>LSYV01000015.1:1260158-1304154 GCA_001584585.1 Gonium pectorale
TCCACCCCACCACCACCCCCGCCTGCCGCCGCCGCCTCCCCTCACCCCCTCCACCGCGCCCCGCCCCGCCGCCCCAGCCCTCTCCCCCGCCTCCTCCTCCCCCGCCGCCCGCCACCCGCCTCCCCCTCCACCGCCCGTTCGCCCCCTCCTCCCGCCCTCCCGCCCACCGCCCGCCCGCCCACCACCCCCACCCGCCCGCCCACCCGACGTCCCTCCCCCCCTCCCCCCCTCCCGCCCTCCCCCCGCCCACCCACCCACCCGCCCGCCCGCCCACCCACCTACCCGCCCACCCGCCCGCCACCCCCGCCACCGCCACCCCCGCCGCCCCCTCCTCCGCCAACCCCTCCTCCTCCTCCAGCGCCAATCCCCACAAAGCCCGAGCTCCCTTGTGACTGCATCAGCGTCTTTGAGCCCAACACACGTTGGCGCTTCCGGTATCGCGCGTCTGAGGTTAAAGGTGACTACACCTATTTCTCCTTCAATGTATTCACTGTACCGTCGGACTACTGCCTGGAGGCAAATTACCGCCCCGGGAAGTGCTGTGACCAGACGCTAGACAGCATCGAGGTTGCTCTTGCGCCCGAGTTCATGGACAAATGGTGGCACCTGGTTCCGCGGTTCTGGTTCTACGACACAGACGGCTCGATAATCGATTCCGGGAAAATCAGCACGCAGCACAGGTCGGATCTAGGCCTTATCTTCAAGGGCTTCGTGCGCAACACCACGCAGGTCCTTCCTGGCCGCGAGCTTGTGCTTACCCTGGCGCTGAATGCTACCATATGGAACAACACGGAATCCTTCCCCTGCGGGCAGTCACGTCTGGTTGATGAGAAGGGCATCTGCGACTACCTGCTCACTGGCAGCCAGGTCTTCGATAACCAGTTGGTGGTGAGCCCGTTCAACGACTTCGTTCCAGGTTGCTGCCCTGAAGGCGTCTACCTGATTGAAAACCCCACGCCAATTTGCGGCTGCACGGATGACAAGCTGGAGTCGCCTTACCGTCTGCACCTTGGATCCAAGCCTGCGGCAGCGAACCGCGGCACCGTCAAGTATTCGTACCGCATCGAAGCGGTGCCTCCAGTGCAGCCAGGCACGGGAGAGTACGACTGTACTGACATGGACCTAGATCGTGTTCGTCTCTACATCCGACCCGAGGTCCGGGATGCCGTGACCGCCGTCTTCCTGGACGGTGAGCCCGTAATGACCACCAACATTGCCTACGGCAACGACAGCACGCAAACATGGCTTGAAGTCACCGAGCTCAAGCGCCCTGCCCCGCCCGCCGGAGTGTCTTGGGAGCTGCTAATCTATGTCAAAGACATTGCGCCGCCAAGCTTGTGCGACGCCAATGTGCTTGGGACTGGCGAGTGCGAGTATGTTTTCTACGGCAAGTACAGTACGCTCAACCTGGACTACCAGTGCTGCGCCCACGGTCTGTCCGAAGCTCCGGAGCCGGAGCTGGAGCCTTCACAGTGCACCTGCGACAAAAACGTGCTACATACCCCGTACCGTCTGGACTTCGCCACACAGGGTTACAGTCGCGCCGCAGATGCGACGCGCTTTAACTTCACCCTCACGTATGACGCGCTAGATTGCTCGGATGGCGATGCATGCTGCGCCACTGACCTCAAGTCAATCTTCATTGAGTTGGATAGCAGCAAGGTCTTGTCGGCGAGCGTCACTCCTGCTGTGCCTGGTCTTGTGACCGAGCGGTTTGACAGTGGCATCAAGCTAACAGGGCTTTTCGGCTCGGGGGCTGCATACGATGTCTCTATCAATGCGAAGGGCAGCTTGGCGCTTTCGAACATCTGCACCGGCGCTTCTGACGTGGATGGCTGCAAGTACCGGTTAGAGGGAGGTTTCAACATTGACGAGCCCTATGGATGCTGCCCTCAAGGCATCACCGGAGTATAACGGCTTGCATTATGACTGTGTGGAATGTGAGTCCGCAGCGGCAGCTTAGTATTGAATTGTGGTGGGCGCACGTGTCGTGCCGTCTGTTACCTGGCAGCGGGCTTTGTAGGGGCGAGGTGGCCAAAGCCGCCGCACCACGTTTACTTGCACAGGGTAGAAGGTGCATACGTGTTCGAGTCTCGTGAGCGGTGCTACGACCCTTATTGTCCGGGGCTTAGAATGCTGCCAGACCGGTGGCGGAACCGATAGATACCTAGCGGTCCCTAGTGTGCAATGATGCGCGCGTCCATGTACGGAGGCCGATTTGCCCGATCCCGACATTGCAGTCACGACTGCCATATAGCTGCATTGCGTGCAGCGACGTGATCCTTTTTGGTGATGTTTAGCGGATGATGACCACCAATGACCTTGCAGCAGTGGTTCTAGTGGGAAAGCAGGGCGCAGCAGGACGGCAGCGGTTGGTATATGATGGCGTCGGGTGTAGAGCGCGGGGAGGCGCCTTATGTTTCCTGACGTACGCCGGTAAATTTCGATTTATGCCCGGCGTGAAGCAGCTGCTGTAGAACTCACAAACAATGCAGCCTCTTTACCTTCAACAGTCACATTAGCGCCCTGTCTGCTTCGGCGCCCCTGGCTTCATGAAGTGGCCACACAGCTGGGCAGCTCTACTTCGATCATGTGTCTACTAATGATGCAGCCGAGTAGGTATATCCCAGCGGAGGCGATGCCCCAAAGCACTCGGACAGCCTTTAAAGCGCCGCCACCAGCTTCGGGACAAGAGCTTTACGAAACTACCTCGCACGCGTGGGCCAGTGATTAAGAAGGGAAACGGGTCGCGTCGCGAACATACGAATATACACAATAGACGAGCTTGTGGTGGTCTTGATATAGTTGTTGTCGACCTGTGAAACTGCAGCAACTTAGCTCTGTGCAAGCGGGGTATGCCACACTAACCGGATTCGCTGTAACCGTCGCCACCCACGCCCATGCCCACGCCATACAACGGGATGTATGGACAGTCCAATAGCAGCGCCCGTTGGCACCTGCACGGCACAGGTTAAGCGCTGTAGTTAGTTTGCAAGCTGTGATCATCCCGCCTGGAGGCCTTGCAGCGCTCTGATATCAACCTTATCAACGGAGTTTCAGCGCCGGCCCTGAAACCATTGTCCATCCCAACTTCTTCGTCACGGACAAAACTGCCCAGGCAAGGCCATGCAGGCTGCAGGCTGGGTTGGAGCCCAACCGTGGAGTGGGGTGTTGTGCTGCATGTCGTACGGCGGTGTGTCAACTACCGGTCACACCAATGCTATCCGAATAGCACTTCTGATAACATCATTGCACGTGCTTGGTGCATGCGAACTGGCACTGACACCGACGTGGTTGCGACGTCTGCGACATTGGGCAAGGGCAAATAGCATTAAATAAACTCCTTGCCGTCCTACGACGGAATGGAAGAGTCGGTTGAAGCTCTTCGGCGGCTAGCCGAGCATTGCGTAAACTCGGCAGGAAAGCCTGACGTGCAGGACACTACTACTCAGGGTTTGCTTATCCTTTTGAAGATCAAGGAGGAGAGCCGTAGGCTTGCTTTCACGGCCGAGGATCAGCGCGAGGAGACCAGCAGATTTAAGACTCGACTGGAGCAGGCCCACTTGCAGCTACAGAACCTATTGTATGAGAAGGAGTACTACGAAAAGGAGATCCATGAGTGCCAGAGCTTCCAGTTTAAGCACCCGGACAGCGCCATTGGGCTGGTCCCCGTTGAGCAGTTCCTTGCGACTGCAAGCCCGGAGGTTCTCGCGCGGATCGGCGATGACCCCCACACGCTCATGCTGGAGCAGTTGCGGGACGAGCTGACGCAGCGGAAGGCCCAGGTAGCGAAGCTGGAGGAGCTGCGCAAGGTGAAGGCGGCGACCCGGCAGGAGGTGGACACTCGCAAGCGCACGTTGGACGCTCTCCAGCAGCAGCTTCAGGGTCTTGAGGACTCCGCCAAGCCGCTCCAGACTATCCTGGCGCCGCACCTCTCCCTGCGTGGTTTCGCCCGCAGCGCCGACCTGCTGCCGCTGCCGCTGTACATCGTCTACTCGCAGCTGGCGGCGGTGCGCGAGGCGCTCGGCCTGCCGATCCGGGTAGCCATCCTGGGCTCATCGGTGGAAGCGGAAAGCTTCGCCAAGGCGCAGACGCTGGACCCTACGGACGCAGCCATGGACGGCGGCAGCGGCATGACGGCCTCAGTAGAGGGAGCAGCCGCGGCCGCAGAGCCGGCCGTGAAGCAGGCCCGCCTGTCGCCGGCCCTTCCGGGTCTCAGCGGCGGTGCGCAGGGCGCGACGGCGTCTGGCGCAGGCACGAGTGCTTCATCCTCGTCGGAGGACCTGTACAAGGTACACCCGCTCAGCGTGCTGCTAGAAGTGCAGCGCGAGAACAATGGCCGGCTTCAGACCATTATCAGCGTCAAGTTCCAGTACCTAGTCAACCTCAGGCTGGTGACCGCCCACAGCGACATGCGTGACGACAATCTACTGCTAGCGGCGCTGTTTCCCGGGGACGACGGTTCGGCCACGGCCTACGAGAGCCTTGCGCAGCTGCAGGGTGGGACCTTCAAGTACGACACATCGCGGCCGGCAAAGCCCTATCGGTACGCCTGGTGTCTCAGCATTGCGCCAGGGCCGCATCCGGATGAGCAGCTTGAGGGGCATCTTATGTTGTCGTGGGAACAAAGGCATGCTCGGAGGACCTGCGGCCCCGCCCCTTGTAGTCATTGAGGCATAGGCCGCATAGCTGCGAAACACTGCACTAGAGGGCTGTGCATACAGTCGAAGTGTTTCTTCATGATGTGGTCTCCATGGAGCTTCTGGTCTTGCCCGCAACAGCAAGTACCTGTATCCACACGTGCAGGTGGTGCCAGCACCTGGCGGGCCTGGACTTCGCCCCACCGCTTCCGCTGGCGACGCAGCTGCACAACAGCACCGGACAGGGCCAGTTGGACGCATCATCGGTGGTGCTGGAGGGCCTGGACTCGTACCGCCGGCAGCAGCGGGCCATCCATGTCATCGAGCGGCTGCGGGCAGTGAAGACGGGGGATGAGGCCCTCAAGTGAGTCGGGTGAGCTGGGCGGGTATTACGGGGTGTTTGCCCTTGAAGTCGAACTGCGCACTGTGCCGCGGGGAGGGACGCAGTCTGGCTGAAGGGCAAATAGCCGAGCTTGTGGTCAACCTGTGCTGCGCGGGTGCGGCCCAGCATAGCTGGCAAGTTGCAGCATGCCGTTTGCCACCTGCTGTGGGAGTTTTTCTTTTCCTGGTCTGCGTCCGCATTCCTGCAGTGCATCCGTCGGAATGATGCACTGCTCTCCTGTCCCTGGCCATGTAGGAAGATTCTGTCTGCGCTGGACAAGGCGCCAAACCCGCCGAACTTGGCAAGGTATCCCAAGCAGCCAGCCACCTCCATCGTCAGCTGCGAGGAAATCAAGACGTCGCCTCCAGCGGCGGGAGGCGGTGCTAGCGCTGGCGCAGCTGGCAAGGGCAGGGATAGCACGGTGCGGGCTGCGACGCCGAGCAGCCGCGTAGGTGCTGGTGGGGCCAAGGCGGGCGCTGTTGCAGGAGCTGGCGGGGAGTTGCAGTCCGCGTCGGCATTGCCGGCTCACTTGCGCGCGGAGGTAGCAGCGGACGACGGGGAGGTGGGCCGGCGAGGAGGCCGGTCCACCTTGGCGAGGCAAGGTGAGCTGGTAGGCACATGTGCATAACGGCTGCATTGCATGCATTTAATTGTTGTTCCTTGAGAGGTCTTGCTGACTCCATGATGGTTCGCATCGATTTGCTCTGAAGCTTTGGTCAATCCGTTGTGCGTGTACTCGTGCAGAGGGCTCACCTGCACCTGGGGATGGCGGGGCTGGGGCTCCGCCGGAGTCGGCAGGGGCTGCGGCGAATGGGCCCGTCGGAGCACGTGCTGCTACGGTGGATGCTAACGGCGACGATGCTATGGAGGATGGTGAGGCCGCCGAAGAGGGGGAGGCGCATGGCCATCGCGAGGAGGGAGAAGACGGGGATGACACCGACGGCACGGCAACCGCGGATGACTTGGTCGCGCGGTATCTCCTCAGCGACATCCTGGCAGCCGAGGGCGTCGGAGCCGCCGCCGGCGGTGACGGCCGGCCGCTGGCGGCGACTGCGACGCCCAAACCTGTTTCCCGCCTGTACCGCATTGTGCTAAAACTGAAGACACTGGAGTGCGAGATCCTGGCGCGACTGTTCCTGGAGTACCCGCTGCGGCCGCCCCTCTTGCTGGTGAAGGGCGTACGGGAGATGGCGAGGCGGGGGCAAGCGCGCGCGGTCGAGGATGTGAACTTGGTGGCGTGGCTGGAGGCAGAGGTACGCCCGAAGACCTCTTCCCGCACGCCTGATGTTGTGGATTAGGACTTCTGACTTTTTGAAGGACTTCCTTCCACTTCTGTCGTGATGCCGACACTTTCCTTGGGAGGAGCTAGATACTATCTACATGAGATATACAGAAGCCTCAGAAAGTCACGTCGCTTGGGGCGCGTAGAATTCTGATCAACGCTCCCTGGTTCCGATATCCCGCAGGCCAACTCCGTTGCCCTATCGTGCATGCCAGCTGACGCCGCCAACAACACGCTCCTTTACCAACTGCTGCACCTGCGCCTGGCCTTCGATGAGTACGCCGCGCTGTATTTCGCGGAGGCCAGCGGTGACGACCTTATGGCCCTGCTATCCAGCAAGCAGCGCATGCGCGGTCGGGACCGCCGCGTGGTGCTGCCCGTGCTGCCCGAGATTGCGGCGTAGTGGGCAGGGGTGCTTGTCAGCGGTCATATCTGACATGTACGGTACCGTACTAGCGTGTGGTAGCCGCACGGGTGCTGAGTTTGCAGGCCCCATGGCTTTCCCTAGATTCTTAGTGTATGTGGCTCTGTGGCTTGTGAATTGCTGTGGTACAAAGGAGTGGGGCATTGCGCAGCAAGGCGCAAAGACAGGGCAAAAGGGCCCGGACGCCCGAAGCCCGTTGAACCTGGACGGGTCTGTTGCGTCTATGTCTGGTGTGTTTTTATTTCAGCCTTGCATGTTTATTCATGTGCAGTCGCAAATGACTTAGCGACAATGTGGAGCGCTGGTCCATACGACGATACGAGGGATGTAGGATCCGTCATGAACCTGATGCTTTGTAGGGCCTGTCAGAGAATGCCGCTCACGTTCGTGCAAGCAGTAGAAGCAATGGAGGATGGCTGAAGGGTCTAGCATGTGTGCAGCGTAGATTGTGGGCTTGCACCTCGCGCTGGGTTAACCTCCTTACACTACGGATGGTCGCCAACATGGGAATGACATGTCCTCATTCTCTGCTTTGGGGTGCACAAGCGTTTCCATAGGATCACTATCGTGTAATCCAACACGCGCAGCCCTGGCCGAACCTTAAGCATCAACCCGACAAAGCCATGCACCAGGACAGGTAGAGCAGCAGGATGTGAGCGAATCTCCATGCGCGAGATCCCAATAAGGCGGATGCTGTGACATGGCAACAGACCAGGTCAGCTGTCTGCTGGACCACGCCCACTGTACGTACGACCACCGCCCTACATGGCAACTGGTGACTTGGTCTCATGACGGGGCATGTTGCACTCCGCCGCTGGTCCCTGCACGCTTCCCGGTAGCCGGCCGTAACCGATAGCGCAGGAGAGCAACCCACTCTACTCGATTCCTTGCCCTCTGCTTCGGACCGCACGGCACAATGTGAGACGCCAGCTTGTCCAACTGCCCAGTGAAGACCATGAAGCCCACATCAAAGAAGCCAATGCCCTGAAACACAAGGGCTGGAGCCAGGGATGGGTGCAAAGCGTCAGCGTGAATAGGAAAACTGACGATATAATGCAGCGATGGCCCTTTCGGAGAAGAGGCGCCATAGACGTGCCGGCCCGGAGCTGCGCAGGTGCGGCCTGCCCAGGGGCCGACCGCATTCCGTTCGGCTGCGCACTGCAATAGGAGTCCATCGCCAGTGCCCTGACAGTGCCGTCTCAACCGTCCTAGCTGACATGGTGTGTGTCCTACAGCCCAGATCCATCCGAGTGCCAGTTGTATTGACACACTCGGCGCCATCTCGACGAAAGGCACCGTCATAATCCATACCCAACTCAACTGACCACGTACCATCGTTCTCGTCGTGTGCCGCAAGCGTGTCCACGAAGCGTTGCGGGAGTTCTGACCAGTGCACCCTTGAGTTGAGGTGATGGATGAGATGGTAACCATCGTTGTACGTACGGCGGTTGTCAGTGCATGCCAAGCAGTTGTACGTGCTGCAAAACATGAAGCAGCAGAGCAAAAATGCGTCGGGATGGACAGTTTTGCGGGTGGTGCGGCAGCGTGCACCGCCGCCATACACGGACAATTATACGTCACACCGGTAACCGAGACCAGTGGACCCAAAGACAAGCAACAGTAGCCAACGGGCCGACGGTGTACATTTGCACAGCCCAAACTCAGAGCCCGCAGCTTGGGAACACTATGGCCAATCCTACATGCCTCCAATGCAAGCTACCACCAGATGCAAGCGGCACAGGTATTGAAAAATTCAATGTTGGCTGCCCAAAAAATTCAATGTTGGCTGCCCACTTGGTCTAAAGATCTAGACGAGCAAGCCCTAGCAGGTGGAACCTATTCACTCATGCGTGATAACATCCCAAAAGCAAAGGCGCTTCCGAACACATCCTAACTGACCTTCGGTAGCTGTTGCGTGGGTCGGCTGGATCCACAAAAACGTGCTGGCACCAGTTGCCGAACGTGAGAGCAAACGTAGAGACGAAGAAGGGGATCACAACAGACCACAGCGTTGCGACCGGGTTGTATTTGTACAGCGCCGTTGCGGAGATGAAGTACGCAGCTCCACATGCAGCACAGCCAGCTGCCTGGCCTAGGCGCCCCTTGCGCGCTGCATAAGCAGGTAGCTCCACCCAAGTGCACAGCCAGAAGCGAATCCAGTGCCTGCAAAGGAAGGATGGGGGTAACAACTATCGTGGTGTGCAGAGTTTGGACTTCGCGGGTTGGAAACAAGCACTGAAACGGAGTTCAGGCGGGCTCCGGAAGAGCCCCTCCTTCCCTAGACAAGGGGTTATGGGAGAAGGAACCAGTCGAGGAGGATTGCTGTAAAGCAGATGGGCGACGGTATGGAAACCGTACCATCGGCAAATGCGGATGCTCCGCAGCACCGGCGGATTGACAGGTTGCAAAGACAGGCTCTTTTTTTGTATAAAAACCGAACCCCTCCGCGTGCGGGATGCGGCACACCATGCCACCCACCTAGCCAAGTACAGCAAGCTGTCCCGCTGCACCGCCTCAGTAGATGTCAGGTCTCCAGGGCTAGCATTGTCTTCCTGTGATGCATTCATAGAAGGCACGGACGTCCATGAAAGCGCGGACTATACAAGCCTTTAGTGCTGGAGCAGCTCGTATACTGTGCGGACCGTACCCGCTAGAGCTCCACAGCACAGCCCGCAACGATGCGATGCACTGCGTAGCTACGTTGGCAGGGTACGCAGCTGCCCGATCCTGCAAACGTACCACGTGGTGCATGACGATGTGGTGTAGGCGGTAGAAGCCACACGGCACGCCGTACAGGTTGCACAAAAAGTACGGAATGATGATGTTCAAAGCGCCACACCCTGTATCAGGGCACCGCGCCTTTAATAAACATACACATGGAATCTTGAGTGAGAAGTCACGAGGCATCCCCAACATAGGTCAGTGGACTGTGTGCTTGCCCTGCCCTGCGCTGGTTCTGCACAGTGCCATGCCCACAGACCCGGCATCTATTTCCCGACGCGCCTATCCGGAGTGAATGCTCGGGCTGGGAGACAGGCTCACCCTTCTTGAACAGCACTCGGTGCTCCGTATAGTGGAGGGTCAGCATGAACCGCTGGAGGAAGAGCACGTAGTTGAGCAACATGTAGGTCGCGCCCACCCAGTGGCTCCGGCAGTACAGGAAGAGCAGCAGGGCCGCCGGAACGACCAGCAGCAGTTGATTGAAGAGCAGGTGCAGTACGGGCTCATCGCGGGGGTCGTGGAGCAACGAAGATAGCCGTTTGAGCATGACACCGGGTATCCGAAAGAGGTACTCCTCCCTGGGGCTCTGCGCCACGGGCACGTGGGTATAGGCCGACTAGCATGGAAAGAGTGGCAAAAAGCGCCTGAGCCACGGGAAGTTGCCCGCGCCTGCTGAGTCTCCACTCCACGCCCTCGTACCTTCAAGTCCGTCGTGGCCAGCGCAACCGCATCGGCATCATCCGCCGCGCTGGCTTTTACTTCTGCCTTTGCGCATCTTTTTAGCATAGCTGAGTTAAATGAGGCGTGCACAGTACAAGAACCACGAGAGGAAAAATTGTGTGACGTCTCAGGCCCGTGTTAGAACGCTGTGCAGCGCGCCTAAGCCGCTGTGTTATGGTTCTATCTTTTGGGTAAAAGCCTCTCAGCATGGATCGTGAAGTTGGAACTGGTTGTACATAGCGAAACCAAAGAAGCGAAACCAAGAAGCGCAAGCGATGTATACTGTATAATTGAAGGATTGCTCACACATATGAGGACTGCACTACTTAAGCGCGCGATAGGATGAAAAGCGGACTGTCACAGCTGCTCGAGGAGAGAAATAGGTTTACCATCGAGACGCAGGGTTTATTGTACCCCACAAAGCGCCGTCATGTAGCAGCGGACGAGGAAGTGGCCTGGTCAGACGATGATACGGTCGGGTGCGTGTGGGCCAGCCCTACATGCACGGCCCGGCAGACCCCAACGGACACGTCTTGCGATATGCAGGCCTAGGAGCCCTCCTGTTGCGCAGAGGATGGCGGCGCAGCTCGTTGAACTGCTGCAGCAGGTGCACGGGCAGGGTTGGGCCGGGGACGGAGGTGACCTGTCAGCGTGACCGCGTACCGCCTATGCTCCTGGACTACAGGGCGGAAGCGCCTGCACAGATGATATTTTGGAAAGGATGCTCGCCGGCTCTGTGCTAGCGGATACCGCAGCCGGTCTCGATGAAGCCAAGGACTACATCAAAGAGGTGGGGCCCAAAGCACCGAGATTGGGTTGCCTCCAATGCGCGTATGTAGACGTCACTGCTTGCTGCATGATAATTAAACTTGTCGTGCCGATGATGCGTATATGGACTGCAACCGTTCATTCAGATGGATCATGTCCCATAGGTTATCGGACAGCTGTACGGAGGACAGCACGGCACAATTGCTGCTGCCCCGGTGAGCGATGGTGCAGCTCGTCGGTCAACGGCTGCAGGGGCCAGGCCGGCCGACAGCAGCACTGCAAGCTCGGACAGCACGCTCCCAGCAGCAACTCCCAGCCTTGGTGCTGACCGGGCTGGTGCCCTTCAGCCTACGCTAACCGCATCGGGCCCTGGCAGTGCACAGGGAGCTGCTGTTGGGGCCCCAAATCAGAACACCGCCGGACCGGGGCCGCCTCCATGGGCGTCGATGGGAGGCGCTGTCATGGGGGCGGCTGGTACCAGCCGCTCGTCAGGCGGAGGGGATGACGAACCAGAGCGGCCAAGGCCCCGGCCGCACCATGGGCGCATTAAGGAGCAGCTGGATCTACTTCAGAACGCGGACCACCTTGCTGCCATAATCTCAGTCGCAACAACTGCGGCCACCACTGCCGCGGCAGCTGCAGTCAAGCAGACTATGAACACTCCGACGCTGCCGCCGGGTGCCTTTGCGCGCATGCACGCGGCGGGGCGCGACTTGTCCGGCGTCGGCCCAGGGTCCGGGCTGCCTTCCGCGCTGCAGCACCTGTTGGGTACATACAGGGCGGCCGCGGCAGGAGGCGACGCTGATGCAAGCAACGACGGCTCTGACCCGCAACCTGAGCCTCGTGGCGGCAATCTTGTGTCGCCTCATCGGCGCCCCACTTCGCTGGCAGATAGATCACGGGAGAAGGGATCTACGGGAGGCATGGGCGCTGCCGGAGCGGCTGACGGAGAACGCCTAAATGATCAGCGGAAAGGGGATCTTGTGCCAGGGGGCGTTGAGCCTGAAGATAGACAACTGGCTGGGCTGCGGCGGCAGCAGGAAGAGCTCTGGAAGCAGCGGCTGGCGACACCCTTGCTGCAGGTAGTCGGTGGCAGCGCCGCTGCGAGCAGTGACGCGAGGGCCAACGGAAGCGGCAACCTGCGCGTCGTGCGGCTGGGGGCGCCCAGAGTCTCCGCTAGGACGCCGCCTGTTAAGGCAACGGGTGAGCGGCCCTCACGGCACCAGGCAGAGGACCCGGACAGCGGCAAGCGGGAGGCCCTAGCCAACGGAGCTGCATTCGGAGACGCGGCTATGGAGCAGCGCGTCGGCCGCCGGACTTCGCAGGAACAGGTGCAGCAAGTACAAGGCAGCAGACAGCCCTACACGCATGGTCCAGCAGCCCCTGGAGCTGGCTCCGGCATTGCGCTGCCGGCACACGCAGACAATGTGCCTGTGGAGGGCCTCTACGTTACGGGAGGAAAGTCTATCTTTGCGCGCACAGGCGCCCTGAATGCCATGGCTGAGGCACGAAGTGCTGCTGCCATAGCCGCTGACCGCGACGGCCTACCGGCGGCCGCTGGTGCGCCAGCACCGAGACCCCGCCGAGCAGACCTGCCGAACGATGTGCAAGAAGTCTTCAAGTCTACACTGGCACTGATTTCAGACCCGGACTCCGTACGTGCACAGCAGCATCGCCCACCCGCTTGGGCGGCAATGGCGAATGTGGCAGACCGACTTGAAGCACAGAGGTACGATGCATCTAGCTGTACGAAAATACGTCTGCTGCGCCCTTACATGGCGGAGCTTGCCTTGAGCATTGCCGTTGGATAAGAAATTCACGTGAAAGCCGCTCAGAGGTAATGACCCCTTGCTGTCCGTATCGGAGGGATTTCATGACTTTCAACCTGGCGATGTAGGGAGGCCGAGGAGCTGCTTGGAGGTGCTTTCGACTACGCAGCAGCCAAACGGGAGCTGGAGAAAGCCAAGAAGACATCTCGCTTACTGCATAATGCGCCTGGGCCGGGCGTCGTTGGGGCTGGCTTAGCGCAGCAAGGTTTGGCTGCGACAAGCCTTCCGCTTCTGGGCCGCAGCGAGCCGCTCCGGGCGGCGCGCGCGACGGCTACTGCTGCAGTACCTGTGCCAGGTGCACCCGCGACGGGAGGTGTGACGCAGCGCGGCGGCTTTGAGGGCGTGCTCCCGCCGCCGCATTCGGTGTGGGATGTGGACGAGGCCTGGCACGATTTGGACGAGTTTACGAAGGTACATGACAAAACGTCACAACTGGGTGTAGCCCGCACCTGTGGGTTTACTTCATGGGCGATGCTTTGCATGATGCCTTGGCGTTTGCTACATTGCATTTCCGCTCAGGGATTTTCACGAAGCCCTACGGGTCACAAAGGAGCAGCGGCCACATGGCAGCCTTCCATGGAATAGACACCGGACTTCATGTGTACAATAGATGCACGTCCATGATGGAAGTTATGAGTTGAGCTGTGCCACGAATGCTAGGCTCGGAGAAGCGCCAGCCGTTGAGGCATTCAACATGTATCCGGGCCCTCTGTGCAGGCCGTGGAAGCAGAGGTGGCGTATCGTGCCGCAGCCGGCGCAGCTGCACCATCAAGGCACACCGTGTCCAGTCCCGGACCAACGGAGCCAGGAGCTACACGGGCAGCTCGTACAGGGCGTTCTGGCCCTATGCGCGCATCTCTTGCGCAAACCTCTGCCTCGCTCAAGCAGCCAGTTGTCACCGATGGCCAGGCTGATGCGCCCCCGGCACTAGAAATCAGCAAGAAGAAGATACAGTCCGGTAAAGGTATGCGCACCTTCCGTGTGCAGTCTTCTCGGATGAAGGTCCTGCTGTGTGTTATGCGCAATGACTGTGTATGTTCCGCAGCCAATCTTCGTCGGGTTGGGTGTTGGGTGTCATGGCATAGTTTGGACCAGCGCCAATAAGGACTCACCCCGCGGCCCCCTACCTGTGTTCCCCTCCACGCAGTCATGGCATCAGCGACGATGCAAAGGCGGGGCGGCGGCCCTGGCCCGGAGGAGGCATCGCCTTCTCCTCCGCGTGATTCGCGCAGGGCGCAACAGGCGACAGGAGCCGTTCGCATTGCATTCGGACGGCGCGTTGAGGACGCGCGGAAATCAGCAGGAGATACCGGGTGCGTGATGCTTCAGGCAGGACTCAGACTCTGTTTGAAAAACGCATTCTGCAAATGCAGGTGCACGCAAGCAGCCTTGTGCAGCGGCTGTGATGCGCCGGCTTTTTAGCGTTGAGCTGTACTCTATTGGCTGCTGACATTCACGCCACTTACGGTACCCACAGACCGAAGCCTAGCTCCCCAGCCCGAGGTGCGCGCAAGGGCTCGCCGATGGCTCTAGCCAGCCCTGACCGGAAGCGCAGGGTGGGCGCCGCAGCTTCACGGCCCCCGGCGGGCAGGACCGGCGATGCCGAACCACCCAGCCCGGCAGGAACGGAGGACGCAGTCCACCAGGTCTTAAGCGCTCTCGCGTCAGTGCTCTTCTCGGACGGCGACGACAGCGACGAGTCAGCTGCTGCTGCTAGGGGCGCTCAAGATAAATCTGTCGCTGTGCCTTCAACGGCACCAGGTAGCGCCGGCGTGGCCAGCCTTGAGTCGGGAGAGAAGCCGGCCGCTCGGAATACCACCGGTGTGGCCATCCAAGTTGGGGATGGTGTGGGGCCAAGGCGTTTGGGGCTATCCGCTGCTATCATGCGGGATGCGGCAGTTGAGGCCCACCTGCATAAGGGCCGGTATGGAGCTGTCGACGCAGCGGTGGGCCATATCGCTGAAGTCCCTGCGATGCCACCAGCTGAGCAGCACCCGGCAGCCGCCACTTTATCGCCGCTGGCGATGGACGCCCCAGCCGAGCCAATGGCGGCGGAGTTCACTGACGCCGGCAGTGCAGGGCAATCAAGCGCCGTGGGGTCGCCTCCTGCAGCTGCAGCACCGCCGCCCGATCCAGTCGGCGCCACAACGCTTCCCTGGTTGCAGCCGGCCCATCAGCAGTGGCCCTTAACCAGCAGCACAGCGCGACCGCGCTTCCAGTATGTCGTTAGTACTTCGCACCCGCCGCTGACGCGGCTACCGGCGTGGGCGGCGTCGGCTGTTAAGGCTGACGGCGCACCCGCAGCGTACGCCGCGGCCTTGAGCACAGCGCCGGGCGGCTTCGGCATCGGCACTCCCACACGGAGCCGACCAGTTGATGCAGCAGCGGCACTCCCCGAGCGAGGCGCGTTGGGGGCTCTCCAGACCGACAGTAAACCATTGTCAGCGCTGTGGCAGAGAGCAAGCACGGGCCACGACATCCTTCCAGCTACCAAGCTGCCGTATGCGACCGTGCGCTCGGGACAGCAGCTGAATGCCTTCCCCCTGCCGGCCGACCCTGGCACCAACACGCACATCATGCGGCCGCAAGCGGCTGCAGCAGCAGTAGCGGCAGCTTGGGCGACGGCGACGGGTGGCACATTGGCGCACCGCAAGCACTCAGCTGGTCAGGCCAGGGACCCCGAGCAGGCGCTGCTGCAGGTAGTTGCGCAGTAGATTTGCCCAGCTGCGCTCCTCCTTGTGAATGCTATGACCTCGCATGCAAGGTGATATTGTCTCCCGGAGCTAACGGCTGCGTGCTGCATGTTCGTAGGCGATTGAAGATGAGGTGGTCGCCCGTATGGCAGCGGCGCAGCTGGCGAAGCAGTCCCCGCCCACTCCTCCGACGGCCCAGGATCAAGTCGGTGAGTCCTCGTGCGCTTATTTACTACAGTGGCAGAGCAAGCCGATTGCCGCGCTTCTACCTCTGCGACGCCGCCTTGCAGGTATACTCCCACTGCTCGTTGATTACGAGCTTACACGGCAGCTCGTGTGTGACGTACTGAAGGAGAACATGCGGACCTTAATGCTGGGCCAGCAGGAGGAGAAGGGACCGGACACGAGCGAGGGTGGCCTAACGCTCGAGGAGGTTGTTGCTTCCCTAGCATCCATGCCTCCACTGCCCGCAGCCCGGCGCCACGTAGCTGTAGGGGACAGGCGCCCAGACGCAGGCGTCGACCGGTTGGGCGCAGAAGGCGAGCCGCAGCAGGTGCTGAGGCCACAGGCTTCCACCGGACAGCAGCTCACATCCCACCCGCTGGAGAAGGCATCAGAGCAGCCCAGGCAATGGTTGGAACAGCCATACATGACGGCTCAAGCAGCGCAACAGCCAGAGACGCTTCCAGCGCCGGCTGTCATGGGTGAAACCGAAGAAGCTTCTGATTGGCAGGGTTCAGAGCCAGCGCTGTTGGCAGCTGCGACGGAGGTGCCATTAAGAGGCGGCTTTGCACAGGCAGGTGGTGCCAGCCCGCCAGGCGAGGAATCTTCGCTTCGCGAGCTGCCGGGCTATGCGTCCGTATCCGGAGCCAACAAAGCAGTCGCGATCCCCGCAGTTGACCTGCAGCACGATGCAGACGCCGCTTCCGGCTCCAGCACACCCGGGGAGCAGGGGGGTCCAGCCGGGGTGGCGGGGATTGCCGTGGGTCCGCTCAGCCGTCAAGACTCGCTCGCAAGCTCTCTGACACAGGCGTCATCATCGGCACAGTCAGCAGGAGCACTAGCAGTACCAGCAGGCCCTGGAGCTGCTCAGGGCGCGCCTCGCGACGAATCGCCGATGCCCTTGTCCATTCCCTCGCAACAGCTCACGCCATTACTGCAGCCATGGGAACAACACGGGCCTGCGCCTGGTGCTGCCGCACACACGGCATTCAGCCCTGGAGCGCTAAGCCTTTCACTCATACGGCCAAGCTCGGCCCTTGTGCAAAGGCCGCAGGACCAGGGGCCTGCGTGGTCACCGTCCGGACTGGCTTCAGTCTCAGTGAAGCCCGAGGAAACGCACGTCGAGAGCCGGGCCATCGGCATCCAGGCGCATGGAGTGCAGGCTCGCAGCGTGCAGGCGTCCGGCTCAGAAGCGCGTGCAGTGCAGGCGCAGGGCGTGGTGGCGCGGGGAGTGCAGGCGGCTGGTGCGCAGGGGCGAGGCACGCAGGCCTCAGGCATGCAGGAGCGCGCAACACAGGCGGCTGGTGTGAAGGACAGCTCTTCCCAGGCGGACCCGCCGATACCGCAGTACCTGCTGGAAGCTGCCCTAGCGGCAGGTGGGTTGTGAATCGCAAAGCTGGTTTCTCCTCTGCAACATGTCTGCTGCATTGGTTTATTGCTGCCCTCGGAACAAGGCTTCACCGCTCGTTGCCCTGCAGGACTGCCTCTAACTAGTTTTGGCCAGACAGCGTTGCCTGCACCTCAGGGACTGACAGCGCAACAGCCGATCTTCGGCCCAGACGGTTCCATGCTGCCGATGCCTCGCCCTTACTACCTGGTTCCAGCCGACCCAACGCAAGGGGGCATCTTCGCACCGGCTCCAGGCTTGAGCTTCCCGCCGTACAGCAGGGCAGAACGCCGCACTGCATTTAACATACCCGGTCTCTCCAAGCTGCGCAACTCCTCCGATGTAGAATCAAGCACGGACAGCGTTCAGCGCCACATTCAAGTGCGGTGGGCGCGGGTTGTCTTGGGGCTTCCGTTCCTGCGTGTTGGAAGTTCAAGTGAAGGTGGCGCTTACGTCAGGGACCTAAGTTAACACTAACGCTCGTGCACGTCTTGCCTCTTTATCTTGGAGGTTGAAACAGGATCAACGCCAAGGGAAGACCCTGCGCAACTCGCTTGCCTTGTCCTCCATTACCATGTGCTATGGACGCAGGCCCCTGCAGTACGAGTGCGGGCGGCAGCAGGGCCCTCCAGCAGCGTCGACAGCGACGACGGTCTCATGCAGCGCAGCTACGCGCAGCTGGACTTGTCATCTCTGACGGCTCGGCCCGTGCGCCTGGAGCACCACCGGGCACACCTAGCCGAAGCGCCACCTGTATCGCGGGAGCTCTCAGATGCGCTGCAGCGGCTGGGCATCGGGCACGGTGCAGCGCATGGTTCCGCAGCGGCCCGGTCGCGAGGCTCTGCGGACAATGGCACCGCTGCTACGCCCGAAGGTGTGCGCGTTGGCTCCGGCATGGCGTTCGGCGGCACTGGAGCCGCGGCCAGCGCTCTCGCTTCTCTGCCGGGCAGTAGCATTGGCAGCCGGCAGGAGACGGGCGCTGGTGCCGTTGCAGTGCCCGCTTACCTGACGGCGCTATCGCAGTCAGCGCGCTCACTCCAGTCGGATCGGTCACATGGCCATGCCTTAACCGGAACCGGCCATGGCACGGCGCCTGGTGGCGCGCCCGCTCAGCCCCAAGCGCCTCTGCCGAAAGCTACGGCTCAGCAGAGCGCGCTAGCGCCACAACGTTCTGTCGCCGAGCCCGTTGCCGGGTCCACTCGCTTGCAGAGCAGTGACGGCGGCGACGCCGCTGATGGAACACCAGCGGGTGTCGCTATGGCCATTGCTACCGGCGTGGACTCGCGGAACAGTAGTGTTTCCAGCAGGGGAGGTCTCTCGGTCCAGCAGCAGCAGCTACTGGCAATTCACCGGAAAGCTGCTGGGCCATTGCCACATCAGTTCAAGGGCTCTGCAAGGGATGCGGGCGGTGAGAGTGATGATGTGGACGGCCCGGAAAGGCCGCCGGCCGTCCAGCCCACGTTCAGCTCAGCCACCCGTCTGACGATGCCCTCCAGTGCAGCAGCGTCAGCAGCAGGTGCACACAGAGCCGTCAGCGAACGCCAGGACTCGACTGACGATGTGGCCTCGCCGGCATCTAGCAGCCCGCGGGGAACCCTGCCACGAGGTAGCTCCGCTGCAGCGCGCTCCGCGACTGTCTCAACCGTCGCCGAAACGCCTCCTCGTGCAGCAGAGCAGCCCGGCGCCTGCCAGGCGATTTTGGGCACCCCTGCTGTCGAAGATGATGAATACGTATCCGAAGACTTTGAGGACGACGATCCGGATCAGATCCATCCGGTCAGCTCCGGCTTGTCAGGCGACGAGCTAGTCGCCAGCGGTGAGGATCAGTTGCGTTCCGACCCTGAAGACTCGCACCGATCTGGGTCCAGCGCGAAGGGCAGCAAGCCGGCGAGCCCAGAATCTGGTGACCAGGTTCTGAAGGCGGAGGCGTCGCTCGTGCAGGAGCTCAGCAGCACGCATCAATCAGGAACAGGTGCCGATGAGGCAGCAGGGAAGGGCCAGGAAGGTGACGCCATCCCGGGCTCGGATAGTGCCGTGCCCAGGCCGTCATCACGCGCAGGCAGCGGCAGTGGGAGCAGCAGTCACGGTGCATCAGCCCAGGCCCTGCAACAGGATCCGGCGGCCATGCCCGAAGCGGAAGACGCCCAAGGACTTGCCGATGATGTTGACGAGCTGGACATCGAGGACTCGGTTCTCTCCGACGACGAGGGAGAGCTGCTCGGGGACGCTGAGGTCGGCCGTTTGCTGCAAGCTGAGGACGCTGAAGACGAGGAGGAGGACGGCCTTGCGAAGGCCCGCAGCGAACAATTTGAGGAGGAGCTGGTTGCTGCTGGCTTTCGCGGCCGCGGCGACTCTGCGCTGGTAGAGGAGTTAAGCAGAGGCTCCGACGTTGCGCTGACGGTCAGCTCCTCCCGAGGCCCTGGGACTCTTGTCCGCCGCGGCCCCGAGGATGACCCTGGCGAGAAAGAAAAGCGGCAGCTAAGCGGCAGCGACAGCCAGGCGGAAGTTCCAGTGGACAATGCAGGCGGTAATGGCGAGTCCTCAGGCATGCCTACTTCACTTGCTGCGGTGCCCAGGAGCCAGCCTGCGCCACTGTCAGGGGCGGGGTCCTACACGTCCTCGGCTGCTGCACGCGGACGCCTGTCCGCCCACCAGGGAAGCAGCTTATCCAGCGGCACAGGTGCATTAGAGCGTGGTAGCACGGCTAAAGGTGATGTGACAGAGGGCAGAGGCATTGGGGCCAGCAGCGAGAGTGGCCTCTCAGTAAGCTCCCAGGCCCTCGAGCCGCAAGCTTCGGGCGAGCTGATGTCGGTACTCACCAGCGGCGGCGGGAGCGGTTCCGCCAGCTCTCGTGGTGGAGGCCCCAGCCGAAATGGCAGCGCAGGCGTACATGATATCGCCAGCCTGCGGTCCCTGGACTTGGAGCAACGTGCGGAGCCTGTGTCTGAGCGGCAAGCGCGGGTGCCGCCAAGGGTAAGCAGCAGCGTCAGCGGCGCACATGCGACGCCGGTTCTGCCGCCGCTCTCCAACGGAGGACGCGGAGGTGCGGGCGCCGGACCCTTACGGCCAGTCCTGGCCCCGCTACAGCCGTCGGCGCTTCTTACTGACGCGGCGGAAGTCGATCCCGAGGATGCGCGTCAACCTGGATCACCGGGTATGAAGTCCAGGCGCTGAAGTAACGCCACACTTGGCTGGTCGTCCCGCCGGATCATACTTGATACCAGTTCACGGGCAACGTAGCACTGAGGGGCCCTGCGCTTTATGAGGTTCTTCCGATCGGCAAATGACTGTTACCTTGCAGGACTGCGACCTTATCGGCGCCAATTCCATTCGGAAAACCTATGCTCTGCCATTTTACCGCGTGTGCAGGCAAGCCGCCATCGCTGTCGGACTACACCGGGCCCACAGGCCGGCTGTGGCGCCCGCCTCATCAGCAGCCAGACTCTCTCGCCAGCAGCTCCGAGACCCTCATGGCATCGAGCGAGGCCAGCGAGCGCCCTGTTGATCCTCTCTCCCGGACCTTGAGAGACGCTGACCAACGCGACCGGCCCATGGCAAGCGCGCTGCTGGCTGCGGCGGCGCGTGCGCAAAGCCTGGGCCCTCTAGGGTATCCCGAAGGGGCGTCTCTGGACGTCTCGGACAGTGTCTCGGCATCAACGGAGTCCGAAATATTCAGCCTTGCGGACATGAAGCTGCAGCAGCAGCTGGCCAGCTCGCCCAACCCCGTGGCCGCAAGGCTCTTATCGAGGGCGCGGATCGGCAGTAAGAGGACCGGATCGAGGGACGGCGATGCAGACGGCAGCAACCCCGATTCGGATTCCGAGTTCGAACGGACTGACGCCCCTGGCCGCGGGCCTCCTTCCGTTGGGTCTGGGAGGCCCAGCGGAGGTCGGCGTGGTGCCGACCACCGTGATGGTGCAGTGTTCCGGCTGCGCCAATACGGGGCTCGTCGTCGCAAGCTGCTGCAACAGGTTCGTCTGCTTAACGGTTCGCTAGGATCACCCATGCCTTGAGGACCTGTGTTTTTTTTACCAGCATGGCAGGGTTCGTAACAACACAACTGTCCTACTTTGGGCGTCGACATGCACTGTGCGTGCCTTGCACAGTATATGCAACGGAGTTCCACTCAGTTGCCTGCAGCATAAGGTCATTGGCAGCAATCGCATCTCATGCATGGCGCCCCTTTCCTGTCACCGCAGATTGGTGTGAAGGACCCTCTTCTATCCAGCGCTACGAGCTTATCCACTGACAGCTCAGCAAGCAGTGACGGTGAACCAGTGCAGTGATGAAACTTGCGCTGTGTGAACACTGGCCGTTGTGTTGTTGCACAGATGTGGGTGTGGAAGACGTATTCATGGTAGTGCATGGGACGGAGGGTGTCATTTAGAAAACCTCGTGAGTTTACATCTTAACTGGATCAGGGGTACGGGTCCCGACTCCATCAGACATGACATGTTACTCCATTGTGACACACACCAGGCTGAATCAACATCTGTATTCTGCGCCAGCACAGACCGAATTCGCGAGCATTACCATGCATCATGGAACTACTCCTCATACCAACTACCAGCACGTTGCCACGTCTGCCGTAACATGCCAGTTCTGAGGACGCTATGGGTGCCCTATGCTCTGTACTAGTACCTACTGCTCGCGTCGCACGTGCATGCTTGTACACCTACATGTACGTTTATTACTGCCTACACCAGTTTCGCCATGCGCTGGTCATTCATGGTCACATACCGTGGGATTTGTATGCACAACGCCTCAAATGTGAGATGATTGTACATAGCTCTGGCTGTAACACACGCCTTAGGTAGGGACACGCATGTTTTTAGTGCACCGGTATGTACAAGAAGTGGCCCCTCACGGCTGTTTAGGGCCCACCTTTCCCTCGCAACAAGCTACTCAGACAGTGCTCAATGCATGCAGTCCTCCTGTCCAAGCGGGCTGGGTGCACTACGTCCGTAATCACCGTCTTCCGTTCTGTAGCAAGCTCCGTGTGTAGTACCGTATCAGGAAGACCTTATTTACTCGGCCGTTGACCCCTCAGCTGGTGTGGTAGCCAGAGATACTTCGCCGCTTGGGGCTAGCAGCACCAGGTTGCCCCTGCAAACACCGGTCATGATACCGTTTGTCACTTCATATGCCTGCCCCCATTAGGTGCAGCGCGTGAGTACGAATGACGCGAGTACGGTATCCCTTCACTGTGTACCTGCGCATTGCGATTTCGCTGTCGAGGTCTTCTGCCAGGTCCTCGTCGTTCGAGTCGCCAGCTCCACCGCAAGGGCCCGTGGCGGCCAGCAGCGAGCAGAGCATGTCCGAAGAGGCGCTAGCCAGCCCGACTGCAATCTCAACTCCCGAAGGGTCCAGGAGCGAGACGCAGTCCTGGTGTGGGTACAGCAGGCGATTGCATTGGGCTTGGCATCCCATAGTGGTACGTACACCATACATCCCCACGCACATGCACGCTCAAAACGGAAGGTTTCGTGCATTGACCGCTTTCCCCCGCCAACGAGCGCAGGTCTAGCTCCGTATACTGCAATAGGCGTGTCCATTCGTTGGCGCGTAAGGGAAAGTATCCGTGCATCATGATCTTCCAGCAGCTATCCGCAGTACTGTCATGAGATTGCACGGCTAGCCGCTGCCGTACTCACCTGCGCCTGGAAGTCCCCGGACACCTTGGTAATGCCCGCTGCGAACAGCGACTTGCGTTTGTCACGGACGGCATGCACCGCCCCCGCATTGAGCCACAGCTGGCCCCTGCAGATAGCGATAATTAGTAGGCAATCCACGGCGCAATCCTCTCTTACGATGGTGTCCAAGGCGCTTCCTCTAACAGCAGATCCAACCAACCGACCATGCAATCACCGCTCGAGCCAAGGAACGCCAGTGCACGCCCAGCGCCCAAACTCGCACCTGACGGGCACCGAGAGGATCCAGCGCTTGCGGCCTTTGAGGCTGTGCGGCAGCGGGAAAAACTTGGTGCCCAGCTTGGGCTCGCCCTGCCGGTGAGTTGATCCATAGTCAGGGGAATCCATGTCCGGCACAATCCGATATCCAAGTCCTGAACAAAAGCGCACGCTACCAGGGCTGCTGCTCACCCGTGCAATGCGCACGATGTTCTCGGGCGCGGTGCTGTTGCAAATGACCATGGTGCATCCGGCGGCGGTGGCGATGCGCCCCGCCGTCAGCTTGGTGGCCATACCTCCCGTTCCCCACTGAGTGCCGCGCGTGCTGGTGTCGGCAGTCAGGTTGGTAATGTCCTCCACCTCATAGATGGGCGTTGCCGTGGGGTTGTCCTTGGGGTTGGCTGCGAGGAAGTCATGATCACGGTGAGGGAGCAAGCAATGGTCGCGGGTCGTTCACGACGTGAGAGGCGAGACTATACATTGTGACAACTGTGGCACAGTTGTTCTGCTGTTCTGCGGGGTCACGGCAAGAGGTCTGGCGCTGGCCGAACTTGAGCACGGACCCTTCTCTGCATCCGCATCCGCATCCGCAAATCCCCGCGTCCATTCCGTTCCTACCCAGCCGCACCCACCCGTGTACAGGCAGTCCACGTCCGTCAGCAGGAACAGCCAGTCCGCCTGCACAAGCGCTGCCACCTGCGCAGATAGCGTATCATTGTCGCCGAAGCGCAGCTCCTGCACAGCCACCGTGTCCTGCGGACAGAGAGACCAGGAAGAGGTTCAGCCAGGGTCAGTTGGGTGCACAGCGTTCATCGGGCTCCAATCGCCAGCGGCTCTCGGGTAAGGGCGCCGACATACAGGCGACGGAGTTGCCACACGCTCACGTTCTCGTTTACGACGGGAATGACTCCATACGCCAGCAGCTCCGTGAACGTGTTGCGCGCGTTGAGGTACTGGCTGCGGTTGGCCAGGTTGTCCAGGGTGAGCAGCACCTGGGCGCATGTCTGCGGACCGAACGAGGGGCGCCACCATGGCCCAGAAGGGAGCTGCGGAAGAGATTTAACCCATCCCCGAAGCCGCGCTGGGTCAAGTCCGGCCCGCGGCCCCTGGCGAACACAGGTTTGTGCTTTTGGCGTCCTGGAGAGGGTACGACAAATGCCTACAGAGGTGCAGTTCGGCCAACAGGCCTGCTTACCAGCCCAAGCGATGCAAATAGACCCTCATAGTGCTTGATTAGTTGGGCCTGTACGCGGAAGGACACTGTCTTACCAGGATACGGCTGAGGCCGTTTGCTCTCCTGCGCGTTTTAAACCTCCTGCATGTTAAGGGCGAGCGGTCCATGGCTGCTCACCTGACCAACGGCGGCAGCCGCCCGCTTCTTGATGGGTTCCGACCCAGTGCCGAGGGCCAGGTGCTGGCGGCCCACGCCAACTGCTCCGCTTGTGATGAGGATGACGTGATGTCCTGCACAATCCGCAAAAGCATGTGGGTCGAGTGGCTGCGAGCTAAACCATGGGTACAGGTGCCGGAGAGCATATCCCCATTCACCTTCAGCCTTCAGATCCCTGATGGCCTCGCACAGTCTCGCCAGGTTCGACAGGTTCATTGCGCAATGGTCAGGGCGCAAGAGAGAGGAGGTTCCAACCTTAATGACCTGCATCGCGTGCACGACGAGAGTACGGGTGAACATCCGGAGAGTGCCTTTCTAGAAATTACAATGTGCATGCACACATAATTGCACGCAGGGTCAATGCAACTCCGGGTTACGTGTACCCTTGGGTGTCATCCCTGTTCTGTTCTCCACGTCGAAGCAATCACCGGCTCTCGTGCCATTACGCAAGCGTCACACTCAACAAGGCACCCACATAGATGTCGCTGTCCGTCCCCAGAGTTTCCTTGACGAAGCCCCTGGACTTCACCATCTTGCGATTTGAGGAGGGCCGGAGCTCAAACAAAGATTGCTGTTGCTTTAAACGTGTATGGACAATCTGATATGGTGTCTATTGATGTTTGAACTGTCGAAGGCTGCAAGACAGAGACTGGGTTTAAGGTGTCTGAATCAACCAGAGTATTATGATGTGAACTAAACGGACTTCAACAAGTGCATAGAAACGGGCCTATTAGCAGGTTGTCAGCAGCTTCGGACCAGCTCGGGCAGCTACCTGGCGGAGTGAATCCAGCAGATTTTGGGGGCGGACCCGACGCTTGAGCTCTAGTAGCTCTAGCATGGTAGCCCTATAATATGATTGCATAAACTATCATGATTTCGTGACAGCATCTTGTAACTCCAGTGCAGTTGCGACGCAAGTGTGATGCCGACTACATGTCATCGTGTACGCTACGGGGTGACACAGAGCGGGCCCAGACCAAGGCAAGGCGCAGAACCCGCTGTGGCCCAGCATTATGCAATTAGCACTATCAAAACCACTACGAAGTCCGCAAAGTAATTGCACAAGTTGCACAAGCTCCTGCTTCGATCACCAAAAAGGCTATAATGCAGCACGAGGCCTGAACTAGTTACCGCACGCAGATCCCCAGGTCCTCTGGATCGGATGCAGTTCCCCGGCAGTAGCCCCAGTACTCCCGGACCTCGGACCGCTGCCATCGTCCGCCGCCTGACTGACAAGCTGGCCGCACAAAACGATCGAGCGGGCCGTGTAGCGAGGGGCGTACATCCCGCTACAATACAAGCCAAATTTCGGGCCGGCCCAGCACCTCTTGGCACCGCTGTTACAGACTGCATGACATGGCCACGCCGACTCACGCGAAAGGTACAAGTCACTTGAACACAGTGCGTACAGGCGGTGCCGAGTACCCGGTACGTCCCATGCCACTCGTGGCGTGAGGGTCTCCGCCAGTCCCTTCAAAACCGCAACAGTGCATATGCCCTATGTTCCCCAGACGGAGGATGGAGGTAAAGGAGGGGCCGCGCCACCATCTCTGCGACCACACGATGCCAGAAGGGTTTACAGGCACAGCCCACGCGGGGGCCGACAGGATTGTCACATCAGGAAGCGGAACCGATCAGGTCCGCGGCGTCGGCACCGGGCCGTGCGGTTGCCTCGAGCTGGACGGCGGCTTTGCGGAGAGCGCAATTACGTATCTCTCGGCACATCAAGAATTCTTGCCTGCAGCTCCCAAAGCACAACCGCGAGCCTTCCCTTGCGTTGTTCGACAGGCCCCACGCTCAAGCTGGTCTAGTACCCCATGACGGATATCTCTCAAGGAGAGGACGTCGTAACACCCTCGCCGAAAAATCTCCACTTCGGATTCGCGTCCATCAGCGCGCCCCTCGCATTATCGCCTGCTGCATCGCCAGTACGGCGCACGCAGCACCGCTTCTCGCACACCCCTGACTAGGGAAATGCCAGTAATTCAGTCCAAGAGAAAGAAAATTATGCCTGTAGCCCGCATCGGCCCACTTCGCATTCAGGACCAAACAGGCCAGAGACATTTGGGACGGCGCATTAACGTATTGCATAGCTCATGATCAGAGGTCAGATTTCGTGCCCTTCCTAACCAGCTGCTGCGCCCCCCACCCAACTCACTCCCACCGCAACCATTCGCCCCACAAAAAGCTGTCCTCATGAGCAACACTGGCTAGTGTACCTTCGCACAGTACACCTGAATGTGGTGGCCCATATCGCTTAATTGCATGCACGTCTTCAATTAGGCCGCCACCCGATCATGCACAGCATGGCTGCCTGTGCCCAATAAAGCGGTTTCAGTGCTATACCCCAACTTAGCAAGAACTAACACGCATACATGCAATCACCGCACGGATAGCTGGCCGAGCACTTCCCCTGCAGCGGCAGCAGCGGCGTCCGAAGCGCTGCCTTCCGCCTGGCCGTTTGCTTGCCGCTCGCAGGCGCCGCTTGGCGCCTCGGTCCCCGAGGCGTGGTCCTCGTCGCTGTCCATCTCGCTCGCCAGCAGCACCAGGTTTTCCCTACGTGGCGAGCGCCGCGCGCAAGTCGCGTTCGTGTGCCAGGCAGTGGGTCAGCGGCCGTCAACTGCTCTGCGCGCCCAAAGACCTACATGAAGCTCTCCCGGCGTTCTCCCAGCGCACCTCAGCGGATCCACTTTACTTAGCGCCTGCCCTGTAGCGGGACGTCACGGCGACCCTTGTTCCCGTGCCGCGGCCCCGACCTCGACGGTATGAGCGTATGACGGGGACCCACGGCCACGCCCCCAGCACCCACCGGTGCACCACCTCGTCCATGGTGGGGAAGCCGAGTTGCTCCGTGACCGGCTTGGAGCAGCGCCCGCTGCCCGCCACCGCGCCGACCTCCTCGCTGGAGAAATTGACCAGCCCGCGGGCCAGCTCCACGCCCGAGGGGTCGCACAGAGAGACGCAGTCCTGTCGCGGTTGCAGCGGTTGGCAAGACGGGAGAGGAAAGTTTCAAAAACAGGGTTCGCAACGGGGCCACGGGGCCTACCGGTACAAAGGCTTCAGGGATGGGCTCTGAGCGCTGTTGCGGCCACGCCGTGTTGCGGGCCATGGTAAGCATCGAGCTTGGAAGCAGCGTATTTATCTTAGACTGCTGGGTGGAGCGTTGCAGAACACCGCTGTCTATCGATGTGCACATGAAGACAAACATCGATAGACAGCAAAGACGGTAACGCGGGATTAGATAGGCGACCAGTCTGCGAACGGGCCATTACGCTGGTCTCTTGTCCGGCCGGGGGTCTCCCGGTGGTACACCCACCTGCGCGTGGAAGTCCCCGGACACCTTGGTGATGCCCGCTGCGAACAGCGACTTGTGCTTGTCACGGACGGCATGCACCGCCCCCGCGTCGAGCCACAGGTGGCCCCTGCAAACAGTGGAGCAGCGGTTACCAGCGGCGGGGTGTAGGTCAGCACGAGGTCTCGTTTTCTCTTCCCAACCGACTAACTATCCTAAGCAGGGTCGACCAAGAATTAAGCAGTTGTGTAAAGGTGCAGGCGTGTATGGTACACGACAGGCGCACCGCAACCGACCACGGGTCCACGTGGATCCAGCGCCCGCCCTCGCACCTGACGGGCACCGAGAGGATCCAGCGCTTGCGGCCTTTGAGGCTGTGCGGTAGCGGGAAAAACTTGGTACCCAGCTTGGGCTCGCCCTGCGTACCGGTAAGTGGCAAGGAAGAGGGCAGGACAGCCAAGCAGGAGCCTTAAGGGAGCAATATCCGCGCGCCGTGCATATGGATGCTGCCGAGAAACGCTGCTTTCGTCGGCGCCTTGCCCAATACCTGCAGGACGGCTGCTGCAGCACTTGCCCACGCCCGGCCTGGGCGACATGCAATCAGAGCTGCTGCGAGCGAGCGGATGGCATGAGCGCCGCTTCGGATTCTGGGCCGCATCGGGGGCTACGGTGGTGGTCGCCGCCGAACTAACATACAGGGACATCACCCCTTCGACTACCTCTGGAGCTGGGTCCTACAATGACATCATCACTTTCGCGCTTACGCTCGTCGTATGCGTCGTTTCGTTTCAACACGCGGCTTCCCTGTCCGTGCAGCAGGCGGCCGCCGCGCACTCGGCTAGCCAAACGCATCCCCTCGGTGATGTGACCCTTCACCCTGGCCATTTGCCCTGGAGAGTTCCCCTCGGCCCCGGTATTGAATCCCAGGTCCAACCTTCCGGCGCTAACAGGCCGCACCTTGACAATCTTGACGATGTTCTCGGGCGCGGTGCTGTTGCAAATGACCATGGTGCATCCGGCGGCGGTGGCGATGCGCCCCGCCGTCAGCTTGGTGGCCATACCTCCCGTTCCCCACTGAGTGCCGCGCGTGCTGGTGTCGGCGTTGAGGCGGGAGATGTCCTCCACCTCGTAGATGGGCGTTGCGGTGGGGTCGTCCTTGGGGTTGGCTGCGGGTGGGTGAAGATGGTTATCATAATGACGTACAGCGTGTAGTGTGCATGGGGCTCCTAGCTAGACCTGCCGCAAGGGCGCTACCCGGAGGGACCTGGACACTGCCCAGTTGCCTCCCCTCGTTGGGTCATTGCACTGATAAAGGCTTCGATACGCTTCTGGACCCGTCTGCCCAATCAAGTGCGCTGTGCAACACGGTATACAGGTTGGGCCCGGTGAACTCTCCCCTCTGCCCCCATTCCCGCATCCGCACATTGCGTTCCCACCCGGCAGCACCCACCCGTGTACAGGCAGTCCACGTCCGTCAGCAGGAACAGCCAGTCCGCCTGCACAAGCGCCGCCACCTGCGCAGATAGCGTATCATTGTCGCCGAAGCGCAGCTCCTGCACAGCCACCGTGTCCTGCGGACAGAGAGACCAGGAAGAGGTTCAGCCAGGGTCAGTTGGGTGCACAGCGTTCATCGGGCTCCAATCGCCAGCGGCTCTCGGGCAAGGGCGCCGATATACAGGCGACGGAGTTGCCACACGCTCACGTTCTCGTTTACGACGGGAATGACTCCGTACGCCAGCAGCTCCGTGAACGTGTTGCGCGCGTTGAGGTACTGGCTGCGGTTGGCCAGGTTGTCCAGGGTGAGCAGCACCTGGGCGCATGTCTGCGGACCGAACGAGGGGCGCCACCATGGCCCAGAAGGGAGCTGATGACCTCAACGGGAGTAACGGGCACGCAGCCGCGGGTGGAGTAGAGTGCGGGTCACTGCGTCTACCAGGGCAACGGGACAGGGCTTTGCAGCAAGCAAGAGGCGCAAGTGAGAAACGCATCACATGAAAGCTGGGCAGCTGGCGAAAACCACCAGTGCCCCCTTTGCAAGCCCCATCTACACGTACCTCATCCTCGTCTATGTGGACCCAACGAGGGCTGTGCGCATAGCCAACACTCTCCGGCCCGCCGCAGTAGCCGCTGTTTACACAGCACAACCCGCTCTTGCGCGCATGGCGTGTGTTCGACTGGTGCACCCAGCAGCCCGGGCGCCGTCGCAGGACCGCATCCTGTACTCTCGGGCCACGGCACGGCAACACCCACCAGTCCCAGCGCTGCGAAGAAATCCTCGTAAAACTTCATGAGGTGCACCTGCCCCACCGCCGCCAGGGCCTGCTTCTTGGCGAGCACGCTGGGCTTGGTGGTCAGGCCAAGCCGCTGGCAGCCCACGCCCACGGCGCCGCTGGTCACGATGATCACGTGATGGCCTGCGGGAACCAGGCGGCCAAGCGGCAATGGACGCCGCGAAGGCGCCGGAGCCAGGCTGTACATTCGGCGCGCAGTAATGCAGAGCGGCGGAATGCAGCCTGGTACAGACTGCAGCATGCCCGCGCCAATTGAACGTGCCAGATGCTTCTTCGCCAACGCTGTGAATCGGGAACAGCAGCGCACTCTCCTTCCACAGCGCACACTGTCCTTGCTTGCCTTCCTGTCCTGTACATGAAGGGCCCCCGAAACGGACCTTCATGCTTGAGCAGCTTGACCGTCTCACAAATCCGGGCCAGGTTGGTCAGGTTGAGCGTCTGCTGCTCCGGTCGGACCAGCGAGGACGTGCCCACCTTGATAACCTGTGATCCCAGACGGTGGCACGAAAGAGCGTGAGGAGCGGGGGAACAGACCCTTGACATGCCAGCAATCATCGGGCCGGGGACAGTTGCTTTGGTACAGGGGTGGCCGCGCACACACATGGGAAGCATGCCGCCCTGTCAGAGTGTTCCCCTTATGATACCGCCGCAGCAGCTGGGTTTCATGCTGCTCGCAGCCCGGATACGTCCTACGGTTGAGTACAGGGGACTGGCAAAGCAGGCATACACAGCGTCGTCCCGGCGTGCCGCCCATACCCAAGCTCGTTTTAAAGAACCGCCTTAACCCCAGCAGGGATGGGTGCGTGGGGGTGCTTGCTGCTCGCACTGATGCCACGCGGGTTGATCGAGCCGCCCTCAACACTCACAAAGATGTCGCCTCCAGCGCCCAGAGCCACCTTCACCGGACCCTTCCGTTTAGTCTCGGCGATCTTCTGGCACGATGCAGGCCGCTCCATCCTTGGCAGCGCGTATTAAAAAGTCAGGACGGCCGCTCGTCCGGGCCACACGTTCGTCAACTAGAAATATCTTCACGCGCGCGAATTGGGTCACAGTCAATAGAGTTCAGTTGCAATCCCCGTTGCTGGCCATGTTACGGCCGTACGGCAGTAAGCGGCTTCGCAAAGAAGCGGCATATGCATGTGTTTTCGATTCTACGGACCTCACAATCCAATTGCTACACTTAAGCGCTTGGCGTGCTGTCAACTGCAACACCCTCTTTCGTTTCCGGGGGCGCGCGAGCCCCGCTTCCGACTGCCTAGGCGTTTGATAAGGCGTGCTTGTAAGATGGTAAGTCGATGCGCGTTCTTCTTACGACACCCGGATGACACCAGCCGAGCACCGTGCTTCAGCGAGCTAGCTTATAAACCCCACGTGGACGACTGGACACCCGCATCTTCGTACCTCTCACAGGGCTGGGCCGGCTGGTTTATTGGGCAAGTCGTCTCTACGACTCTTGTTCTGGGTTCGCTCAAACGCTCCGGCGTCATCGTGTGAGTTTTATACAAAATGTACGGGGAAGGTGCATGGGGAGGAGATGGGCGAGCCCGCGACAAGGGTTCCAAGTGAGCCCGAGGAGGGGATGTGAGGGAGGGAGGGTGGGAGATTGAGCTGGCTCTCGCCAGTGCGAGCCAGCTGGGTGAGCCAGCTTGCACACCTCTTAACGTGCCAGTATTCCTAGATGAGGCACCTGACTAAGCCTCCTGTCTGTGCCGCCCCGCTGACCATTCAGGGTGCACCCCACCGCGTTCAAGAACGAGAATGCCCGTGTTGTCTTCACCAAAGTGGTAGGCCCCGTGTTGTGCCTCACGTCATCAGCGCGCTCGTTCTCCGTCAAAACCGCCGAACCTATAAACCTCCTTGCGTGACGCGCAAGGTCTCCCTTCCCTGCACCCTACCTTCGTACAGGTCAGCATTGGCGAGGACATGTCAGAGCTTATCGAGCGTGCATACACGGTGGCATACGAGCGGGTGAGGGGCTGGAGAGTTGGCGCTCATACTGGACGCGTGTGTTCCACGCGACCACCGGAAGAACGACTGAACATAATTGAACATTAAGGAGGGAGCGGCAAAAGAGAAATCTGCAAGCGGCCTATATGCACATATACACCCGGAGGCGCGGCTGCGGTCAGTGCGCATGCTGGATGATGCCCAGAACTCAACTGCCTAAGAGCACCAACGCCAGCAGCAACCCCTTATCCGTTTCTCGTTGGGGCGTACGCAAGCATACCATTCTTTCGGCGCGCCTGAAACAGCGCAGCCACCTGGGCCATACCAATGCGTCGTCTCCCTAATTTCACACATCACCCCTACTCGTTCCACACCTTCCACTCTTGCAGGTATACCCCCCGACGACGGCTCCTCCCAAGCGGTGAGCTGCAGCACATCGGAACATGGATTCCGCCGCTGTAGCAGGAATGGTTTTGACGGAGGAACACAGCAGCAGCCTGCCGATTGCGGCAACCAACCTACGGCTCCCGTAGCCGTTTTCATGTCATCAGCCAGCCGAGCCATGTGGGTACTCGCGACATGGTGCTCTTTTCGGTAACTCTGTAGAGGTAGTTGACGCCTTTACGATTTACGGCGCAGAGTCTGGCCCCCGGGCCCGCGGCCGCCTGGGGTGTTGTCGTTGGTGAATGAGTTGGCGAAGAGGCGGTGCAAGCAGGTTGCGAATGGGTAAGCAGGATGCTCTTTGCCAATCTGGCTCGGAGGCTTGAAACGGTGGCGTAAATGGAGAGCGCTAACCGCCCATAGGTCAAAGCAGGTCGGGGTGTCAATGGCTGGTTGGCACATCTCGGGCACCGGCGCCTCGACCAGGGTCACGACTTCCGAGGTTCGCAGGTTGGTCAGACGGTATCTGGGCCTCAGTGCACAGTTGGTACGTTGTCATAAGACGCTGGGAACTGGAACGGTGCGAGCTAGGGGACGTGTCGCTGTGTGGAGGGCTGCGGTGCTGCATGGAACCCTGCGAGCCCAAACTTGGTGAGCTAGGCGGTGCCAGGTGGCTGGGGCGCGTTGACGGACATATCACAGTCCGTTGCAAATGGGGTTCTGTTGCATCTCAGCATCTCAGCTGCCCACACTGGCAGCCTTGGTGGGGACGGCCTTGTACGGCTCGAGGTCACAGACCATCTTATAGGCATGTCGGCCGCTTGTATAGTAGTCAGCCTGGGGATGCAAGGGGGGGCATTTTGGTGCCGCTTGCTTTGGCGGAGATGTCGCGGCGTGGGGGCAGACAGGCGCCCAGCGTGTTCATCGCACGGGCAGTGCTAGTGCCCGCTGCATCTTCAAGATGCGGCACAAGCACGTCGATTGATCGAGGGGCCGGGCGCCATTCGATTCTGTGCCCTGCTGTAAGCTTCAGGGACATTGTGCTGGCGAACAGCCCATAGCTTCAGCACGAGGGTACGCACGCATCTTTCTCAGCAGAATGCTCTTTTTTTCCATGCACGCAGACCCACAAACGTCATGCGTTTTGGGGGAGGATGCACTTGCCCTATCCCCTCGCTCCCTTCGCCCCACCCCAGCTGCCGCACTCTTGCTCACCAGCAAGCTGTCCTGCTGATAACCTAGAGACCTGCGGAGTGCAGCCGCGAGTCGGCCATGGGCAGAACATGGGTCAGCGTTCATGCCCCTGATCAGGCCGTATTATTAGCGTGTTTACGATGGGCTGCAGATGCGGAGCAGCTCCTCGCCGCTGCTATGGTGTACTGGCGTGTGAACTGGTGGTGCCGAAATCCATGCGCAGCGCCGCCTACTGTGCGCCTTACTTGTAAAGCTGTACTGCGGGCACGTTGTCCACTGCCACATGCAGCGAGGAGGACTGCGACCTCCGTTGCACAGCTGCTTGCCGCAGCACAGCCTGCAGGAGCAAACAGCGGGAATCCAATACGGCTCTTGCTGGTACACACATGCACGTGACCTCCGCGACACGCCACTCTAAAGCAGCATCAACCTTCATATGCGGCCATGTCAGCAGGCGTCTCCCATTACATACATTCACCCGAGATCCCAACCCTCCCTTACCTCCATGAGGGCCTTTCCAATCCCCTGGCGTCTGTAATCGAGGCGCACCGCAATTTTTGAGATATGCAGGTTAAGTCCCGTGCTTGCGCACAGGACATACGCGATGACCTGCAAGTTGCGCAGAGAGGTAGCCGGTTGCAGTCGCAGGAGCAGATGTCAGCGCCGGCGCGCAATCACGTAGGCGTGAGGGGTTGAAAGTCATTTTGTCCCCTTCCATAATGGGAGTCGCGGGCCTTAACCCCTTAGGCAGCCACGAACCCGTGCCTTACCCGCCCATCAGAGCCACGAGCCAGCAGCACGCTTGTGCTTCGCTTTTTGAGCATCTGGCTAAGTTCACTCTCTCCCCAAGCATCCGATTTTTTGAATGTCGCGCGCTCCAGGCTTAGCAACTCATCGAGAAGCTGTGCTGCTGAGCCGCCAGCCTCTATCCGGTACGCAACATGGCTTTGCATCTAGTGTTTGTGATTCGACTACGCGTTCGTGTACAGGGCCAGAAGCTGCGAAGAACTTGCGACGGACAAAAGTACCCAGTAGCAGCCTAGTTGTACACTTCTACGGGCGCTTGCGAAGCGCAGCTTTCTGGAGTCCAACACTGTCCTGGCTTTCAGTGCCGCTGGACCCAAATCTTACCAGTGCACTCTCGGGACGCCACTCAGCTCCGTTGTTACCGCTCTTTCCCTCGTCCACAGCGGCTCTGAGCACTGTTGCTGAAATTTAGATTTTACTCAAGAGTCTGCGTCCATGGGTCAGGGAATCCAGTGTCGGCCAAGGGTGGGCAGACCAAACCCCAGACGTGCGGATGATTGAGGCCCGCCGACAAAAGTCACGCTCAACCTCAAGCCAGCATCTTGACGTCACGTCATGTTTCGCGCAGCCCTCGGCGCGCAGCCCGCGACCAGTTCCGCGTAGCCCCTCAGCATGCAGGGGGCAAGTAGCATGCCTATTGCTGGTCGCGTGGCTCATCTTCTGCGGGTGTTGGATGGGAGTGGATGCTCGTCTCATGCGCCCCGCACACAAAGCGGTGCCGCCGAGGATGGAGCACGCTGTGGAGGAGGGACATCGATGGCCGCGTGGGCCGGCGGAGCAGAACACGGCGGGGAGGCGTGGGTTCCTGCCAAGCGACCTGGCGCTGGAGTGGAAGCTGGAGGCCTCGGAGAGAAAACGTCTTCGAGAGACGCCATCCCCGTCCGATTGGGAGCTAGACGTCAACGAAGGCGCAGCCTTTGTAACAGGGGCCAGCAGCTTCCAGTCAAATGAGGTGGACGGCCCCAAGAGGATCAAGTACACACAGACGCGGTGGCTGCTGTGCACGGACCTGCCGCCGCCGCCCGGCCGTCCCAATACGCCCGGGCTGCCCGGGGCACCTAATGCCCCACCTTCACCTCCTCCGCCGCTGCCGCCACCACCTGAACCATTCCCACCGCCTCCACCGCCGCCGCCCCCAAGGGTGCCTCGGCCTCCGCTCCCACCGCCTCCGCCACCCTCGCCTGCGCCCCCATCGCCCTCGCCACCGCCTCCCTCGCCACCCCCGTCGCCGCCATTCCCGCCCTCACCACCCGTGGAGCTTTACCAGAGTAGTTTTCCGATTTGGTGGCAGGGCTGCGCCTTTAACCCAGAGTCAGCGGATGAGCGGGCTGTGCTCAGGTGGAACTCAGGTGTGCGGGGGTGGAGCGGTTGGGCTGGTCTGAACCACCCGAAGCTTCATGTGATGATGGGTTGTGTCGGGGCCAGAAGCTGGCTGAAGCAGATGGCGGGGAGGCTCTTCAGGAGGAACAACACGCTCGGTGTGTGGCGAACCCAGCCGTGCCTATGTTGCCCAGCATGAAACGTCCGCCCTTGCTGCCCTTTACTTGCTGTCCGCACAGATATTTGTGAGCGCCTGCTGGCGCTTGCGCCCGACAGAACACTGTGTGACGTGGTAGGTCCGTGGCCGCGCCTTGCCAGCTGGGTCTTGCGCGGGGCCCACAGAATGAGCCCAGGATCGCCAGAGGGACTTTGGGTGTGTGTTGAGGTTTAGCCGTTACTGAACCCAAGTGCCCCTGCCTGCAGTACTTTAACAAACGAGAGGTTTCATATGTGACTCTGACCAGCCTATACAAAGGTGCGTGGTGCGCCGTGGTGTGCGGGCGTGCTCTCGTTTGCTGAATGACAGAGCGGCTTCGAAGTGAAGGACGCCGCGGCGTAGGGTTCTTACTGACGCACTCTGTCGGCATGGCAAAGGCAGCGGTAACCTAACATGATGGGTTATCACTCGTGGCGAGGGATTCTTTTCGTCCATGGCGCCAGCCGGCCGTCTGCAACCGCCCAGCTCACACTCGCCGCGCCCACCCCCGCAGGCAAGTTGCTGTTGAACTATCTTGACGCCGTCCTGGCTGGCTACCCGCACTTTATCTTCGACGACGAATTTATGATGAGGTAGGTGGGTGGGAGGTTTCGGGCGCCACTGCAGAGCATCGCGCGCCCCTGGCCTGCAGCCCTTGCGAAAGCTCTGCGGCGCACCGCTTATTGTGCGCTCGGAACCGGCGTAAATGCATGCCGGTGTTGGTGTCTGCAGGTACGGGATCCGCAAGGTCTTCGTCTTCTGGAACATGCCACCTCCAGCGGCACCGCCGCGGCCGCTGACCCCACCGCCTCAGCAGGCGTATGTGGAGCACATGCCGGAGGACTTGTAGTAGCTCTCTGTTCGCAGCGGTACGTGTGCACGGTGGAGTCTATCTATGGGTGTGGTGGCGTGAGCTTAGGGTGAAGTCATGCGAGTGCTGCACTTATTATGCCGAACAAACGTGCGGATTCGAGTGAGGACGCATTCATTTATAGCAAGTGTGCTTTTAGGGCACCGTCCAGATCCTGTGAGGCGCGTCGGGGCGGAGCGCAGCGGTGCCACGACGGAGCGGAGCGGCATGTGAGCGGGAGGGATGGGGTGAAGACCGAAGAGGCTAGACGAATAGGTCATGGCGGATAGCAAACTCATGAATCCAACCCAACGCTTCACAAAGTTGGCATTGTTGGCGCAATAGTATACAATGATGATTGATTGTTACCAACGTAAGGGCTTCAAGGCCTTCCTATTTACTAGGCTCTCTGGGCTTCCGTACCCGAGAGACTTGGGTAATCTTGGGTGCGCAGGTCGCTTGTGGAACCCAAGCAGCGTTGAGTACGAGCTGTGCAGTGGTGACTGTACCGCGTGACTGACTCCTATGCGGATGTATGATGCAGAGCAAAATGGTGTGTTGAGTCCCTCCATGGAGTTGGTGCACAGGGGATCAGATCCCTACGGCGGGGTGGACCATTGACCAAGGTGGATACGGTGCTTCAATACGGCACGATTTGAACCGGGCGCTCGCGCCAGTGATGGAGCGTGGTGAGGATGGCTAAGTGCGTTGCGCAAGATGACAGTTGTGCAAGGTGCCGGCGCTTCTGCAAGCCGCCTGTAACTTGAGGCATGCGGGACGAACAGGCCTCCACTGCGTCGGGCCATAACATCCTATGCATGAGATGATGATCGGTTGCCCTTACTGTCGGTCAGGATCGAGCACCATCGGGCACCTCGGGTTCGGCCGAGGTTTGTCCGGCAGTTTGCATCATCCGTCGAAGTCCCTCCCCCTTCACATCTGTTCATTCCAGACAAAGCAGTTCCCTTTCGGCAATCTTTATCGGATTCAACATGACCCGAACACAGCTCAACCTATACACCAGCCTTCAAATGTTCTTTGTGTCGCGGGCGTACGCCCGGGGCGACCCCAGGGCAGGCACGACCGCGACAGAAAGTGGCGTTGAGGAGGTTGCGGCTACCCCCGAGGAGCTGCCGCTTGAGCTCAGGGACGCCCTCAGCCGCACGCTCGCGCTGGTCGCCGGCACGACCAACGCTCGTGACACCTCGCGCATCCTCCACGACCACTACGCAAAGTACGTTGGCACTTTGTATGGACAATGGAACGGTCTGCTGGCAAGCGAAGCGACCCATGGGTCGGCAGGACGGCCGCCCGCTTCCGCCTCGCCTCCCTCGCGGAATGAGCGCCTGCCTGTGGACTTGTATATGTCAGCATGGGCGCTGCACGTTGCTGCATGCCCTACATGTCTTCCTGGGTATAGACGGCGTCCCTTCTCCCCCATCCACACGGCGCCACCCCTGAACATATGGTATGCGTCCGCGGCACGCAGGTTCGCCGTCTACGAGACGAACCTGCTGTGGTGCCCCCACAGGTTCAGCATCGCGGCGTGGCTCGGCGCAGCCAGGATGCTGCTCCAGCCGTACATCGAGGGCATCCGCTGCCACCGCGTGGTGCTGCGGCGCGCCCCCGCGGCGTCGCTGCTGCCCCTGCCGTCAACGTCGCCGCAGCGACCGGAGCAGCCCAGGCCGGCTCACGAGGCGTCGGCGACCGGCCGCGGCGCCAGCAGCACTCCGACCGATCAGTTGATTCAGGTGTGCGGCTGTATGGGACGGACACGGGAAGGCTGTCGGAATCCAAGCTGCCCGTCGCCTGTGGCAGCACAAGCAGATAGTGGGACAACTTCAGGGGCCTAACAGCCGGATCGAGTACCTCACCACGCGGCCTTGCGCCCACACGCCTACCTTTGTCACTGTCTTGCTCCGGGCTGTAAAGGTTCCCCGCCGAGCTCCTCACCCTGCGCCCGCCCCAGTTAGAGACGACCCAACTGCGTCTGCCGATCCCTGCTGCTCCCTGGCCCCGTGGCGGGCCCGCTGCCGCAGATGCAGATGGACGTGGCGTTCGTGTGGCGGCCGCTGGCGCCCCTGTACGGCGTGCTGTCCTCCTGGGGCATGTCGGGCCTGCAGATGCCGGCCTTCACCACCGAGCACACCATCACGCTCACCATCGACCAGCACAGCAGGTGCGCGCGACGCTAGTTGCCAGGCGCGGCAGCTCGGGGCAGTGCAGCATCCGCAGGGCCATCAACAAAGAATGCTGGATGCTTGCGAACGCCCACTTACTTAAGACACATCCAACCCTCCATACCTACCTGGTCGCTGCCTTGCGCCACGTCCTGTTTCCCCGTCATTGACCCGCACGCAGGATCGTGGCACACAGGGACATCACGCACAACTTTGTCTCCGCCCCGCCCTTCCTGAAGGGCCTGCTGGGGCTGCCCACGCCGCTGGTGGCGACGCTGCTGCACGTCTGATCCGCTAAAGAAGGAACTATAAAACAGCTACAAGCAGTTTGGCGCCGCCGGGGGTAACCAAGTTTGGCAGATGTTCGCTCCCGTCACGCGGGCAAGGTGCATGGTGCTGTAGTGGACCAGACGGTTTCCTAGGGGGCGTCCGTTGAGTGTGTGGACGAAAACAGAAGGCTGCAAAGGGAAAGGGAGCCCCCTGTGCGGACACGAAGGCGCGACGCTAGCGGTAGGGTTGTTTGGTACAAGGCATGCCGGGCGATGTGGTCGCAATCCTGAATCCGAGCTAAGCTTTCGGGCGATGCAGGCACTCAGCCATGGCACGGCCATGTACGCGCCAAGGACGCGTTGGTTAGACGGACTAACCTCCAAGGCATGCAGCGTGTCGCTTTGCGAGAGTCCCGACTCGCAGTCAGGCGGGCTTGTGCGCTCGGGGGCTCACTGACGTCCGGCCACGGGCGTTCCTGCCCTGGAGTGCGCAAGTGCGTGCGATGCGTTGTCGGCTGCGGTTGTCGGTTGCTGTGGGTCGTTCCTCGTACCTTTCCCTGCCCCAGACCGTGAGTACCACCCCACAACCGCCCATGCGTTCAGTCCCGACACGAATGATGTTCCCGACTTGCGGTGCGGTGGCGATGGGTTCCGCTCATGCTGGACGCATGCACGTCATACGATGGTCTCTGCGCACGGGCAGGGCAGCGCCGATAACCGCCCCTTAGTGCCGCACGTCACACAGGGTATCTCCTAGCATGTGCGCCCTTGCACGAGAGTCTTGATGGGGTGTGAGATGGGCGGGGCAAAGGTGTGGGTGAGGTTTGTGTCCCGGCCCCCTGCAACTTGCGTCGCGAACTCGCGGGATTCGGAGCGTGTCCGTTGCATGCAAATGACCCATCAGACTCGGGAAGCATTTGCACTAGGAGATTGTAGATCATTTGCCCGCGATTTCGCCTATACTAAAATAGCAGCCTCTTGGCAAGCTTGCCCTGTTGCGAATTTGGCTTGAACGTTGAAGAGTCGGACCACTACCCCATTTTCGACCCGAAATAAGAGAAGACAACTCATACATAATAGCGCGCCATGGCTGCCCAGCCTTCGCAAAACGTCGTCGTGGAAGTTGCTGCTAGCTCGGCGCCAAGCGAAGTCATCTCAGCCATCGTGGCCTCTGCATCTCCACCTCCTCGAGCCAGTAACCCCAACCGCTGGCTGCTCATCGGGGTGAGCGCGCAATCGGGCATCGACGGAGCCTCTGTTGCCTCGACAGCAAACGCGCTCCTTATCATAAAGCTCATCATCTGACTTTCGGATTACACTGCTCGGGACACGGGCGTGCCAGCGCTAACCCCTGCCCCGCCCACCGTGGCCCCACACCCCCTCCTCTTCTTCGCAGTTTGGGTTTACCTTGATTTTCGCTATGGTAATCTATTTCCGCGAGGAGATCTACACGTTCACAACAGGTGTGTGTACATGTGTGTGCGCGTTTGACAGCTGCCGGAGAGTACCACCTTGCCCTGCGTCTCGGGATTCCTTCTCGACACTGGCCAAATGTAAGCTTAGAGTTGCGTCTCACACGATGCGACCTCCCGGCGGCGTGTCTGGATTGGCCTGCCTTACAAAGTACGGTACTGGAGCCCTACGGATGGAGTGTACGGGCCGGGACAACAGCACGGCTGCACACTGTGGCTGCAGCGGCTACGGGTAGTGGCCCTGGGTAACTCAGGTTATTCGTGATAGAACGCAGCGTGAAGTTTGCCGGCTTATTCGCGACAGCACGGCAGCGCTGTCACCGCATGCACCTGTGCCGCTACCCTGTCTCGCGCAGATCTGCACAAGTACCCCATCCTCACCGTGGCCGAGTCCCTTCAAGTACGGAAGTACCTCGGGTCAGGCTGGACGTTCGGTTCGGGGCAGGACGCCATCCCCGACATCGACCCGAGCAAGATCCCCGAGATGGACGCGGCGGCCGGTGCGGCCGCCGCAGCAGCGGACCTCGTTGGAAACGTGACCAGCAGTGTTGCCAGCGTTATCACTGGCAATGCCACTTCCAACGCGAACCCCGTGTCGTGATCCGCCTGGGGAGGTATCTGGCACCCAACGTGATCTGAAATGGGATTTGCTGACGAGAGAGTGCGAGAATACTTGAGGCAGCGTGCTTGCATCCTTCCGCGCGACGCTGCACTGTAGCCAGAGGTATTGTAGCATCGCAAGCGGCGGCTGCGCGTCAAGAATCATGAGCGGACGCGGCGAATGGCGTAGGGGCGGCGATTTTTTCGTGGACAGCGGGCAGAGCTTGTGCTTGCATTCTGTGGTGCAGCATGCGCTGGCGCTGCGCGTGCGAGCAGTATGCGGAAGTTGGCTTATGTGCGGCGTCTGGGACCTCAAGGCCCTAGCAAGGCGGTGTCCTTTTCCGCTGGACCCCAGGCGATGGCCCTTCTCCCTCCGGCAGTAAGGCGTGCAGAGGAAGCACGCCATGGCGTACGGCTGTGGTCATCCTGACCGACATAGGGACCCTGGGCTCGTATCACTGCCTGTGGGCCTTCAGCAGTAAGGGAACTGGTATGGTGCTGCTCTCGTCACCTGTCGCTGCCTGCGACTCGGGTTGTATAGTTCGCATTAGGCTGTGGACCAGTTTGGTTTCAGGGCCGCTTAATTTTTCTAGGCGTGCATTCGCATGCAACACTATCGGTGCAAGGGGTATTGGTACTCTGGAGCAACGCTGTCGTCTGCTGGAGCTGTGCCGACTGTAAAGCCGGGCGCTTGCTGTGACGTGTCCTTATGCAACCTTGATGCTGCCATAACGGGCCAGGATGCTGCTCGAGCGGTATTGAGAAATGCAAGCACGAAGCATGCTGGACCCCTGATTCTCTTGCTGCTGGGCCTAGGTGAACGGAACATGGATTACGAATAACCGACATTACACCCGCACCAACTTGTCTCCCTCAAATCAACAATCCCATGAGGGCGCAAAAAAGGTTCCAGCAGAGACATTAATATCTCTCATTATGCCCTCTGTGCAGCACGAGCCCTCCTGCAGTGTCATGCGCCCTATCCTCTTCAATGCAAACACTCCAGCATGGGTAACCAACGGTGGATGTGCATCCATGAAAGGCGCAGTTAAGCAACACATCAACACTTCTGACCATGTACAGGATTTGATAGGCCCGAAAAATGTTTCTAGGCATGCACCAAGACCCTTATCGTGTGCCGCGTTTGGCCGTGATCTTGGCCAGCACGAGGACGCGCATATGTGCGGTGCTTCACATGAATGCACTGCGTGCACCATACCGAACAACTATGATGGTGCGCGACTCTTGTACTACTGTACTCTTTTTTAGTAATGTACGTTATAGGAAGTGCATTCCGCATGCCCTGTTCCCCGCGTGTGGCAGATGCAATAGTAGTGACAGTAAACCGTGCCGCTACGAGCAAATTTCGACGTGCACTGGTGCACATGTATGCGCTAAAAAAAGCAATGAGCACATGGAGGGCAACGTAAGCTGGCACGCAGCTGGCACCAGGCCGCGCAACGAGCTGGGCAGGCAACAAAAGTGCAGCAGCCCGCAACGAAAAGGAAACGACGGAAACCTCCACGGATCGTGCTAGTACGAACACGGTAAAGAGCTCAAGGTGCAGTCGGGCATGTGCGGCAACTCCTGTGGACATGCACGCCCGATCGACACTGCATGCGTGTATGCCCCGCTGCAGGCAATGCTCATGGGTCCGTCGACAAACTCCCCTCGTGCATCGTCAACACTTAGCATCCTCCTGTGACCCGGCGCACATCCTTGAGGCGAGGTGCCCCTTGACGCCAGCCTTCCCGACGGCCGCCGCCTGCCGCCGCCTCACATGTTCCCCGGCGCGTCGCCCAGCATGAGCTTGTGGTCGCCCACCTTGACCTCAATCCACAGGAGCACCGTGATGCAAATTGCGTACAGCGTCACGCACACGATGCAGCTCCACTTGTCAATTCGGCCCGCCACGTAGCGCGCGAAGCGCCCGTCCTCCTTGGCCTGCCGGTAGTACCTGGAGGGCGCGGTGACCACCGCCACGACCCACGCGGCCGTGGCGGTGAGCAGGGCTCGGAGGGACGGGCCCAGCCCCACCATGCAACAGCGGCGGAAAATGGCAGCGCAGCCCGCCGTCAAGGAGGCTACGGTGGTCGAGGCGGTGGTGCTCACCACCGAGCGCGCATCGCCGGTGGGCTGGCGCTCCAGGGGCCCCGCGAACGACACGGTGGCGGTGCGCGCCGAGGCGAAGGGCGATGCCACCAGCGAGTGCGGGGCGGCCGTGCCGTTCTGTGCGCCCGCGCCCGGTCCTGCGGCGCCCGCGGCCATGATCTCGGGCGCCTCCGCATCGCCGCCCGCCACGATGGCGGCTGCGTCGCCGCTGGCGCTGCCGGCGTTGCTGGCGGGGGGCGGGACCCTCCGGCTGCCCAGCCGGCCCGAGTGGCCGGAGCGGTGATTGAGGGAGGGAGTCGCTCCCGCGGCGGCCGCCTGAGGCTGTTCCAAAGGTCGCTCCGCGCGGCTATCGATGGTGACGGTGACGTGCTGTGGGCGAGCAGCGGTGGGTGCGGAGGGGCGTGGAATGACCCATGGGTCACTGTGAATCGGGGGCGTCGGCCACGAAAGAGCGGCCGAATCGGCATGCCAACACCGCTAGCGGAGTCTTGAACCACGTCTGTTACATCAGCACAATACACATCCCCCACGCACCCGAATTCAACGAAACACGCAACAGCGCATCCGGCGGGAGGAACGTCACCCGCCTGTACCCTCCCCGTCCTTATGGAAACGTAGCGCCTTCGGGTGTGTACGACCGTAGAGGCGGGCTCCCTCGGGGTTGCGGGCTGGGCGACCCGCGAATGATAACCGCTGGCCGCCGATGGACTGGCCCCTT
>LSYV01000015.1:1304174-1367412 GCA_001584585.1 Gonium pectorale
TTTCCTTCTTTGCAGATTTCTCTACGCCCAATGTACCAACTCTCGCTGGTCATGACCCCCCTATGCATTCACTGTGCGCCATGGACACTTCCGACGCGCGCACACGCACCGGATCCAGGGCCGAGTCCTCGCGGACGGCGTCCATCGTCGGCATGGCCACCTTGGGGCCGCCGGATGCGTGTCGCGTCTTGATCGCCGGGCGCGGCTTGAGCATGGAGGCGCCGTACAGTGGCCTACCGTGAGCGGACTTGCCCAGCAGCTCTCGCACGAGGGTGCGCTCAAAGGGGGCCCTGCGCCGCAACAATCAGGCATCAAACTGTGAACGGCACGGTACGGGGATTCGCGCACCGCTGGTGTACCCCAACCAATCAAATGGTCCGGTTCATGATTTCCCCGCCATCCACAACATGGAAGACAAGTGGTGAAATGGCCGGCGCGCCACGCGTTGCCATCGCTTCTTCTAAATATCGTACGCTGGCCATGCCCATTCGAGTGAACAGACAACATGAAGTACAACTACATCGACTAACCAAGCAAAGACTAGAACCATTCCCCATACTGGAGGCACATGACTCAGCGGCACCAGTCCTTGTGCTGACAACTCTCTTCCTCACATCGTCAGCAGTGCGCTGTACTTGGACATGCACGTCCGTTTGATGCTGATCGCGTCCGCCACGGTGGCGATGCGGTTCACCACCAGGCTCTCCACGCAGGCTATGGCAATCATGAAGTAGCTGACAAGCACCACCTGCCGACGCCAGAACGGGCGGCCGTTGGGCGGTCACACTAACCTCCGTGCATGCTCGTATTTTAAGAGGAGAATCGTTCCTAAATGTGAGGGCCCTGTACGGGACAATCTCTTGTACCCAACTGTCAGAAGCTGGTGCTATAACGCCTACAATTTGCAAACCCAGCATGCTCGCCTTGAGAAAGCAACTGTCGCCTAGCGGTGCTCCCAGCTTCTGCTTACCATCTGCAGCGCGTTGAGGTAGTTGGCTGGCGGGAAGTCGAACACGAACTGCATGGCCGTCAGCGACAGCAGCATGGTCAGCACCACGCTCATGCGGTCGCCCAGAGCGTCTTGCGGCATGAAGAAGACCACAAAGGCGACCAGCGTGATGAGCAGCACGGGGATGAGGTTCGTAAGGACGTAGTACGACGCCACGCGCTTCATCTACGAGCGGAGCGCAGGACGGGGCATAAAGGCTTGTTACGCCAATACCAGCGTGAGCGCGAACCCTGTGGCCGGCGTTGTGACATGTTACGAATTCCGATGTACGGTGCGCTACAGGAAGGGGAGCACCACACCAGATTCCACTTCTTGCCAGCCTCCCCGCCAAGGCGGCCCGCTGGCACAGGCACAACCATGCCCACTCTTGCACCCGTAAGCCCTGTCCACACCTCGGTGCGCGCGACACACCACACATTGCCTTCTGTTTGATCGCGCACATGAAGCCATCACCATGCTCCCTGCTCACCATCACGTCCGCCACAAGCACGATGGGGCCGTACAGCGCCCGCGCCTCGTCGTAGCGCGGGTAGGTGCCGCAGTTGTGCGGCTCCGTGGTTCCCTTGCCGCGATTGTCCGCTACGTAACGCTGCGGCAGCCCCACCGACCGGTACGCGGCCGGCAGCGTGCCATCCGCCGCAGCTCCAGAGGCCGGCACGTACCTGTTGGGGGTGGCAGCAGGAGCGAGCAGGGCTCAGGGCGGGGCTGCAACCATACCCGTAACACGTGGCACTGCACAATTACCCGTACTCTCGAGTCCGTGATCACCCCCGGACATACCCATTCCGTCACGCCCTCGTCACGCGCCCGATGACACGCTGCGCTGGGGCCGTGGACGAAGTGCTGACACGCTCCGGTGCCGAGGGATCAGCAAGCGTGGGAAGGCACGAAGCGATGGCAGACGTGAGGACGTAGCAAGGAGGGATGCGCTCCGTCCGCCACCGGGCCCCAGGCCCCACAAGACCGCCTCACCGGGGTTGGGTCACGTTGGCCGTGCGGAAGCACTCGCGGCTGTCGTATATCTTGCCCTTGCCCCAGACCATCCTCCAGCCGGAAACATCAGGACCTGTTGTTACAAGAGCGTGACACGCAGGCACCGCTAAACGACCAGGCCGAGGGCAGCAGCTGCTTACGCACTTGCTCGCCGCATGTACACATTCCAACGAACTCCACCCACTACCTCCTTATCTTGTTGGGAAGGTAAAAGGTTCTTTGTCGCTTTTTATACTTAGTTCCATGGGCACGCGGCGGCAGCAGCAAGACCAGCCCTCCTCCGTACCCTTGGTGTGCGCCGTGTTGTTCAGCTTCGCGACGTGATCCCACTTGAGTGCGGCAACGGTCGACTGGCTGTCGGCGATGGCCAGCTCCAGGAGCATGTGCTGGTGGTCGAACGGATAGGCGCGGTAGTCCAGCGGCGCGTACCTGGCGCAGCACGACAGAGGCGGGAAGACCGGTGCATCGAATCGGGCCGTGCTGGTGGACACGAGGGGGGTCCAGCGCGCAAGCCACGCTGCGGTATCATGGTGGCATGCGGCACCCTTGCACTGCTTTTGGTCAGGGAGACGGTGTTTGAGGATCGGCGTCGACATGCTCTTGGCACCTGCTGTGTGTACGCAGCGAACCGCTGCGCCACACGCAGGGTAATGAAGCCGGCAAGGCGGCCTCCGTGTGAGTGGACGCCCCCATGCATGCACGGCCAGTGTCCGCTCTGCCTCCCGAGTACTCACCAGGTGCCCACCAGTCGCGTGGACCAGGTGACGGTGCCGCTGGTCGAGTTGGCGTTGATGCGCCAGCGGGGTTGCTGGTCCTGTGGGTCGACATGGATTCGTAAGGCCTCCGCAGAAGGCAGCAGGAACAGCACGCACGCGCTGCCTTTTTTATCCACGCGGCGGGAGGGGAGGGCGCAATGGCTGGCGGCAGGGCTCTGCAGCTGCGCACCGTAAGCCAGGGGCGCACGCAACATCGCGGCGCGGAGTGTGTGTGTGTGGGGGGAGAATGCCCTGGCGCAGGCAACGTGGGCGCGCATACACCGGCGGGATGCGGGCGCGGAGCACTCACGCTGTCGTAGAGCATCAGGTTGAGCAGCTCGATGTGGGGCAACCAGATACCGTCGCAGCAGCCCTGCGGAGGAGGCGGATGCGTTGCACCAATTGCGCGCCGAGGTGTGTCACACACACTGCACTACGGCACGGCATGGCGCACCCGTGTGCCACACGGGCCGCAAAGTAGTGCATTTGCCGCGGCCGACCTCACCATAGACGGCAGGCCGCCGCTGTCGCACGTGTAGCTGCAGTTGCCTTCCGGCTGCATGAAGCGCGCCGTCGCCTTGGCCACCGTCGCGCCGGCTGTTGGATCAGGCCAGGTTAAGATGACCCACCAGATCGCCTAAGGGGAGCGTGGGCCGGGACCAGCTTGAGCGAAGTGACCGATGGGTCGATTCAGCGGCGCGCGCGGAACCGACGCTCCAGAGGGTGGGCCTTCTCCTCTTACCGAGTACTCGTTCGCTTTCTCGTCTATGGATATGACTCTCTCGAGCAGAACGATGGTGTTGACGTCGATCGGCGTGGTCGCGCCGGTGAGGGTGTCGGTCGGCAGCGGTCCATCAGAGCCCGGGAGTGGGTAGGGTCGCTGCGCGCACGACGGAACAGCCAGCAGCAGCAGAGCCGCGAGGAGCCCAGCCACCGGTAGCCGGATCAGGTCCCAGGCGGTGCGCATGATCGTCAGCACGTTTATTTGAGCGCGCGGTACATACAATTGCAAGGCTCAGTTACGCAAATGAACAGCCAGTGCTGTCCGAGACCCACATGGAGTCTGGAGGTTTGGCATCCTCGTCACCGGCCGTACAGCTCGGGTTCCAACTGACGCTGAAACCACTCGCCGCCCGAGGAATAACACAAACCCAAACATGCACCTCCCCCCCATACGCACACCCCCATAACGCATTCGCACCCATCCACAGACCTCCCCGGCGGGTGCAGAGAAACCCACCGCCATACAAGGCACGGCAGATAGGTAGCCGGTCTTTGGGGGGCGGGACAAACGTCACATGTCTTGCTCTGTACCCGCCCCGCCGCCCGCCTTATCGGAAACGTCGCGCCTTCGGGTGTGTATGGCCGTAGAGGCGGGCTCGCTCTTTCTGTGCAGGTTTCTCTCTTTTTGCAGACCGCCATGATGGCGCACCCCCGTCTGCGACCCCCTCGCAACGTCCAGCACCTTCTTAGCATGCCGTCGGCCCGCCCGTCGCGCTAAGCGGGTGCGCCAACCCCAAACTGCAATGGCGATTAAGCCCTCGAGAGCTGCCGAACTCGCTTGGAGCTTGCATCTGACACACCGTGCATTCCGTGCAAGCGCCATGAGCCGTTCGCTACACTGCGCGTCGGTTTCACGCACCCAAGCCCTGCGTGACCGATGTATTCAACACCCCTTATTCTCTCTTTAGGCCTAAAGGCCACAGCGTAAGAATGTGATTGCACCATTCCTTGGGAACTCACACCAGCGCGCATGGCAAGCGCTCGGCCGCGTGGCGCGGACAGCTACGTCACCGCCTCTGCCGGGAGGTACAGCCGTGCCAGGTCTTGCGGGTGAGCGAGGAACAGGCGCAGCTCCGGCAGCGCCAGGGCCGGCATCACCGCGCGCGTCAACTCCGAGGACTCCTCGGCATGCCCCCCAGCTGATTCGCCGGGGAGGCTCCCGCCTCTCGCCACCTGGGGCTGCGAGCCGCCGCACCCCGGAGAGTCCGGCTCCGTTTCCTGCGGGTGCCCTTGATGATGTAATGCCGCTGGCGGCACCGGCGAGAGGCCAAGCACAAAGGCCATGCCGCGGGCTGCCTGACGCGCCAGGTCCCATGGCTCCGTGCCTGCAGCAGTGACGCGTGGACGTGCGATGCGCGCCCATGCTGGCGAAACGCAGATCGGAACGCTCCATCTCGCTGCCGCCTCGCCGCCGCCTGCGCCCCGCGCATCCGTCGCGGCCAGGCCGGGCGCTTCTACTGCTAACGGCAGCGGGACACCGCTGCACTGAGCCGTTGCCAGCGGCGCCGGCGGCTCCTGCAGCGCGGCGAACCAGTCCAGCCATGTTGGTGGGCGGCTGGGGTGCGGCGGCGGTGCCACCTGCCACCCAGACCCTACGCCGGTACGCACGCCCGGCGCCGCCTCAGCCATCACCAGTGCTTTCCGACCGCGGCCTGTGCGGCCTGCTGCGCCGACCGCGTGCGGTGCCACCGGTGCCGACTCCCCCTCCTTGGCGCCCGCGGCCGTGCCGGCCACCGTGCCGGCCACCGTGCCGGCCGCCGCAGCCTCCCGCACTGGTCGGGGCAGCGAGTCTTCGTATGGTGGCAGGAGCATTCCGGGTCTGAGCGGCGCCGCGTGCCGCCAGTCCCAGGCCAGGCGGGTGCTGCAGGCGGGCCGCAGCGCGGGGATCCTGCCTTGGTCGGCGTCCCCCGAGTCGCTGCTGCCGCCACTGCTCGCCTCCATCTCCGACCCCGATGCTCCGACACCGCTGTTGCTCTCACTGCTACCGCTGCGCGAGCCGTCGCTGTCCTCCTCGTCTCCGGTGCCACTCTCGCTGTCGCCTCCGATGCCGCTGCTTGTGCTGCCGTCATCGCCATCACGCATCGCCAGCCGACCCGCATCGCCAGCGAGGTCCGCCGCCCCTCGCCTCCGCTTGGCGCCCGCCAAGGGCCCGGCGCCTGGCATAGGCCCACTTCCCCCAGCTCCAGCGCACGGGCGCAGTCGGAGCCCTGGCGCAGGGCCCACCGTTTGCAGCCGTTCGGCGCCCCACCAGGCCACTATGAGCGTGGTGCGGCGGCGCGGTGGCGTGGGGGGCGTGTCAGCGTCTTCCGTCGGCTGCGTCCCCACGGCAAAGGCCGCTCTGGCACCTGGCCGGAGGTGGTCCAGAGGAAGGACATCGACCAGTTTTGCATGTACTGGTATTGAGCGGCTCATGCAAGAACAATCTGCATGCAACCACTCAGCTTGAAGCCCTGCCCGTACCTGGCTCGCACGGTAGGCCGCCCGCCTGTCGTTCTTGCCCAGGCCCAACAGGCACCTGGCTTCCCTCGGGCAGGACGCCATGCAGCAGGTCCCCGGGGAAGGCCAGCAGGCGGTTCGGGGCGGGCCCCACCGGCCAGGCCCTGGTGGCCAGCGGATGGACGCCAATGCTGCTGGCTCGTCTCAGGTCCTCAGCAGACGGAGCGCGGCTGCCTGGACGCGGGGGAGCGAGGGAGAGGCGAGCCTACGTTGTGTCCAAATGCATTGCGCGCTAGAAAAGGAAGGGGCACTCCCTTCCGAACTGGTAGCCTGGGGAGTTATGGCAGCGCTGTTTGTCGCAGGTTCCCTGCACGGTTCCTGTACCGCACCCCGTGGAAGCAGCTCTCAAGCCGGTCGCGCACGGGTAAGCGCGTTGGGCTTGGCGCAATGCTGAACGCAGGCGCAACATGCACATATTCCACCCCAAGACCTCATGTACTCGTGAGCTGCACAACGCGCTGTTCGCCTTGGCCCGTGAGCGAGCTCACCACGGGGCGTCTGGTCCAAAACCAGGGTGGGGCCCCCCGGGCATGCGCTCTCCAGTGCCGCGCGGGACGCAACCTTGCGGAGGTCGCCCAGCCCTGCTGCGAGCGTCGTCTCGGCGGCGGAGGCGTCCAGAGACGGCAGGAACAGCACGCTGCTGAGCCGCGGGTGCGCCAGATGGTAGTGGTCGAGGCCCTGCCGGCGCGGAGGGGGGCCCAAGGGGCGCACAGGGGTGGAGGCCACGAAACGGCAGACGCGAAGCAGCGCTGTACACGCCATCAGGACTCCATGAGGAAGTGCATCATAGCATGGCTTGAGCCCTGTCCGAATGGTACTCCGCGCTCTGACCCAGCCCGCACGTGTTCAGACCAGCAATCACGTGACGGGGGCAAGACCCACACCGTACCGCACAGTGCATGCCGTAGTAAGCCTGGACGGTATCCCGGGTGTCATGCTGCCTCGTACACATAGGCGCGCAAGCCGCATCCATGCAGGGTCCCTCACACCTAGCCAGGGCGCTCACGGACACACGGCGTACAGCCCTCACCCTCCGCAGCACGTCCTCGTTGACGTCAAAGTGGAGCTGGTGGGGAGACGCCGGGTCGCGCGTGTGCGCCCACCACTCCACCGCCACCACGCCCCGCAGCGCATCACGGAGAGCCGCAGCGTGGGCCGGCATCGGCCCGCCACAGCCGTGCGCGCCCGCGCCTCCGACCGGGTCGGCTGATGCCTCGCCAGGCGCCCGAGCTGCACCCTCCGGCGGGGCATGTGGTACCAGCTCCGCTAACAGCCACAAGTCACCAGTATGGGAGGCTGCTTGGTCGCCCGCACGGCGTGTCCCAGCCAATGCGTCAGCAGGCGCGACGCTTGCCGCGGCTCCGGCTGCTGCCGCCAGCAGGCGGTGATGGAGGGCTTGCACGGCTTCCTCTACGACAGACGTGGGAGACTGGTCCTGCGCCGTGCGGGGAGACAAAGCAGGGGCTCGCCCAAGCGCGCGAGTTCAAAGCTGGTGCTGACATTGTGTACGCACGTGTGGGTCCGACTCGTGCGAAACCCTAGTGACCACCTCGCTCGGCTCCGGCTGCGGTGCTCCAGCATACGCGTGAGCGGCGAGCATGCTCCTGCCACACCTCCTGACCAAGATGGGTGAGAGCAAGCATTATGTGTGAGTCCGCTTCCCCACCCGCCGCGGCCCAGCCCACCAACTTGTAGATGTAGCTGAAGAACGGCGTGGATTGCTTGCCGTACCGGTGTTGCCGCCAGAACGGACTGCCGCCCGCGGGGTCAAGTGCCACGGCCAGCCGCCGCAGCAGCGGCAGCGGCAGCGCTCCGTCGCAGACCAGGGGCGGCTGTGGAGCTGGAGCCTCGGCCGAGCCCTCCATACCCGCCACACTGCGGGCTCCACCGAGTCTGCCAGAGCCCTCGCCGTCAGTGCCATCTATCGTTGCCGTCTGAAGCTCCGGAAGCAGGGCAAGACCTCTGCCAAGGGAGGCCGCTGCTGCGGATGCCGCCCAGACCTGCTCCGCCAGGCGGAAGCGATAGCCCAGCCCAGCCACCCAGGGGTCTGCTTCGTGGCAACGTCCCGTCACGCAAAGCCTCAGGGCCTGCGGATGTGGAGCACTGCATGTGACCCGTAGACCCCTAGATTGCAAGACAACAGAACGGCCCCCCGCAGTGGCTGCACACGGGGTGCATGGGGCTGCGTCCTGTGGAACGGCTGCGCTTCCGGGGCCCGTGTAGAGCTGGCTGCGCAGCGCACTTTCTGCAAACGGTGTAACTGAACGGTTTCTAGTCAGCCTAAACATAGGGCGCATGCCGATCTACCTAGTCAACCTTCTGCCTTTGCACCATCGCACCCAACAAGTTGTTCCCGCGGGCAGCCGGAGCCGGAGCCTGGTGGGGCCAATCATGTCAGGAGTCCACACGACACAGGCTGTCGAGGACCGCCTTTCTATGATGCCGGAGGCGTGCAGGGCGGGGGCGGGGAGCCATGACATGGGACTAGGGATTTGCGACTAGACCCGCCCAGCGCAACCGTGCCGTACCCACGTGTAGGTATTGCGCCTGTGAGAGCTCCTGGCAGGTGAGGGCCAGCAGATGCTTATCATCTTCGTCTCCTCTGCCACAGCCAAGAGCAGGCCGGGGGCCGATCGCTCCGTTGACTTCATGCACTCCAGCATGCGTCTCGCCACCCCGCTGAGAAGTGCGGGCGCAGCCAGTGCTCATGGTATCACGCCCGCCGTTCGGCTGAGAGGGGAGTTGCCTTATGGCGTCAGGTCCAGCCGCTGCCACCCATCCGTTGACGCAGGCACGCAGGCGGAACGCTGCCGCGCGGAGGGCTTGGGCACCGCCGTCGAGATCCCCGGCACAGCGCTGCCACAACTTTAATTGGCGATGGACCTGGAGCAGTTGCCCGGCTCGATATCGAGAGCTGGATTCCATGAGGCAACCAGTGTGGCACTCTGCATGGCAAAGCGGAGGAACCTCCGCTTTGAGCCCACTCAGGTTTCGAGCCGGATATTATGGCTACATCGAAGTCAAGAAGATTTGCAGAGAAAATAGCAACGACCCTCAACCATAACCCCCAACCTCCCCAGCGCCGACCTCTGTCCACGATACCACGAAGCGTCCCCTGCTCCCCTCTCGCTTCCGCTTGCGCCCTCCGCGTAAGCATGTTGTCTGGGGATAGTTGCGGGGGTTCTGGCGATTGCTAGGGCGTAGGGGAGCTTCACAATAATGCCAACCCCACTTGCCACCAGTCTTGTCCTGCACGTGGGGTTGGCTCCCCAGGCCGTCCTAGGTGCTCTCCCGCAGGATTCTTAGGCCAACGAAGCAGGAAGCACGTCCCAAACCGTACTGCAACCGTACGGCCTATGAAACGCGTTGCAAACGCGTTGAGACGGTCATCGGCTAAGAGCGTCACAGAGCGCAAGAACGTTCTCTGAGTTTTCAGGAAATGATCGCCATACTGCTGGTGCTGTGGCCATGTCCCCACTCCTCACTTGTTAGCCTAGATGCCACTCCGTTAAACAAACTCACTATGATATGTTGAATTATAGAACCATTAGCGCTTATTCCTGCGACTGCAGGATACGGTATCCCTCGTCGAGAGACGTTTGGACTGGCTAGGCGCATCTATGTCTGCAAATACGAAATACCGAAGCGGGAGCTGTACGCACAGCATTGCCAGCCGGACGGGCCGTGGCTGCGGCACGTACCCCGTGTTGGTGCTATTGCTATCAGCACTGGGCGCTACCCAGGCCGACGATGCCCCTACGCTGGAGGAACTCTTGGAACATGGCAACACTTTACTTCCGGGGCGGTATGAGGTGCTTCCCGACTCCAAGCCCGGCATCTTCAGCGACAGAGCCGTAGTCGCTGGTGCTGGCCCCGCGGCCACAATCCTAGACCTAAGGTCACCTCGCCACATTGGGGCTCTCGATCTGCAACCGAGTGAGCGATGGTCGACGGGTTATTGGCTCCTCCAGCAAAAGGCTGTAGTGACGGGCGGGGGCCGGGGGAAGGGCGCCAGGGGCCACGCCCGGCTGGGTGCTGGTCTTCACCGTACACCCGCTGCTGACCTGTGTCAGCTCCACGCCTATCCTCTAAAGGCTGCTATCCGTTGAACCCTCCTTGGTCGGTCATGCAGCTTCATGTTGCCCACTTACCTCCGTCTTGTTCGCGCCGACCACAGGTGCGGTGGTCGAGTTCTGGAACCTGACGCTGCTCTTACCCCCGGTGCCGGACATCAACAGTATTGCGCAAGGGGGCCTCTTGTCCCACGTGTTTATGGCATCTCCGGGGGCGCAGCTTACGCTGTCTGGCGTGACCGTCCTTGTAGCGGACTGCGAGTGAGTCCTACGTCGCGGGAGCACATGCTTTTGGTCACAACACGGGGAGGAGTGCATGACTGCAAGCCGTGCCCTTCGGCATGGCCTAGAATGCCATTCCAACTGCCCCCGAAATCGTTACGCCCGTTACGCTGCTGGACTTGCCAGTGACGAAGCTGCACCCTGGACGTCGTGAATACACCATGGGCAAGGCGCAAGCGGCTTTGGAGCTCTTTGGGGCGTGAACGTGGCACGCTGGTGTTGCCTGCCGGCACTTCGACTTCGCCACACACCCAACCTCTCGCCCGGTCCCTTGGCTGCCGCTGCAGGGAGCTGCTTTTCTACACACGCTCGCTCTGCGAGCCGGCGCGCTGGGAGCACACGACACATATGCAGATCCTCAACGGAGCCCTAGACTACACCACTGGCTTTATGAATATGGCGCCTTCGAGAGGGCGGCGCGACAGCCCCAGGGGCCCGGCGGGACTTGCGCGGCTGGTGGACACGCGCTTCTCGTGCATCTCGGGAGCAAACGGCAAAGAGACCGCGACGGGTCTGCCACCACCGTGGCCATGCACCGTGGCTGCTGTGGGGGACTATCAAAGCCTACGCGGCGCTCTGGACGCTTCAATCCGCACTTCGGGTGCCGTCCTGGTGTCGCTGACAGGGAGAATCTCCATGGCAACCGCTCCAGAAGAAGAGCCGGTGTACACGGTGAGGGTGAGGGTGCACCGCTTCGTCGTCCCCTCCCTTCATGGGGTGCGCGCCTCGCCCTAGAGACGCTGCATTGCGCAAACCACGCAGCGAATGCGCCTTGCTTGATAATTACAAGGTACACCCAGCACCCTTCACCGTGCAGGGTTGTTGACATTCGCATTACAAGTATTTTGCGCTGGACGAGCGCCGTGATCCCCCTGCGCAGGTCCCTGCTGGCGTGTCCTTGTACATCTACGGCAACCCTGTGACGGGAGCCTCCCAGGTGCGTCAGCGTATTGGTTTCTTGGTTGCGCTGCCGAAGCAGCCCAATGGGGCCGTGCCCACGTGCTGTCGCATACAAACGTGCCTGGGTGAGAAGAGCGTCTGCACGATGTTTTGCGTGTGGCGCTCAGCTGAAATGTGCTTTCGGGTCTTCCATGCCATGCCCCACTGTTGCACATGTATGCGTACGTGTCTAGTGGCTGGTTGCCATGACAAGGTCACAAGACGCGGATTGGGTCGGCTCTGCGTGACTCCCACGACCCAGATCGGCCGGCTGAAAGCTGCGCTTAACCTTATGTCCTTGTGACTTTGCTTGCAGATCGACTTTGCTGGCAGGCAGCTCTTGACGGTGGCATCGGAGAATGGCGTCCAGGGCCGCGTGGTCTTGAAGGACATCCAGCTGCTTGGGCTGCCATTCCCGGCTTGGGGTGCCAGGTCGTGGCATGGCTTCATGGCCTCCTGGTGCTGGGCGATCGACGTGGGGGGGCCCAGGTGATGACCTCGGTTAATAGCGCAGCCTGGGCAAGGAGATATGGCACTACGAGGGCTACCGCGCACTTGCGAGCATTGCAACGCATGCCGGACTGATCGCAAACATTCCCACTTGCCATGTGCTGCCTTGTGGACCGGTGTTGACGCGGGCTCTTGGACTTGAGTCTGCCGCTATGCACGCTTTCCCTCATGCGTACCTGCAGTGCCTGCGTGAGGCATTGAAGCGCCTGTCGCCCTGGAGATATTTGTTCTCAGCGTGTGTACACATACGCGCAAAGCCACGCCGGGGCACGTTCGCCGCTCGCTCTCTTCCGACGGCTCCCTCCATGTCCATGCCTGTCATATCGTGCTTTGCCGTGCAGGTCCTCTGTTCCAGCGAGCATGCAGGATATCTTATCTCCCGTGCTGGAATGTAACAGCTGCACGCTTGTGGTCCCCGACCTTGAGGTCGCCTGGTGGGGCCAGGCCCTGACCAGGAACGATGCGTCCCGTGGCTTCTTGTAAGTGCTTTGCCAGGGGGAGCACGGTGATCAGGCAAGAGGGGTGTAAGTGAGGCCGCCTACGCATTGCGGCATACGATATTGCCCTAAACGGCAAATGCAGGATTGCCATTCACAGTCCTTCAGTCCAGTTAGCTTTGGGGCGCTGGTTAAGCACTGATGCGGCGTTGCCCCCATTGACTGAGCTAACACTCGTGTGGCGCCCTGGCTCGCAGGGCGCTTCCAGCGTCACCTCCTGATTCTGGGCAGCCGCTCACGTTGGCCAAGCAAGACGGATCCGAAACAAGGTTTTCGGTTGGGCCTCTGCGCTTTTCCACGCTGGCCGATTCAACCTCAGCAATCTCCTGGCGGAGGCTCTACTCGAACACGACACTGATGCCCTTTTCCTTATACACGGGAGTGGCCTCCAAGCAGGCAGCCTTGGTGGGCATGTCCTGGCCTCTGGCGGCAGACTGGGGCGCAGACGCCGCAGTGCAGGTAGGCGAACTGATGGCTCGCATCTGTGCCGTGCTTGTGCCCGTGCCGCCGCTGCAGGCTCGGGTCAGATCGAGCACAATCATGACGTGTGCCCTGTCATCAAGCGAGGCTTTCTCGGAAGAAGCATGATGTCCATGTACTGCAGGATACGATGAACAACGTCTTCTACACTTTTCTTGAGACTGGCTTGGACTTGCAAGGTCTGGGCGAGCTCTGCGGGCAGGGGGATGGGTGGGGGTGAGGGCACTGTAGCTGTACTGCGTACCAATTCTTTGCCTTGCCTGCCGGCTTGTTCTCCTGCCTGCTCCTGCGCCCTGCTCTGAGGGTATGCGGTACAGCGTCGTCCGTATAGTAGCCAGGCTACCGTATGCTGCGAAGCACAGCAAGCCTCCTGCCTCTCTTCCAAAGCCGACGGTTGCTGATTTAGGGATGTGCCCTTTCGTGACATGGCGCAACCCCTCCCTTTTACCGTTGCCGCAGATCGCTGCTACGGTAGCCAAGTGTTCTACACGGTACCAGCTTTGGGCGCTACGCAAGCCCTCTTGGAAGGCACAAGCGACTGGACTTACCATCTTGGGAGAAAAGGCCCCGGGGGCTGCACAGTCCACGGGCCGCTTCTCGGGTTACCCACGCGCGCCTTCTGGAGCCTCCTGGTGCGTACGAGGCGCTTCGGGGTTGCAGCATTGCAGGGGAGCTCAGTATCATGGTGTGGATGGCATAGTACGATGGTCTTGGCTGCTGGCAGTGATGTATAGCATACGCGTTCTTTCCCACAAGACGGGACGGGCTGCTCATCGTACATCCTGGCGCAGGAAGTGCTGAACGCACCTGAAGAGTGGTACTGGGGCCCCTGGGCGTCCCTCGTTGCAGGGCGAGGATTACGTGGTGGTGGTAACGGAGCCGCTCGTGATCCACAGCATGGTGTTGTTCAACCTGTCGCCGTCATCATGGGTTGTGGGCAACAGCAACACAGGGGGCAGTGTGCCTTCGGTCGGCCCGCCACCAGCGGCGCAGCGGACGCGGCTAACGCGGCGTCCCTTCGTTGACGCATCTACAAGGCTGCCCCTACAGTGGACGCTTCCAGACTGGGCTCTGCCTATCTCGAACCTAACTCTGCCCCTGTGGTACTTCGAATTGAAGAGGTGTGGGTGCCGTGGGTTCACGCTTCGCTTCATAGCGGAAGAATCCCGCAATATGTGATGTATTCTTGTTTACCATACGCGCCGTGTTAAATCCATCACAACCTTCAACTCCCGCTATAGCAGCCAGCTGCTAGGGCTCCTTTCTGCTTATTTCCTTGAAATCGCCTCCCGCTGCCGCCAGGGATGCTGTATCGCCGCTGCTGGCGCTTCAGAGCGTGACCATCGTGGTCCCCCCAGCCGAGCTTGCCTTTCTCCTCCGGCTCTTGCGACAAGCCGGCGTTCTGCCGCAGGCGCCTGCCCCTCCGTCCTCTCGGTCGCCTCAAAGCAACACCCGGCGGAAGGCGCAGGGCGTTGTGTCAAGCATCCGCAGGAGCGTCGCGGGCGGCCCCGGGCCTCAGGAGCGTCCATGCCTTCGCCAGGTCCTACTGGACTTCGCTGCCTTGAGTCAGGTGGGTCCGAAGCCCAGCCGCGGATAAGACGCGCAGACCCCCGTCATGAGGATAGCTGCAAGGATGGATGCTCTGTTTCTCGCATCTCGCCATGCCATGTGACTGAGATATGGTTGACCAGGTTTGGTACAGCATCGTGGTAACTGCGGACCAGGGAAAGGGCCCAGAAGTAGCTGATCCGTGCGGATCCGCTGCTCGCGCAGGTCGAGTCCTACACCGATGACTCCATTTACTTCACGTACGCAAGGCAATTTGGCTGGACCGGCACCGACATCCTGGTTATGAGCGTCGTCCCCGACGATGCGCCGCAGGGCGTGGCCCCCCTGTCATTCCCGTCACTCAGTGAGTCCGATCTAGCGCATCAGCTGCAGCTAGGTACAGTAAATGCATGAGAGGTGATGGAGTTACGTCCTTGATCCGCGTGCACTCGGTGAAGGAGTCAAAAGAGCATCCCGGCTGGCTCCCCGGCTGGCTACGGGGCCGCTTAACCTTCCAGACGCCTTAAATGCTGCGTGAATCCTCCCTTTGGGAAAGTCATCTTACCGTATGATTACCGAACGGTAATATTTCCATCTTGATCTGCAATAACAGCCCACATCACCGCAACGCGCGCAACCCATCCCGTGGATCCTGCATCGAGGCGACTATTTGAAACTTTTGTACGTTGTACACCCCTACCTGGCAGGCCCCGAGCTCGAGGCCCCCTGCCCGCTCCCACCTGCCTCACCCAGCCCTCAGCCAGCGCCAGTGGGACCACCGCCACCGTCGTCATTCCAGCAGCAACCACCGGCTCCCAACCCGTCGCCATCATCATCACTCGAGCTCACAGCAACTGCGAGCCCCGTATCCCCGCTGGGCTCCAGCCTGGGCACACCTACCAGCTCCCCATCAGGGTGGTCCTCAAAGATGAAGCTGGGTGTTGCGCTGACCGTTGTAGGTGCCACTCTCATTGCCCTTACGCTCGTCGCCTTGGCGGTCATGATGTGGGTCACCCTGCGCCAGCGGCAGCGCGCCAGCGCGTACTTGCCAAGGGGCCCAGGCCACCACGACGCGGCTCCTGGGGCCGCAACCGCATCCTGCCTGCCACCTGCGGCTGGCTCTGCGCGCAGCCCACAAAACAAGACTGTCCCTCTTCGAGATTGCCACCTACAGGTCTCAGTATCGGCGGATGCTGGCGGTACAGTGCCCAGACTAGACAGCGACTCTTATTACAACAATAGTTGCATGGTCTACGCGGCTGCGGATGGGGGCGTGGCCGCCTCTTCCACAGCCGAACTGGACGCGTCGCGAGGCGCGGCAATGGCGGTAGCTGGGGAGAAACTTTGGGGGCCCGTCACGTTTGGTGGCGAGAAGGGGTTGGCGCAGGACAGCAAGGCGGCGCTGCCAACAGTGGCGCTTCAGCGCTTCGACTGGTACAGCTTGGATACTGCGCAGCGGTCGCCTGGCGTCGGCCGGGGGCGGTCGGGCGCGGGAGCGGATCCGTGGAACGGCAGCAGTGGCTCAGTCAAACTCCAGGTGTGGGGGCCGTGGGAGAAATGTGGCTGTGTTCGCTTGCTTCCTGCTGTCAGGGGCTGTTGTGCCTGGGACCCGAGTACCGATTGCCAGGTGTATCCCATGCTGGCATGCCGTACGCATCCTGAAGCCACTTTGTGTCGCCTGCCGCAGACTCGCAGCATCGAACTGGGCGTAGAGCGCTTCCTGCGCACCTTTGCGTTAACCATCAAGAACAGCATTGCCAACGCGGCCGCCGAGGACGGCAACAAGAAGGCCTTGCACGGTAGGAGTCGCGTAGTGCGCGAGGGTAGAGCAAAAATGAGTTGTGTTCCTCACGTGCCGTGCAATCTACCACACCCAGCGCGCGCCAATGCGGCTCGAACGTGGTCCGCATGGGACGTGATCTGCGCGTCTGCCTACCCTTTGCTGCAGTCACCCTCATGAGGACCACGGCGAGTGTTGCGAAGGCTGAGGCAAGTACGGGAAAGCCGCCGTCGCCCACAAGTGCAGACGATAACGTCCGGGTACGGACGTACGGCCGACCTTGGGAGAACGCCGGGGGAGGGGCAAGCTGCGGTGGCGCAGCGCTCCGATAGCTGCGGGATTTCGAGACTGTTTAAAAGGCGTCGACCTGAATCGCATCGATAGCCTTGACTGGGCGTGATGTTCCCGTGTGCCGGAAGCATCGGATGCCCTGGACTCCGCAGAAGCGGTGCTTTTGTAGGGAGCCTCAGCCTTCACCCTACCTGCCCCTGTTGCTCTGCAGGCGGAGATGCAGAAACATGGCGAGTCAGAAATGTGTGTGAAGCTGCTGGCCGTCCTTGGCCGCGGCAGCAGCAGCATCGTGTACTACGGTGAGCCCGCTTGCACGATCCAGTTGTTAGTTTGTTGCATGTCAGCGGTCCAAGCCACGAGATTGCGCAGCCACAGACGGCGGGCGAACCGAGCACGAGCGCATCCCTCGCGCCTGGACCATCAGCGGCACTCGTTCCGCTTGTGAGCTTCCCACCAGGCCACACCAACACGCCTTCCGGCTCCTGCCTCGGCCTGTCACCTTCTAGTGCGCTGGTCCCTCATCTGACCCGACCGGCCCCGGCCTGATGGTGCTGGGCCCATGCAACCATGCCGCATGCGCATGGGACCCAACTGCCACGTGAGACATCACGTATGCGCACCATTCATCTGCGACCAGGATCCTGGCATGGCCTGGCGGTAGCGGTCAAGTCGCGCGTCATCAACGAAGCCAGGGCGGGGCCGGAGGCCACCCGCCGCCAGCGGTCCGTCATGGAAGTCGCCATTTCCACCTCTCTGGACCACCCCAACGTCGTGCGCTCATACGCATACGAGCTGCGGCGGCTGGGCGCGGGGGCCACGGAGGCGGCGAAGGCATCGCAGCTGTTGCCGGCTCCCGGCGCAGGGGCGATGGCGGAGGGGAATGTCAATCAAGGTGGCGGTCTCGTGGGCGAAAATGCTGGCGGCTCCAACAGCAGCACCTCGGGAGGCTCAGCGGATGAGGACGTGGTACATCAGCTGCTCGTCGTACAGGAGCTGTGCGAGGCGGGCAGCCTGCGCAGCGCGCTGGGTGAGTGGTAGGGGCCGTAACCTGTGCCAAGCTGCTGGCGGGCAGATGCCCCGCATGGCGTCAATGTGTGGGGGCTTGCCCGCTCAGAGGCCCGGCACGTGCACCGACCCAGCGCCCGGCTGCAGGGCTTGGTCGTATCAGCCTTGCGCTCAGGAAAGCTTCACCTGACGCCTTCCCTTTCCTCGTGGCCCCTGTTGCACCCTCCTGTCGGCAGTGGTGGAGCTGCTCCCGGGCGCGGCCGCGGGTCTGGCGGCGACACAGTTCGCACTGGCGCTTGCTGCGGACGTGGCGGCGGGCATGACGCACATCCACTCTCGCGACGTAGTGCACGGGGTGAGCAGCTGAGTGTCTGGACGAACTAACGCTTCCCTTCTGAACAGGACTGCAACCCACAACACCCTAGCGCCCCACAGCGTCTGTTTGCGAGGATCCCCCTTGAATCTTTAATTCCCTTGCAGGACCTCTCTGCGGGGAACGTGCTGCTTGTACGTCGGCCGCATTCAGAACCGCCTGCCGCATGCAACGAGGAGCCCACGGGTTCAGCCGCAGCCAAGCAAGGCACTGGCCATGGTGCCCCGGTCCCAACTGCTTGGCAGCCCCCGTTGATGGCAAAGGTTGCAGACTTCGGCCTGAGGTAAGATGATATCCCTGTAACGGAGCCTAACGGGACACGCCAAAACGGCCTCCATGTACGCATCACCAAGTATTAGCGTGTTGGCGAAGAGTTGTGCATGACCACATTCGACTGCCCCATTACGCAGTGCCAAGATGGGCGAGGACCAAGGCCACGCAAGCAACACCTACCAGGTGGGGAGAATGCGCCACTGGGTTGACGGAGCTCAATCCCTGCTATTGCATCCTAATCAGGTTGTTTGAATCCCGCGCAACGGCGTTGCGGCTAATGTACCTCTCTTTTTGGGGTTTGTAAGCTGCACCGGTATGTCCAGCTATTTTTAAAGCAATCGGTTGCGCAGTGCTTTCCTCCTCCGCTCATGTTTTTCCATTACCTGGTCCAAACATTTCCTCCCCGGCGCTCCCCAGGGCGCGCACCACTACATGGCACCTGAACTACCCTTAACAGGCCGACTGAGCAAGGCCTGTGACGTGTTCAGGTACGTCAGGCGTAGGAAGCGCCTCGCGCGCTCGTGCGAACGCTGCAGTGGTCGTGCATATGAGCCAAAACCACAACCGGTGCCTCCAGAGCCTCTCTATCCTACAGCTTCGCCTCCCTGTCCGTTGCAGCTTCGGCATAATCCTGTTGGAGCTTCTGTGCGGAAAGGATGCATCTACCCTGGCTGCAAACGCAAGCCGACAGCCGTTACAAGCCGCCGGCGCCGGCGTACAGGCGCCGGCTGGTGGCCGCCTGAGCGGCTCAGGGGCCGCGTCCGCAGCGCCTGCGCACGCCCTGCTGGACTGCCTGCCGCATGGGCTGCCCATCGGCTGCGAGCGGCCGCTGCGGAGCCTCCTGGCATCGTGCCTGGCACCAGAGGCGGACCACCGTCCAGCCTTCCCCCAGGTGAGTCCACCGCACTGAATTGTGCACATGCACATATCGCACTCTTGAGAAGGCAGGTTCCGGCAGGAATATAGTGGTCTGCGTGCTATGCCAAGGCCTCTTATACCGGCGTGTGGCCGCATCTACCGCATCTCACAATCCGTCAACGCCAGAACCGTTGCATAGGAGGGGCCGTCATTGATATCTAGGTCTGGTGGCTGTACGGGCTCGTGAGCCTGTCCTAGCACTCAACAAATTGGCTGACGCGATGGCACCTCATCCTCTTGCATTGATGGCCCCAGAGACGGCTATATGCGCCTACCCGCTCATAGTAAAATTTCAAACATGCACAGGTTCAGGAGGCGCTGGCTTCTGTGATGAGTCTGGCGCTGAATTAGCCCTAAGACGCAGCCATGGGTGGGCAGCCCATGCCAGCTCTACTCGAGGAGGCGTGTCGGTCCATTTCTCCCGGGGACGGCGCCTGGGTGGTCGGATCCAAACGCATCCTGTCATCGTATAGTGGTCGGGCATTGTCGCTGACGGGCCTTAAGCGCTGCGGCACGTGAACACCAAATACAAACCCCTGCGAATTTTTTCGTGCATGAATACAAGGTGCATGACTGTGCTGTGAGTTTGACAGCTGCCCGTGGCTTGGTTTGACGACTGTTGGGAGCGACTGATAGCAGCGTGCGCGCTGTGCCGGCCTGCGGAAGGAGAGGCCTCTCTGGCGGTTGGGGCTGCCCCTCGGCATGGGCCGCCCCGTACTGCGTGTGCAAGTCGTATGCGCGGTGCAAGGCCCTGCAGCAAAATTACGTCGTAGCGGTTCCTTCTGGTGTGGGGCCCGGTCAGCTTCCAGCTCGTGCTCTGGTCCTGTACCGCTGCCTCCGGTTGCATGGGGCGCGGGTGAGGGGGCTCTCAGTGCTGTGGGCCACCTGTTTGAGATGCTTCTTATTGCGCCGCGTGGGGAATTGCGTTCGTGCGCCTGCAGGTGCAGCCACCGAAGCATTGCGCGGGGGACCCACGATGCGAGGGTTATGCAGGTTTAAATCTGTGCGCCCGGCGCGGGCATTATCCAACATTTTGTGTTGTAGGGTCCCTGAGGGCCTTCATGAGGGTCTTCTGTAGAGCAGGCACTCGCTCGGCTTCTGATTGTCTCCATTCTCAATTGCGCTGCGTTGTGTGTTGTTAAGTATCGTTCGTTAAATCGTTATACGAGTTGGCAAGGTGCTACCGGCAGGCGCAGGGGCCAGGCAGCGTTCAGGCAGGGCCTCCGGTGGTGCTACTGGTGTACCGAGTGCCGCCTAGGTCCACTCGGTGGATTTGAGCCGCGCCCGACACGCTTAACGTGGACAGGTCGGGCGAGCTCCAGGAGCCTTCGAAGGACGGAGTCCTGACGGATCGCAGAGTCACGGGGTGACATGCAAAGTTCGAATCACAGGGACACGGGTGCAGCGCTTGCAGGGATTCTTGATGTGCGTGTTCAGCCGCAGTCCTGCATCAGGTATGATAACAAACGTGTCGATGCACACGACGATGTTGACGCATGCACGGTTTGTGCGATTGACATTACTAGCTTTCTGCGGCACATAAGTGTCCGGTTGCTGGGCGGAGTTGTCACGGCATGGCAGGTGGCTTGAACGAAAGGCCATGCTCCCTGGGGAAGATTGCACAGCCCGGGAGTCTGCTGGGGAAGGTAAGGCAGGTTGTGCCCGTCTGGCCTGTGCAGACCACCCACCATGTGGGCCAGCAGCCAGGCTGGCATGGAAACACGCATACCACCAGGCGCCGTATGTATGGGTTCGCGGCCTTCTCATGAAGGGGATTCTTACATTTTGGGGGCATTGCAACTACAAGTGCCGTACCATTATTTTATGTTATTGCAAGCTTTGACTTTTTGCTTGCAACCTTTGTTTATGATATTGCAAGCACCATCGTGGCATAAGGCCAAGGCAAATGCCTGCGCTGTTTGAATGTAAGGGAGGCGGGAAAGCGTTAATTCCGTTGCAGCCGCTGCAGGACCCTTCTAGGGGTTTTGATAATCAGCTGAGTGACCCACGGGCCATCCCGATGCCTATGAAAGCTGGCCTTCTGCGGTTCTCCACAGCATCAATCGGTAAGAGCACCTAAGATTCACGTGACTTGTCGCCTTCTGTAGCAGCTCCCAAGGGTCATCAATTGCTGACCAAGTCAGCGATATGCAACACAGAGTACCTTATTGGATCCGAAGAGACCAGCGCAGATGAGCGCAGGGCCACGTGCATACACATGCTCCCCTGCACATGCTGGTGCATGAGGTCAGCACGGCGCTCCGTGTTGAGTGTTCGTTCTCAATTTGTTGTCACTTCCCAAAGCTACAGAACGACTCTGTGGAAAAGGTGTGCCGGGAACCAGCCCTGCCCTTGGCCATGCTACCCATGTTCCTGCCTTTCATGCGAATCTTCCCCAGACACCTGAATTCCACCTAGCCAGACGGGACAGATTGATAGCCAGCGATATGGTCGCGTACAGAATCAACCGGTGAACTACAGATTGCCGGGCGTCTCCCCCAGCATTAGCTTGTGGTCTCCGATCTTTACCTCCATTATCACAAGGGCCGTGATGGTAACCAGATAAAGCGTCACGCACACGATGCAGCTCCACTTGTCGATCTGTGCCGCAAGAAAGCGCGCGAACCGCGGGTCCTCCTTGCAGTGCTGGTAGTAGCGGGAGGGTGCAGTCACCTTGGCCACCGCCCAGGCGGGCACGGCCACGAAGAAGGCGCGCAGCGAGGACCGGAAACCGAGCGTGCAGCAGCCACGGCGAGTGCCTTCACCGCTGGGCTCCGGCTGGAGGGACGATGAGGCAGAGGTCGGGCGGCTGCAGGCGTCACTAGCGGGGCCGGCCGCACTGTCGGACTGCGGGTTGCCAACCTGGCGGATCGTGGGGCGCCGGCCGACGGCGCCAACGCTCGCTGCAGAGGACGCCGGGCCCAAGGGCGACGCAGCGTGCTGGGCGGCGGTGATGTCCCCACCGCTGTGCAGAGCGGCGCTGGCGGTCGACTTCTCCGTCATATCAAGCGCGTGCGCGTCCACGCCCGTCCGCATTCCGGAGCGGTTGCGGGAAAGCCGCGCGGAAGGCAGCTTTGATAGGGACGGGGACGAGGTCGTGGGCGCGCCAGGCGAGTCCGGCGGGATGGAGACCGCCACGTGGTGGGGCGGCAGGAGCGGCTGATGCCCATACCGTGGGTCGTGCCGCAGCGGTGGTGCGTCGGGGGACGGCAGGGACAGGAATCGGACACGGTAAGCCAAAGACCAGGAGGCAAAGTACTCCTCAGCTGCAAGCAAATTTAGGACTATGCAAGTACACCTAGACAGCCAGCGCGTGCGCACGACCTTCGCGGCAGGCCTAGGACGACCTATTACCCCTATGAGGGCTATCACAAACGTGCCTACCGCTATCCGCATGGCGCATGGTGCATGACGCGCTCACCCGCCTTGAGGCGGATGTAACACTACACAACTCACCTGGGCCTCGATGGCGGAGTCCTGGCGAGCCGGGAAGGCGGTCTCTTCGCCTCCTCCCTTCCGGCCGGAGCCCTGGCCCTGCAGGGCAGCCTTGCCCTCGCCAGGTGGTGCGGATGCGGCGGCGCCAGTCGCGGTGGCCGTCACGCTGGAAGCAGAGTGGAGGCTGGCGTTCCGCCTCACGACCGCTGCAGCCGCCGCGGGCCGGAAGCGCACACGCCCGGACGTCCCGCGCTGGGGCGGACTGCGGGATCCTCCGGCAGAGTGCGCAGCGGGGCTGCCGCGGGCGCTGCCAGGGATGCCGACGCTCTGCTCCCGCCTGATGCATCGTTGTATGCTGGACCTGTGCGCGCGATACGGCATATGGCGTGAGTGCATTGCGCGCATACACACGGGACAACGGGTGCCCCTGGGTCGCGCCATTTGTACGGGTGCATCACCGTCGAGCCTGCTGCCGAACGCTTTTCCGTTGCGACGCAGAGACCGTGTTCTGGGCGGATACGCATGTTCTGTCCCTGCTACCGCAGATGGGCAGAGTTGGGAAGCGTGGGAGCAGCTGCGCAACGCGCGAGCGCCAGTGGAGGCCGCTAGCATACCGCGAATGTGCGGGTGTACGCGCACCAACCACGGTTCACATTGTCGTACTTACCCCTCAAGCAGCTCGCCGTACTTGGACACGCAGGACCGCTTGTTGCTGACTGCGTCCGCCACTGTAACGATGCGATTGACGACCAGACACTCGATGCACACCAGTACGATCATAATATACGACACCAGGACCACCTGCATGCGGCCAGGAGGAGGACAAACGATGCCTGCAGCATCACCATGAGCGCACCGTCAACACACGACCGCCTCACAGTAGGCACTTTCCTGTTGCGTATCACCCCGCACAGCACAGTTACGTCTGGTGCGGCCCGGGGGGTTAGCACCACATGCAACATGCGGGTATATATGACCGCCTGGCGCAACTGGACGAGAAAGGCGGTGCGCCTACCAGCTGCAGCGCGTTGAGATAGTTTGCCGGCGGGAAGTCGAACACGAACTGCATGGCCGTCAGCGACAGCAGCATGGTCAGCACCACGCTCATGCGGTCGCCCAGAGCGTCTTGCGGCATGAAGAAGACCACGAAGGCGACCAGCGTGATGAGCAGCACGGGCAGGAGGTTGGTCAGCACGTAGTACGACGCCACGCGCTTAATCTGCAAGAGGACATCCACACGCACGGGGGAGACATGCGCGTCACCGTGTGCATCCGGTATCCCCGGTACATGACAGTCCATGGGGGAAAGCGACAGGCATGGCGGCGGGCGGGGCAACCAACACGACCCATGGGTCATTTAATACATGGTGAACCGCATTACCACTGGTCATCGAACCCGAGGCCTCATAATCGTGCCGCTTAGGCGTGGATTGTATGCGCGATCGGGTGTTTGCGGCAATAGCTAACGCCAACCATTCTTCACACCTCAGCGCATATCACACCTATCAGCTATCACTTTCATGCACGGTCCCGCGCGCGTTACAGCCAACGAGTAACACCGGGTGGGTCCGCACCACGCAGGCGCGCGCGGGCCCGCGCACCATGATGTCCGCCACCAGTACTACAGGTCCGTACAGCGCTAGACTCTCGTCGTACACCTCGCTGGCACCCTCGCCGCAATTGCTTGGGAGGGTTGTCCCGAGTTCTGTGTTGTCTGGGAAGTAGCGATCGGCCGTCCGGATTGACCGGTAGCGACTGGTGGCATTGGGCGCCGTGACGCCTGTGTAGCTGGGGTAAGGGGCAGGGGCAGCAGCCAGGTGCAGAAGCAGGAGCAACAGTCAGGAGCAAGGGGCTGGGGGGGGTCAGACATGCCGGCAAGCAGTCAGCTTACCGTACGGGTCAAGGACGCGTCCGTATGCTGTGTCTGCGCATACAGCACTGGGGGCACTGCATTTGACAGGGTACACGCTCCTCACCTGGGTTCAGCAACGCCGTATTCTCTATAGCACACCCGACTGTCGTACACCTTGCCCTTGGCCCAGTTGATTCGCCATCCACTGAAATCCGGCCCTGTTTATAGTGCATGTGGGCACACGCAGCGGGCACATTGCAGCAGGAAGGCGACGGGAAGCAGCAGAGCGTTATGGCAGCGGGATCGACCCCAGGGCGTCGGGGGACGGTAAACAGCAGGGTGGCTGGCTGGCTGGCTGCATCGTCTGCACGGTGCTCAGGGCTGCGGTCTACCTCCCATCTCCTGCTTCAGCGCGCAGATGTTTGTTTTACCGCCGTTTTCCCATCAGCCCTGCGGTCCTTATCCATGCGGATACCAACAAGACCAGCCCTCTTCCTCACCCTTCGTGTGCGCCGTGTTGTTCAGCTTGGCCACGTGCTGCCACTTGAGCCCCGCCACGCCCGCTTGGCTGTCGTGGATGGCCAGCTCCAGGAGGAGGTGTTGGTGGTCGAACGGATAGGCGCGGTAGTCCAGCGGCGCGTACCTGTTGGTGTCAAGATGCAAAGGGGTGGCGGATATAGTGCACAGGCAGGGCAGGAATCAGACCGGCCATGGACAGCGCCTTCGGCTAGGATTTCCCTTTATAATCCCGGTCCACAGCTCAGCGAAAGCAATTGAGGGCCCAAGGCCCCAAGTACAGCAATACTGCAGGCCGGCGGCAAATGGCGTTCGTCCCAAGCGCTCACCAAGTGCCCACCAGCCGCGTAGACCAGGTGACGGTGCCGCTGGTCGAGTTGGCGTTGATGCGCCAGCGGGGCAGCTGGTCCTGCAAGATGCGTTCGTTGGATGGGCCACCACTGCAATGGGCATCCGTATGTACATTGCTCGTCCACCCGGACGGGGGCTGCGCGTGGATGTGTTTGTTTTGGCTCCGTGTCCGCAACGATGCGTAGCAGCTATGTGCTCCGTGTCAGATGCGAGGGCGCCGCTTGCGCATTGCCAGCCCCGCGTTACAGCGGGTACCATGGTACACACTCTGCCGCCTCGTCGTCCCCCGGAGACCAGCCTACCCAGCCTGCCCGCCAACATCCCCTCCGGCCAGCCCTGGCAACTTTGCTTCAGAGTCCCTCGGAGTGCAGCCTACCCTGCCAGCCCGCCGCCCCCTCCCCCGGGTTGCCAGGACCTCCCTGCTCGCCCGCCTGGTACGGTTGTGCCCCGCCGTGGCTCGGAAATTATTGCATCGGCCCGGGTCTCGCTGCCCACTCTGCCACTCGCTGATCCACCGGCCACGGCTCGTCGTCTGTGTGTCACCTGCTTGCCTGCCTCTGTGTGCACCTTGCATGCTTTTGTTTCTTGTTGTCCCTGTGACCCTGCAGGCGGTGGGGATCTGCCCTCCAGACCGCCGCCTGCACTTTTTGGGCCCTTGTCCCGGGGCTGTTCTCTTTCCCCACCTCTTTCTTCTCCCCGCCGTTGCCTGTAGGACCCCCTGCCGTGCCCTCTCCCCCGTGGGGTCCTGCCATCTCCACCGAGCAGCCTGCTCCTCCAACAGTCACAACCGGTCCGTCGGCGCTCGCCTACCGGGCTGGGAGCGCTTTGGTCTGCTTCTGCATGCCGCCATGTCAACATGGCCGTGACCTCTGCCTGCCACACGCCTCCTGGTTCGTATTTTCTTTCATCATTTACAGCCGAGTGGGCGGGCTGGGCGCACGATGGTCTAGTAACTGCTGAGCGCCGTCAGACCGGTGACCGCGACGACAACAACACCGCAGCTCGACCTTGGCAACTAGCGGTCCACCAGGTGAAGTTCGGCAAACCGGGTAATCTGGTAAGCCGGTCTTTGGGGGGACGGGACGAACGTCACATGTCTTGCTCTGTACCCGCCCGCCCTCTTGGAAACGTCACGCCTTCGGGCGTGTATGGCCGTAGAGGCGGGCTCCCTCTTTATGTGCAGGTTTCTCTTTTTCACAAACGGGCCGACCGAGTATCCCCCGCAGCTCAACCAGCACGCATTCTCCCACCATTGACGCACTCACACGGAGGCCTCTGCGCACCTACCCTTCCATCAGTCATTCTCTCCACGCACCGTTCACAGCCTCCGCGTCCCAACCTCGCGCCCTCACCTCATCGTACGCCACCAGGTTGGGCAGCTCGATGTGGGGCACCCAGATGCCGTCGCAGCAGCCCATAGACAGTAGGCCGCCGCTGTCGCAGAGCCGACTGCAGCTGCCGCCCGGCTGCATGGCGGCTGTGGTTGAGGTCTCCACGACGCGGCCGGCATTGGCGTCGCGCCAGGCGAACACCGCCCACCAGATTGCCTACATTGCAGCGCAGAACGCAGCCTCCCGGCTTTAGCCGCTCGCAACATAGGTGTGGGTAGCACGTAATCTTCTTGGGTTGCGTAGCTACATAGGCGCTGGTAGCTTCCATCGTCGGCGACACCGTGGACGGCAGGTGTGGGCGCAACATCTGCACCCACCCACCCACCCCGTAACCGTTCGCCATCTCGTCGAGGTGTATCATGCGCTCGAGCAGAACCGTCGTGTTGATATCTATCTTGCTAGCTGGCGCCGTGCCGTCGGACGCCGGAGGGCCGCTGGGGTGCGCAGGGCCCGCATTCGAGGGAAGCGGTCCGTCGGACCCGAGCAGCGGGTAGGGCCGCTGGCCTCCCGTGAGGAATGGGCCGATGACCGTCAACAGCAGGGCCAGCAGGCAGCAGGTGGGGGCGTGGGCTGCACGCAGCCACTTGCGGACTTGCGAGTGGAGAGCTGTCGATCGTAACATGTGCGTCAGTGGAAGTGACGTTCAAAGTCCACCTAGAAACGGCTAGCGCATCAAGCACACAGAAAGTCCCGCACGGCGAGTTGGAATTCTGGTGAGGAGAAGCCCGCATTCGCGGTCGTACGCATCGACGCCGAGGCTACGACCTTGGACACGATTCGACAAACTCACAAGGCTGGAAGCTTTCGGGCGCGCTCATAGTTGCAGTGGTGGAGGAGGAGAGTGCGTGGCTAACCCGCCAAGGGCACGGAAGATTGACCCGCGGGTCACTTTCCTCATGTCATGCGTTCAGGCCACCCTTTTTCATGCCTTGGTGTTGTTATGGTGAAAATGGTATCATACTAGTCAACTGTTGGCTACGGATACCGTTCTGTTTCCAGTTGAAGGAAGTTGTTCGGTACAGCCCCAACATGATTGTGCCTGTGAACCGAAGGTAAACGGAAAGACAGAGCCTGGGATCGCAGCTGGACTTACATAATAGCGACATGCAGCCCTGATGATGAGCCCTTGATGAGACGGGCGCGCGGGCTGCATAGTGCAAACATCCACACATGCGGCTCACAACGGGCGAACCCACGTGGCCACGTACATGTACATCCGCAAGCAACGCACATCCTCATGCCCATATATCCAAGTGTCGATTCACAGCAACGGGTCAACCCTGGATCTGTACTTACTGCAAAAGAGGTGGCAGACCTACGTGTACCAACGGAAAAAAGCGTAATGGCATACAACCACTCCGATACAGGCTATTCTCATGAACACAACACCGATACTGCTCTTTGTGGCCAAAGTACGCAGCGGAAGCCATGACCTCCGTGTACACGTGCTCTCCAACCTGTCACGCTGGTTATGTGGCCGTTACCAGCGTACCGCCTTGCAAAATTATTTAATTTGGGCCTACACACATGCTCCACGAAATATAGACGTGACAGCACCGCTTGAGACCCGAAGATGCCAGACGAGGGTTGCTATCTGCGTCATATCAATTAGTCACCGTGCGCCGGCGAATAACTTCGAGCAAGGCATGCAAGTAAGCCTGAACAAAAGGGATGACGCATCGCACTTGCAGCGTGGTAACGACCAACGACCTGTCCGTGCATAAACGCTCCGACCGTACAACCGCACAACTCGGCAACCCTACAAAGCTGCTCGCCATAGGCGACCGCGCGACAACCGCGTCCAAACCCGTTGAACTACCCCACTCGCTCTGTGCGCCTTATGCATTACCCACAACTCAAGGACAAGCAGCGCCCCAGCCACCGGCCGCTACGACGTCTCGAACACCACATCGGGACTCCCATCTGCTCGCAATGGCTGGCGCACACGCCGGGCACCTCGCCGCCTCCCCGCCCCAGACCCCACGCACAGCGTGCCACAGCGCCCCACACACGACGTCCCCACATATACCGCCATGGAACGCGGCTACATGTTCCCCGGCCGGTCGCCAAGCATCAACTTGTGGTCCCCCACCTTGACCTGCACGTACAGCAGGATGGAGATGCTCAGCACATACAGCGCCACGCACACGACGCAGCTCCACTTGTCGATGCGCGCAGCCACGTAGCGCGCAAAGCGTGGGTCCTCCCCGCACTGGCGGTATATCGCGCCCGGCTTGGCCGCCACCGCCGCCAGCCACGCGGCCGCGGCCGCGAAAAAGGCGCGCAACGAGGGCCCGAAGCCCAGTGCGCAGCAGCGGCGGTACACGCCCCTGGTGCCCGACACAAAGGTGGCGACGGTCGAGGCACGGCTGTGGTTGCTGCCGATGGAGCGGCCATCCTGGTCGTCATGGGGGCTGTACGCCACGGCGGCGTCTCCCACGGCCCACGACACGTGGGTGCGGCCCGAGGCGAACTGCCGGCTGGGGCCCGCAGGCGGCTGCGGTGGCACCGCAGGGCCGTCGGCACCGCCACCGCCGCTGCCGTCCCCGCCAGCGGGCGGGCCGTCGCCGCCAGCTGATGGGCCGTCGCCCGGGGGATGGTGGGGCTCGGGATGTGAGGCGACGCCGCCGTCGACGCTGCTGGCCGCATCGTCGTAGACGCTGCCGCCGACAGTGCTGTTGGCGATGAGGGCGTGGCGCGAGACGGCAGCGGTGGTGCCGCCACTGCCGCCGGGGACGTCCGTGTGGCTGCGAATGGTGCCATTGTGGGAGTGTACACGCGGCAGGTGGGTGGGAGCAGCCAGGCCGCCAGCCGGCGCCGGGTCGACCACGATGGTGACATGCTGCGCGGGGGAGCGCGGGGGGGGGGGGGGACGGGGGGTACGAGAGGGCGGGAAGGGAGCGGGCATCCGATGAGCTGCACTTCAGGTGGGGATCTCCCGGAGATGGAGCGGTGGGCGCTCCTGGGTTCGCTTTACGTTGGAATGCAGGCGAGCAAGCCGGGTGGCGGTGATCATCGTCACGTGCCCTTCTCTACTAGCTGCCACCAGCTACACATTCACATGTACTCCAGGACACGCGCTGCACCCTCTTCAGCGTGCGCCTTTCCTGCACGCACGTACCTGCTGCTGCTGGTGTTGTTGGTGGTGGCCACCGGGGGCCGCCGCGGTGCCTCGCTTCAGGGCGGTGGTGGGGCGAGGGCCGCCGCGCACCACGGAATTGGGCGTCTTGCTGCCGGCCCGGCCACCGCTGGGGCGGGACGCGGTCTTGGGCGAGAGCTCCCGGTGCAGGTAGCGCTCGAACGCAGCCCTGGAAGCAGAAACGATTCAAGCCGTGCATGTGCCGTGCATGCAGTACATACGGGTCCCTTCTACGTGCCATGACACCCGCCCGCACCGCGCTTGTCACGCACTGCCGCCAACGAGCGTAGTGCTGGGGCGCATGCTTTGTCGCACCTGAGGCTCTTCCTGGGCGGCTACGGTATCTGATTGCACGGGAGAGCCCAGGTCAGCTCCTTTCGGCGGTCCACACCCGGCGTCCTCACGAGTCGCCTCCCGTTGAAACTACCGATGCTGAGCCTCTCGCCCTGCACCCCACACGCACCGCCCCTCTCGCTGAAAGCCCCTAGGCTGTGAGAACCGCAGGAGTGCTGGTCAGAGGGTCAGCGGGCGGTAAATCATAACGTCAAACCCAGCATCGGGCACTCACTTGGTCAGTAGCGGCCCGTACTTGGAAAACGCGTTCCGCTTGATGGCGACCGCGTCCGCCACGGTGGCGATGCGGTTCACCACCAGGCTCTCCACGCAGGCCAGCGCGATGAGGATGTAGGACACCAGCACCACCTGTGTCGGACCGAGCAGTACAAGGAGGGCGGAGGCACGTGCGTGACACGTGTCGCACAGCGCACAGTGCGCACAGGCGGGATGCAGAGCGGAAGCTCGGGCGGGCCCTTGGGTGCATGTGCGTGTGCTGCTGCCGTACAGGCCGCCAGCTGGTGAAACAAAAGATGAAGGAGCACGGGATCTGGCCCGAATGCCATCGGCCCATCGCTCCTTGCCTCACCATCTGCAGCGCGTTGAGATAGTTTGCCGGCGGGAAGTCGAACACGAACTGCATGGCCGTCAGCGACAGCAGCATGGTCAGCACCACGCTCATGCGGTCGCCCAGAGCGTCTTGCGGCATGAAGAAGACCACAAAGGCGACCAGCGTGATGAGCAGGATGGGCACCAGGTTGGTCAGCACGTAGTACGACGCCACGCGCTTGATCTGCAGACAGGTACGGCAGGGCGTCGGCGGGCACGGGCCAGGGCAGCTTTCCGTCATTTAGAGGCCAGGAGTGCGAGGATGGACACACCGTTAGGAAGAGGTGGATAGGGGCATGGAGCGAGGCTCCGATGGGCTCGCTAGAGAGGTGCCCGGTCAAACGCGTTGCGCTTGGCGAACACCATCATTCACAAACAAGCAATTCTTCGTGGCCTCCGAGCCGCCTCACCATTACATCTGCAACCAGCACGACCGGGCCGTACAGCGCCCGGGCTTCGTCGTACATCCGGGTGTAGGAGCCACAGTCGTCCGGCTCGGTGGTACCGCTGTCGCGGTTGTCCGGGAAGTGGCGGCTCTTCATAGTGATGGACTCGTACAGGGCCGGTGGGATGTCGTTGGCGCTTCGTGCCGCGTCATCCGAAGCCGGGTTGTACCTGCGAGCAAGGGAAGGCACGAAACGGTGCCAAGTGCTTTGCTTGTAGGCGGCTGCCAGTCTCAAGCTCAAGACGGCTTCAGCAGCGAAGCGCGCACCCATGATGGAACGCGAGCGTGCGGGACACGCGTCGCCAGGCTAAGATCGACACCACTCTATCGTACTATGATTGCAGTGTTTCCTTTGTACCATGATTGGCAGTGCGCGGCACCCCACCCTGGGTTCGTGCGCATACACCTGCCACAGAACCGCCCCACGCCAGGCGCAGTTTCCGCACCGCCTTGTCGTACCGAGGTGCCGTGATGTTGTACGCGAGGAGGCACTTGCGACTGTCGTAGATCTTGCCCTTCCCCCACACCATTCGCCATCCCGATACATCGGGTCCTGGGTTGCAAGGTTACGGTCGCGGGCACGACGCGAGGAGGTCAAGGGCAAGATGGCAGATGGTTAAAGGGGCACGCAAGCTGGCCGGCACTTGCCCGGCCGCGCGCGTCGACGGTAACCTAGCTTCACCTACCCTCCCACAACTCCTGCGACCCATCCACGCTCCTCCCCCTCCAACAGCCAGCTACAGACCAGCAGTAGTACCCCTCCCTTCCCTTCTGAACCCCGGGTGCGCGTGCATGTGCCCCCGCATAAAACCTACCGGTGGCTTCTTCCTACAAGTTCCTGCAAGGCTGGCCCTATTGCTTACCCTTCGTGTGCGCAGTGTTGTTCAGCTTTGCAACATGCTCCCACTTCAGTGCAGCAAACCCCGCCTGGCTGTCGTGGATGGCCACCTCCAGGAGCACGTGCTGGTGGTCGAATGGGTAGGCGCGGTAGTCCAGCGGCGCGTACCTGGGACCGACGGGCAGGAGCAACAGTTAAGTAACTTGCGCCGGAGCGGATCTTAATTGCCGCTACAGTTGAGCCACATCTCCACGCACAAATGCATTCAACGCCATGATGAACTCGGCATGGTTTGAATCCACCCTCAATGGCAGGCACTTACTGGGTCCGAGCTAAAAGGCCAAAGGTCACAAGTCCGTCAAAATGGCCTGGGGGTATGCGCCATGGGTGATGCCAAGCCTTCCGGGCGCTCACCAGTTGCCCACCAGCCGCGTGGACCAGGTGACGGTGCCGCTGGTGGAGTTGGCGTTGATGCGCCAGCGGGGCTGCTGGTCCTGTACGTGAAACCTCCCGCATTGTCGAACACGACACGAGAACGCCACTGTGTTGGTGTACCCTGAGTGTCGGGGAACTGTACAGTGCGCCGAAGCTTTGCCGTACCTCTTGATACCCAATGAAGTTCATGACTTCGATGTGCGGCAGCCACATCCCGTCACAGCAGCCCATAGACGCCAGTCCGCCGCTGTCGCACGGCCGGGTGCAGTTCCCGCTCCGCATGAAGGCGGCGGTGGAGGACGCCACGGCCGCCCCGGCGTTGGCGTCCGGCCATGTCAGGATAACCCACCATATGGCCTGCAGATGCATACAGCACGTCTTGAGCAGCGTTTGCAACACAGCCACTAGCATTCTGCCTAGGCGGCAAGCTATGCAAGGAGCCCCGACAGGGGCCGAGCCGACCCGTGGGTCGCCATACGCTGTCTGGGGCACGCACGTACCCCGTAGCCGTTAGCCTGCTCGTCGAGGTGGACAACACGCTCGAGGAGGACAGTCGTTTGAATGTCAAACGGCTGGGTTGTTCCCGTCGAGGGGTCGACGGGTAGCGGCCCGTCGGCGCCGAGCAGAGGGTACACACGCTGGGCCGATGCGGCGGGCGCTGCGAACACGAGCAGCAGCCAAGCCGCGGCCTGGCCCCAGATGGCCATTCGGTTGCCTCTCGCCTGACGCGGCGTCTGCCGCCAACGGGCCATGGCCCAAATCGGGTGGCCGTGGCTCGGAGCTGGGCCACAGAGCAACGCCTGGCGCGAGTGACTTGAATACCGGTAGGTACGCACCGTTTCCGCGGAGCGCCTCACATTGGCTGGAGCTACAACTGTGGCGAGTGAGGGGCGAAGGAGCCTTCGCCTAGCGAGCCCTCAGCGAACACAAGCTGACTGCACACTGGCGGTGCGGAGTCCAAGGTGTCTGAGGCTTGGATCCTTGGCCTGCTGCCTTTAACATGCGATAGGCAAGCCGAAAGCGTTAACGCCGAAGCAACGCAGGGCGCCCCAGACAGAATGCGACGGTTCCAGGCCCTGAAGGCTCCTCGCACTTTCGACGGACGCGGCACCTCAAAACCTTTCGCGTCCAGCGCAGCAAAGCGCGTGTCACCACATACGCCCGATTTGGTTTGACATTAGCGTGGCAACTCGGATGCATCAACACGCATGTGCAAAAAATGCAGCAAGCTGTAGCCTGCAGTGTCCTTGCCGCTCCTGCAGCTTCTGCCACGCAGGACCCTCCGCCGCTCTGAATCCTGAACCGTAGCTCCTGCTGGAGCGCGGCGACGTGCGAAACCTCGGTCAATTGACACCCCTAGCGCCCCTACATGAGGCCAGGTCCCTGCAGAGGCAGGACGCTTGGGCTGGCAGGGCAGTGCCACATTCAAGACCCGCAACCCTAACTGTGGCCGAGCGCACACCTGCGGCTCTGCGACAGGCAGAGCCGCAGCCGCTGCCACGACGAAATCGTCATATGCTTGGCAGATACGGTGATAAACGGGCACAACCTGCATGACGCGTCGAACCCATGTGGACTAGGTGCTGTCCCGCCGCGCACACATTTGGCGAATCATCCCATATTCCTGGCACACTCGCCGTCTGCTACGCAGGTTCCCCCGTTGACGTGCCCCATACCAGCCCCACCATGCCTCTGTGCGCCAGGCATCAACCGTTGGCAACAAAAGGCTGGTAGCCGGGACAGGATTGGCAGCCCGCGGGTGACGTCACAAAGAGCACGGCGTTACCGAAAAATACCGCGCTGCAGCCGCTGCTGCATGCCTCACCACGTTCCCGCTCCAAGCATTCCTTGGCCATGGGCAGGTAGCAGCTGGCGGAGCCAGGGGCGGCAGCCAAGACTGTCCCCGCGCCTCTCCATTTCATGGAAGGCAAACGGTCAAAGTACGGAGCTGCAAACGGAAAATCACTGACGGCAGCACACCCGCGCCAAACGTTGGCGCACTGCGGACGAAAACAGCAACAGCACGTCGCATCGCCCTCCGCTGAGCCCCAGTCGCCCCAGACCCGCCCGCGCTCATATGTGGTCCACGTTGAGCATGGTCCGCATCTGCAGGTACGGGTTGTCCAGTAGCCGCTCGTCGTTGAGCTGCTGCGCGGTGCCGATGATGTGCCGCAGCGTGCGCCAGTACTTGTCGTGCTGGTTGAGCATCCAGTGCTTGAGCAGGTACACGCCTGCAGGCGGCGGGGCAGACGGTGTGGGAAGCACGTGGGCGGAGGGCAGGGGCAGGGCAGGAGGCAGGGCAGGGGGTCAGCGCCACGAGGCGGGAGGTGGGAGGCGGGGCGCAGGCGCGCAACACGGACCGCGGCCGCGCCCGTGTACAGAGAGGATTGACCGCAAGCGAGGGTCGCCTTTCGGGCCTTCCGATGCCCCTCAGGGCAGCGCGGGGACTCGGTATAATAGTGGGAACGACGGCCGTAGAAGCCTCAGCCAACCCACTGACCGAACGCGTCGAGAAGTAACAGTCCGAACCAACCCAGCACCTAGCGCCAACCTGTTCCTCTAGCACGCGCACCTGCATAGTAGCGGCAGCGCAGGTCCTCGCAGCTGAGCTGGGCCTTGATGACGTGCGACAAAGAGTACTTGGCGAAGGCCTGGGGGTTGATGTCGACAGGAAGGACGTTTACCATACTTCAAGCCTAGCAAACAGCAAAACACCGCCACGCCACTGCCGTTTGTGAAGGTCTCCCGCGGGCTTGCGTGAGAGGCCGCACCGGACACGAAAGAAAGCCCAAGTATTAGAGAAGCGAAGTTGATGGCATGAGTGCGCACCACCGCAAGCCCCCCTCGGCCCAGCCTCGCAAGGCCAGCTGCGATTCAGACGTGGCGCTCGCCTCCTCCTAGCCGCAGCACGCACCTCCGGGTCCAGCGAGCAGCGCGCCATGAGCAGCAGCAGCAGCGCCAGCCGCCGGTCCTGCCAGTCGTCCTGCCACGGCCCCACCGCCGCGGCGGAGGGGGCCGCCTCACACGACAAGCTCGTCCGCACAGCACTCAGCGCCCCCGCGCCCGGCCCTGCCAGTGCACACGGCCGGCCGATGAAGCCGCGGTGCATGCTCCGATAGCCGCCACCGGCAACGCCTGCATCGGCGCCGGCAGCGCCGCCGCCGCCGCCGTCCCGGCCGGCGCCGTCCGCCGAGCCGTCGACGCTCTGGGAGCACTGCTGGAGCAGGGAGACCAGCAGCTCGGGTGGCGTGCAGGCGAGGGCATCTGGGTCAAAGGCCATGAGGCCCGACAGCAGCTGCTGCGAGACGAGCATGCCGCCGCCCGGCTCAAGGTGCGCCGGTTGCGTTCCCGGCGGTTGCTGTCCGTGGTGCTGCTGGCCGGCGGCCGCCGAAGCGGAGGCGCTCGATGCGTTGAGCACGGCCTGCTGCTGAGAGGAGGCGTGGGACTGCATGTGGGACAGAATGCTGCTGCCTCCAGTAGCGGCGCCGCTGCGAGGCGGCAGCAGGCCGCCGCGCGTGGTGCCGCCGAACGTGGCTGCCGCGCCGTGCGACGACGCCACACCGCGATCCGCCGCCAAGCCCGTCGGGCCGCCTGCGGAGCCAGCCGCTGCCGCAGCAGCGGCGGCTACGGCGGCAGCCGCCACCGGGTCCGGCTGCAGGAGCGCCGTTAGCACGGCGTCCGCCAGATCCAGCACGGCTGGCATCCGCGCCTCGGCACTACCGCACTGGAGCATCCACTGCAGGCCCACATAGTACAACTCCATCACCCTCCGGCAGGCCTCCAGCGCCGCCTCCTCATCGCCGACAGGGCCGGCTACCGCTGGCCCCCGGCCCGGCGTGCCGAAGCGCGGGGGTGAAGGCGGCAGCTCCGCCGCCGCCGCGACGGCCTTGAGGTCCGCCACGACACGGCTGATAGCTGCCATGAGGAGCTCGCAGCCCAGGGGCGCCTCCCGGACGATGTGCTTCAGGGCATCGGCAAGCGAGGAGTTCCATCGGGGCAGCCCCGACGCCGCCGGAGCGGACGTGGCTGTGGCGGCCAGCTTGCTGGCCTCCGGCGAGGTCTTGAGCGATAGCGGCGACAGCAGCAGGAGCTGGCCCTGGAAGGCGCGGCACGCGGCCGAGAGCAGCTGCGCGGGGCGGAGCGAGCGGGGCGGGGTGACGGGAGGCGGCAGTCAGAGGCCGGGCCGATAGCGTCATCAGCCGAGCAAGCGACGGGCTACAGCTGTGACTACTGACACAAGCCAAGGACGCACGCGAAGCGCTGTCTATAGGCGTGGGGTGCGTGCTGCACGGTCTGGGTTCAAGCCAACATAACCCCCGGGCGGCGCAGCGAGCCCACCTTGTGCAGCCAGTGGATGGCCGCCTGGCGCGCCTCGGGCGTGTCCTGGCTGCACACGTCCATGAACGCCCGCCACGCGGCCGACACGCCGCTGGCCGTCAGCGCCGGCCGCGCCACGGGGCCGCTTAGGCCGCCCACATGCGCCAGGCTGACCTCCATGTGCGCCCGCATTCGGTCATCCTGCAAGTGGCAGCATGCGTGCAGTGGCCGCAGTCGGGCTTTGCACAGCCAACACTTCGGGAGACGCGCACGCAGCATCCAACCAAAACGGCAACGCATGCACAGCCCGCGGTAGCCCGAGGCGTGCACAGTCCGTCGGCCGCACCTTGGGGGATTGCATGCTGCCCACGCAGCAGTCCTCCAGCGCCTCCAGCAGGGGCCGCAGCAGCGCGCGCGCCGCGATGGTGGAGGCCACGCCGGCAGGCAGCGTATGGCCGTGCGCGGGAGAGGGAGCGTACTCGGCCGAGGCTGAGACGGAGGGCGCCGGCGACGTGGCTCCGAAGGCGCCGGCGACCAGCTCCGGACCCCCGACGGCACTGGCCAGCACGTCAGCAAGGCGGGAAGACATGCCCTGGACGCAGCGGGACAGGGTTGGTTCGAATCCTGTAAGGTGAAGGCACTTTAGTGCCATATATCAGTCACGACGCGGAAAAGCGCGGTTTTGAGGAGACTACTATTAACAACCTGGTGCAGGCCGAGCTCCAGCACAGTCCCGAGCCCCTGCCCTTGCCCACACGCACCGGCCAAGGCCGCTGCAGCGCCGCCCGCAGCGCAAGGCAGACGCTGTCCAGGTGCAGCCGCTGCAGAAGCGCCAGCACCGCCGCCGGTCCACCGTCCTGTCCGCGGCTGCCGGGGCTGCCCCCGGGGCCGCCGGCGCCGCTGCCGGCGAAGCGCTCACCGCTGCTGCTCAACGAGCCCGGGCCGGAGCCCAGCGACTCCAGGGCGCCGCCACCGGGGCAGCAGTACGACAGGGCAGTCAGCAGGGAGGCCCGCGAGTCGGGTGTGGGCGCCCGCATGAAGTGGTATAGGACCTCGCTCAGACCGCCAAACTCCTCCAGCCGCTGCGCAAGCGGGCCAGTTGCGCCCCCAGCAGCGGCTGCGCTATTCCCTGCCGCCACGCCGGCATCGCCCGCCGCCGCCGCGGCAGCCTGCGCCACAGCAGTCGGCAACGCGAAGGCGCTGTCGGCTCGCCTGCCAGTCGGCGTCCCCACCGCTGACGGTGGAGGCATCGGCGCCGCTGCCGATGATGCCGACGCTGACGCCGCGGCCGCCCCGGCGGAGGCCCGTACGAGCACGTACGGCACCAGCTTGAGGAGGTGGGCGTAGAGCTCCTGTGACCAGTTAAGATTGCAGGCGGCGCGGAGCAGCCCCGCCAGCGCCTGTGGCGGCAGGTGCTGCACCCATGCCGCGACCCAGTAGCCCCCGTGGCTACACAGCTGCGCGGTGCAGCCCATCGCGGCGCGCCACACGTCCTCTGCGTATTCGCAGCTCTGGTGGCCGAGGGCAGATCAGAGGCAGGTGGAGTGGTGAAAGAGCGGGGAGAGCGTACATTCATGTAAAGGGTATAAGTTAGGTTGGCAGTGGCACCCTATGGCGCTGTAGGCAAACATCCTCATCTCGAGCTCTGAGCAGAATTCCCCACTACGGGTCGTGCAGCTCGATAGCAGCAACCCTAACTGCGAGGCGAGAGCCCAGCCCTTCTTTATTCTCCCAGAAACCAAGCAATCTACCCGGTGCCCTACGACACCATCGACGCACCTCATATACATCGCACAGCATCTGGAAGAGTAGCGCACGTAGCCAACGGTCGAAGCCCGCCGCCGAGCCGGCTGCCTCGCCGTCCAACCCACCGCCGGCGGCGCCCAGGACCGCTGGCTGCTGCGAAGTCCTAGCCTCCGGGGCCACGGACGGCGCGGGCGACGGCGGCGGCACCGGAGGTCGAGATCCCTCCTTCTGCGCCTGCCCATCCGCAGCACCGGCACCGGCAGCGCCTCTGCTGGCGTTCCGCAATAAATGACCGTGTTGCCCGGCTGCTGCCATGCCACTGAGGCTCCCGCCCGAGTCCAACAGGGCGCTCCCCGCGAGGCCCAAGCTGTGCGACGCAAGTGTCCGTAATGGGTCTTTGCTGCTCAGCTGCGCCGTCGCCAGCGGGGCAGGCGGCGGGGTGGACGAGGGCGCAGGCGGCCGCGGCGCCGGCGGCGGGGTGAGGCCGCCGCCGCCAGAGGCGAACGGCGAGATCGGCGCAGAACTGCAGACCTACAGGACAGGCGGTGAAGAGGGTGCCTGCCATCAACGAAGGACACGGTGGCCAGGCATGCGTGGGAACGCGTTGGGACATCAACTGAAGTGCCTGTGGTGTGCCGAGTTGACGTGTAATTACATGGGGTGCCATTCCGAGGTCGCAGAGAGCCGCCGCCCTCCGTAGACGCATTTATTAGGCAAGGGCGCGTGCGGTGATACGCCAGTGCCATGGAGCGCCACGGTAAACCGCTCACAACCGGCTGTACGCCACAGCATATCCGCACCTGCCAGGGCAGCTGTACGCCGTTTGCGCCGCCGCCGCCCGCCTCGGCCGCCGCCGCCAGCGCGGCCTCCTCCGCCTCGCCTCGCAGCATGGTGCCGTGCATCGCCAGGTTGTAGAGCACGTCGAACGCGCGCGCGCGGGTGGCGGGCTGCGAGCTGCGCAGCGCAGCACGCAGCATGCGCAGCACGAGCGTGTAGGAGCCCACGGGGCCGCATCGCATCCACATGTCCACGATGAGCTTCATGAGGATGCTGCCGCACATCTGAGGGCGGGCGCGCCAGCAGCATGCAGTGCTCATTGCGCAGAACGGGGAGGTACACCAACCAGGCCGGGTGAAGGGTAAGGAGTAGTAATCGCTGTGACAAGGAGAATCGGGGGCCCCCACTGCACAACCACACCGTCTCAGGGGCCGCGAAACATGCAACCCAGCCCGCATTAATGCCACAAGGCGTACACAGCCCACCAAGTAAACCAAAGCACCTTGTGTGATTACTCTTTCCGGTACACTCCCAGCCTCAGGCCCAACCTCCAGGTCAAGTTGCATAACCCACTTCTTCCCATCCCCCGCCCAGACCTTTCCGCACCTGCGCAAAGTCCGGGTCCTCCTCGAAGGCGGCTTGCCACATGCCCTCCGGCTGGCCAGACGCCTCCGCCTCCGCCTCGTCCACCCCTGGGGGCCCCCCGACTGCTGCCAACGCGCTGGCCGCCCGCACCCCACACACGGCCTCCACCACCACGGCCACGTCCGCCTCCGTCATCGGCAGCTGCTCCGAGCGATTGTAAGGAGGGTGGTGGAACAGCAAGCGGCCGGGGCGGGCGCGCCGACCCCCGGGTCCGTGCCGTGCGCCGCCGGCGCCTCCGCCGCTTGGATGGCCATTGGCGCGCGCGGGGCGGGGGCGCTGCTGCTGTCCCGGCGTTTGCTGCTGCAGTGCCTGGAGGTGCGAGGGTGTGGCAGAGAGGCGGAGGGCACAGGGTATGAGCTCGAGCCGTAGCCCGAAGGACAGGAAAGCGGGATGGCGCCATGCCACGATAAGCCGACGCTTGCGACTAGCGACGTGTCGCCCGCAAATGCGCCCAAGTGCGATACCGACCCGCATATATGGTGTGCAACATGGACAACGCATCGCGGTTTCCCTCTCCATCCCTGCGGCCCCTCTGCGGCCGCCCCACACTTCAAGCGCGCCGCACCTCGCCCCGCGCCTCTCCGAGCACCTCGGCCAGGTGTCTCCCAATGTCCTGCTCCTCGAGGTCCAACACGCAGCGATGGATAGTGGCGATGCTGATGGGCGGCGCGCCGGACAGCGAGAGCGGAGGCGACGGGGGCGGGGCACCACCCGACGAGCCAGGCAGGACTCCTGCGCCAGTGTGGGGGATGTTTCCCTAAGCCTGTGACTCCGTTCTCGCAGACGATAGGCGAGTCCCGGAAGGACTACTCGTCCTTGCGCGTTGCAATGCCATGTAAGGACATCTACCCGATCACGGCACAGACTTTACAGGGCCCTTTCCACAAGGACCCGAAAGGACTGACGCGCGGGATGCTGGATCTTGCTGCCATGTGCTGCGGGCCGGCCACTCACGTGCCAGGGTAACCCGCGGCGCCAGATCGGGCAAGTGCTGCATCCAAGCCACAGCGCGCTTCGCCGTGGCGGTCGGCGGCGGCGGGGGGAGCTGCAGGGGCCTGGCAGGCACAGCCCATGTCGGCTCAGCCCCGTTCGCCGCCTGCGACGGGCGGGAAAACAGGCTCCCATTTTACGCGCTATACATTACTAGAAGAGCTAGATTGCAACACCTGCATCGGTCCAGCACTCAGCTGGAAACGTTCAACTCTGTGCAAGTCCCGTGTCAACAATGCAAGCGGGGGGCGTCACAGAAAGCCGCCACCAAACCAGCGTTCATAGCTGGCACCGAGGCCCCCGTTCCTCGCTTCGCCTGCCCTCACCTGCTGCGGCGACGGCACGCTGACGTCCTCCCAGCTGCGAGGCCCCTTGCTGTTGGACTGCCGCAGCCACGCCGGCACGGGCGGCCCCGTGGCCGCCGCAGCTGCGGCAGCGTACCCGCCCATCAGCGCGTCGGCATCGGTGGGACTGGGCAGCGCGTCCGCCGCCGCGTATCGGTCATTGGCGCGGCCCAGCGTGGTGCTGCTGACGCTGACCTTGACGCCGGGGAAGCGCCCATCTGCATCACCAAGTGGAAGAGCGACCGGATCAGTCAGCCAGCGCTTCCAGTGGTGATGTCCTTGATGCGCATGCGGGAAGCCGCACGGGCAGGCGCAGCGGGGTGAGCGAGAGCCGTGCACCCAATCGAGGCTCACTGAATGGGATACAAACCGAATCATCGCACAGGTTCCGGGGGGCCGGAGGAGCAAAAGGTCTCCTTACCGGTAGCAAGCCGGGGCAAGTCCTCCCTCGACCGGCCCCAGGAGCCGCGCAGGCTGCTGCTCGTGCTGCCTGCCCCCGTCAGGGAGCCATAGCTGCCCCTGCAGGCGGGCACAGGGCACTCCGTCATGAGCAATTGCACAGGCGGCAGTGAATCAATAACATGGCGCTGATTGACAACCCCCACACAGATTGCTGCACAGACGGTAAGGTCGTCAGGGCCGAGCCCATCGCCATACCTGAGGCCACGCAACCCTCCCGGCCGCTCGCTGCGCAGCTGCCGAAGGCACGAGCGAACATAAGTCACTGCAGAGCGACCTGGGGGAATAGGAGTAAGGGGCGCCACAGCACAGTACGGCGTTCGTACACGACGGCAGAGCAGGGCTGGGAATATGGAAACGCGTTGAAGGCGGAGGCGTGGAGAAAAGGCCGCAGAGGCACGAGAGCCGAAGCACATACGGGTTCGCAGACCACCGGAGCATGATACGTGTGCTGCGCTGTCGGCGCAACGCAGCAGACAGCTAAAAGTCTCTACCCCCACCCGCGACGATGCACGCACCTGCGGGGGACAGCTCCTTAAGTTCCTGCACGCGGAAGCTGAACTCCTCCAACAACGCAGCAACCTCCGCCGACGGTGAGAACCTGCAGGCAGGGCCCATCACGCTCGCCCCCAGTTGCGTACCTCTCAGTTGAGCACAACCTATTTGGTGTTCCTTGCGCAGGCGGGGAACTGCACACGAAGCAACCCCGGCTTCCACCCCCATGGCTCCCTGACAATGCGACCGACGCATCACCCACCTCAGGAGGTACACCTTGAGCAGTGACACCACCTTCTCCACCAGTGGCACACTGGGTTGGGCACATAGGAAAGGCGGCGCAGCGCAGCAGCACAGAGGTGGGTCCATCAGGACCCGGCCGGACCCCGCTGCACCTAAGCAGCCCTGTAGCCTCTGTCGATGCGTTCCCCCGAACACACCTACATGGCCGCCCATGACTGTAGCATCCGGCTGTTTGTGGGGCCACCTGAGGCTCACCTGAACGGCTCGGTGTACGCTCTGCTGAGCAGGCCCTCATAGACGGCATCTGTGCTCCGCGGGTCCCCAAAGTAAACCTGTGGAATGTCATTGTCCAGGGGCAAACGGGGAGAGAAACACTGTGTACTGAAATGTTTTACATTATTGGAACCCGCCCAGGCGTCCCACAAGCGGGCCCCGGGAGCGCAGGGAGGCGTGGGAGGCGGCAGGGAGGCGTGGGGTTTCATCCGGCACACCGTGGCCCCATGTACAAGAATGTGAGAACCACGACTGCAGCACAGAACTCTAGTGGGTAGCCCGCGAGTTGCAGCGGCGGCTGAGCAGCATCGGTCCGAGGCACCCTCCGGCAACTTCCACAGAACAAGCCACCCCGCGGCGCCCTCCTTAGACAAAGGGCACATTGAGCATCACCTCCAAAGTCCGAAGTACGTCCGAAGATGGATAGACCCCAAAGGGACTCGTGGAGTCGGAGATGGCCCGTGAAAGGCCCGGAGGCAGCATGGCTTTGTGCTGCCTAGCCCGGCATCTAGCTATGCGTGCATCGTGTTAATGTGATCAGCAATCATCGGCTTCAAGACAAGAAAGAGGGAGCTGTAGGTCCAAACAAAAGATTGAGGCAGAATCAAAAAAAGACTCTTTAGTCCAAACAGGATGCAATTACGAGGGAGGGAGCCCGTAAGGAAGTACTTTGTTCAGCATTTGGATTCATAACTGTGTTTCCTCTTTTTGGCTACGTTGCTTTCGATCGTCTTGTATTGCCATAATTTGAAGCATCGTCAACTCTTTTTCATACGGCGGAGCTGCCGACACCGCGAGCGGAATGAGCAGCGGCTGGTGGGTGGCCAGTCCAGCTGGCGGGCCTCCAGTTGGACCTTATAGTGAGCCGGCACTCAAAGGTGCGCGCTGCGTCTCTTCGCGGGGAGGCGGGTCTCTAGAAGCACCCTCGGGCGTGCGAGTCAGGAGCACACGCGGTTACGCGCCGAGCCAGTACCAGCTGGAGGGTGACAGGGACTGTAGCGTTGCGTGGAGGTGGCGGGCAGGGGAGGCATCGCACGTCGCACACACGGTTCGTGCTTGGAGCCGCTAGGCGGCTACGCCGCACCGTCGCCTGTGCAAGCATAAGGGCTGGAGCCCCGCTGCAATCCCCCTCCCTACAACCACACTTACACGCCTCATATACCAGCCCTTACCTTACGCAAGCAACTCTGCACCTGTGTCCGTTCGCCTCGACACGCCGTACCCCGCGTGGCTGACCCCTCGATCAAGCCTTCCGGGGGTTATAGCTGTCATCCCACAGGTTTACACATCGCCACTGAAGTTGTGCGCCCGGCCTGGAAGCCATGTCCTGTCCACGCGCAGGGCACCCGGGCGTGGGAGGCCTGCCAGCATCACGCCTGCCCTCCCGCCCCTCGGCCTCCCGCCCCACTTCCCCAGGCCTCCTGGATGACGGCCACATCACGGGCGACTCGCCCGTGTGGTGTGAGGGCCGCACCGAGTGGAAGAAAATCAGCGAAACGGAGGAGCTGCGTTACCTGACGGATGCCGATGGCGGCGACAGCCGGCCCAAGAAGAGCAGGCGAGGCCTCTGGTGACCTGGGGCCGTCGGGCAGTGCATTGGGGGCCCAGCGTCATGCAATGCAACTACGGGGGAGCGCGGACGGAGGGGCAGCCTGTCCACGGTGTCGCGGAGGCGGAGCGGCAGCGAGTGGTGGCTGGGCCGGGAAGCGACGACGGCGTAGAGGAACGGAGCAGGCAGGGCTGAGCGCGCTGGGCTAGGGAACTGTGCCGAAGCGTTGTGACGCCAACGTATGCACCAACGAACGCGACGCAGACCTGTATGGCCGAGGGCCGGCAAGGCGCGGCCTGTGGCCGCCGCCGGTCGTCGCCAAGCTGGGTGTGCCGGATCTGTGTCCAACTCCCACAACCACCCTTGTCCGGGCTCCGACGCGTCGCGTCCGTCACGGCCCGTTTCTTTGGTTGCAGGCGGGCTGACCCTGGCACTGAGCTTGAGCTGCTGGAGGCGGAGGCAGCGGCCATGGAAGCGGAAAGGGCTGCCAAGGTGGGCGCGTCGGTGGGCTGTGGCAGCCTTGGGCGTGCGGGTGGCACAAGGCAGGGGGTGAGCGCGGGTTTTGGGGGCGTGTATGCGGCGCCACGGGGCCAGCAACGAGCGAGCTGGTGCGTTTGTTACCTTGCAGCTGGCTGCAAGGCTGCATGGGGGCGGCTAGCCAGCTACGGTGCACAACGCGGTGCCAGCTTGTCGGCGCCATGGCCAACGTACGCCAGGCAAGGAGCCCGTGTGCTCCACGGTCTAGAATTGAGAGTGCTTGGCGCGCTTGCAGCAACGGGTGCATGTAGCCGCGGTGTGATGGCGGATACCGTAAGCGGGATGCTCCTGCTGCTGACCGGGTGGGCACCAAGGGGCCCTGTATGCGACACACGTCGCCAAAGCAGTGCGGCTCCCGGGCCTAGCTGCTGGCGCCCAGCTCGTCGTTGTTCATGCCCCTTTCCCTTCAACTCCCCCTTGCCGGTGCGCTCACAGGCAGCTGAGGCGGCGGTGGCCGCGGCAGATGGCGATGACGTCACGGCCGCGGATGCGCCCGGGACGCCCGAGGAGCTCGAGTTTGAGGACGACGACGGCACGAGCTACGTGTGGGACCGGAGGTACGTGCGCCGCCGGCCGCGCACAGGCCGCAGGACCGGAGCGCGAAGAAATGAAGGGGAGTGTTGGACACAAGGTTCAGGACTTGGGGCTGGTAGCTCAGAGCTAGAGCAGGGGCGCGCAGTTTGTGTCTCACGCGGCGCTTGCGGCGCGTACGGGGCTGGGCGGTGCACAGCGGGGCGCGGCCGTCGGAACGCGGGAGCCGCAGTCGCGAAGTCCTGGATTGCCGCATGCGCGCAATGTACAGTTCAAACCGTTGGCGTCGGTCTGAGGTCTAAGCCTGTTCCAAAAGCACCCTCCCCCCAACAACTGCTTGTTCTCCGTTTCCGCTTCATGTCCTCCGGTGGCTCACCCTTGGGCCGCGCCCGCGCCCCGCGGGCGCGGCATCGCAAGAGCTTGCCCACGGACTGAGTACCGCCCCCCCCCCTGCTCCCCGCCAGACTGCGGAAATACATGCCCAAGGAGGGGCAAGGGCAGAAGGGCGGGCCAGTTCCCGAGGAGGCCGCGTACGACATTGACGCGATGACGTATGAGGTATGGGTTCCAGCCGACCGTTGCCGGGCGTATCCTGCCCAGGTCGTGTGTCATCATGTTAAAGGGACGCGCATGTCTGTCGCCCCAGGCTTCTCGCTACCACCTCCAGCTGCACAGCACGACCTGGGCAGGCTCCAAGGGCACCTGCTGAACGGCTTTCCGTAGGAGATGCTCTTTTACTATTGCGGCAACCCTCTCCTTCGCTGCACCCCTCTGCCCAAAGCACAGCTGGGCTAAGCTCGCGTGTGCGTCCTCTTTTTTTGCGCAGCCCGAAGAGGAAGTGATCCCCTCACTCGCGCAAGCGCGCGCCGCTGAGGCGGAGGCAGAGGCGGAGGCGGAGGAGGCGCAGAAGCGGGACCGGAAAGTAAGTCACTACTGCACGACAACCCCGTCTGTGTCGCACAGATGCGCATGCCGCCACCGCAGCTCTTCGTCAGTCTTAGTCCTCACGCTGCTGTCCGGAATACACACCGCGCCTGATTGGACTGACCCGCCGGCGCATCGATTCATAAAGGCTTATGTGGTCCGCTGGTGTCTGCGCAGAAAACGGGACAGGGTGCCAGCAGCAGTGCGCCCTCGGCGGACGCGGCGGAGGCCAGCAGCAGCAAAAAAGACGCAAAGAAGGGCGCGGCGGCCGCCGCGGGTACAAAGCGGCCAGCGCCGGAGGCGGACGCGGATGGAAAGGACGGAGCGGGCGCCGCCAGCGGAGAGCCGGCGGCGGGCGGGGAAGAGGACGGCGACGCAGCCGACGGGAGGGGGAGGAAGAAGAAGGGTGGCAAGGGCAAGGTTGAACAACCGGCCAACTGGTTTGACCTAAAGGTGAGTTCCAGCTGTGGTCGGTTGATTGGATGAATGGCGTGGATGCGGGTTGGCCACCTGTCCACGCGAGGAGGTTGTCGGGCACAGGGTGGCCTGGGTACGCATGACAGCGGCTCACGTCGCTTCATGGACCCGGCAATCACCGCCCATCACAGGTTGACGGGCTGCTCGTCCAAGTCACAGGCTGCTCGCGGGGGATGGTCCTCTGGCTCATGGACCCATGCTGGCACCCACTCGCGGGCTCCCTTTGGCACCCACTCACGGCTTCCGTCCCCGCTTTCTACCTGCTCTTTCCACTGAGCGCCTGGCACCCTGTCCCCTCCCGCCTCTCCTCTCGTTCCGCAAACCCCCGGGGGAGCGGCAGATCAACACAAACGTGTACGTCACGGGCCTGCCGTTAGACGTGACGATCCAGGAGGTGAATGAGACGTTCAGCAAGTGCGGCATCATCAAAGTGGACGAGAAGGGCCACCCGCGGATCAAGCTGTACAGGTGGGGGCTTTGCCGTACGCGCCTGACGCCCTGTCGTATGTGGGCGTCCCTGGTACACTGTGCGGCGGCCGTTGTGCGTTTGCCTCATGAACATCTGAGGGTGCTCGTTGATGAAGGAGACGTTGCCAGTTGGCTGAAACGGGTGTTGGCAAGTTCCTTTGGTTTCGCTCAAGACCGCACAGGGCGTCGCTGGTGCAAAGAGCAGGTTTGAGCTCGCGCTGTTGAGCCTTCTAGCTCGTTTGGATCACTTACGAGCCTTGAGCTTGTAACAAAATCATCGACATCGTACTGCAACACTGGGTGCACCTACATGCATACCCGCGTGTGTGCCCGCTCCCCCCCCCCCGCCCCGCATGTGCCTGCAGGGACAAGGCCACCGGTATGCTCAAGGGGGATGCGCTGGTGTCCTACCTCAAGGTGCAATGCGGCCCACCGGGATGGGTGGATGGGAAAAGGGTGGCGCGCGGCTGGGCGGCGATGGCACAGAGCGGCCCGCGCTGTCGGCGGCGGCCGGCCCAAGCACCCATAAGGGTGCAGGAAGGCCCGTGCAGTCGTCGCATATGTATCGGCTGTCACTGGTTCTGGGCCGTGGCCGCTGCGGGTTCCGGGTGCACTTCACGCCCACCGACCATGTGTGCCAAGGGCTGTAACCCCGAGTCCGCTTCAGGGGTCAAGAGTGCACTTGTCCGCCCATCCCCCGCTCTGTGCGACCTGCAGGAGCCGTCGGTGCCGCTCGCTTGCCAGTTCCTCCACCAGTCGTACTTTAGGTGGGAGGCGCGCCGATCCTCATGTCGTACGTTGCGCGGTTGCATGGTGGCGCGTAAGCCACTCCGGTGGCTCGACCCTCTCGCTCGCGTTCGCCCCGTCCATGAGCTGCGCTCCCCCCCTTGACACGCCGACACCAGCCCTGCGTCACGCTTACGCTCTCCCCCGGTCAGCGTCCGTCCATCCATAGTACTGGAGGTCAGCCTGGGCTGCGGGACCTTCCTCTGGGTGAAATGACGACAAGTCCCGTGCGGCTGCTGCTGCTGCTGCTGCTCAACAGATAATGCTGCATGCCTCCTCTTGAACCTGTCTGTTGGTCAGGGCGGGCTGCGGGACGCCCATGACGGTGGAGCCCGCCAAGTTCGAAATGAAGGGCGAGAAGTACCAGCCCAAGGTGGAGCGCGGGTCCAGGCGGCCAGGGGCCGTGCGGCGCTGACCGGGAACGTTCCCCTGCGGTGTGCATCGGGCCCCAGCGAGCGCCGCCAGTCGCCCTTCGCGCATCCCCTGTTACCACTTCTCGCGGAGGACACAGCCTGTCTGCGCCAGGCCGCCGTGTGGCGCAGTGGTTCGGGCTGGGGCAGCTCCACGCACAAGCGGCTTGTAGTAATGGTGGCTGAGATGCTCGTGTTCAAACGCACTCGAGGCCTATGTGCTGAGTGCGGAGGGGCGTTTGACAGGCACGATTACACGGCCCCTCCTGCCCCCCTGGGCGCCCTGCTCGCCCCGACCGCCCCTCCAGGCCTCCAACAAGAAGGAGAAACGGAAGCAGCTGGCGCAGCTGGAGCAGCGCGCGCTGGGCTGGGGCGGTTTCGACGACAAGGCGTCGGCCGACAAGACCACCGCGGTGCTGTCGCAGATGTTCGCGCCCGACGACTTCCTGGAGAACATGCTGCTGGCGGGTGAGGAGAGGCGCGTGGCGGCGCTGCCGGGCCTCAGGAGCGCGGGGTTGCCCTCCCCTCCGGGCCTCCATCAAAGGGCAGGGGCTGGCGGAGGGACGCGAGTGGCCTGGGGTCGCGAGGGTGTCTTGTCGTGTGGTGTGGAGCGGGCTGCAGGCTGCCGTGTCCTACTACCGCTTCTGCCCCCACCCCTGCCGAAGAGCCCTGTCCAACGGTTTAGTGCATCCCATGGGCCACCGTTCGGGAGTTACCCCGCCAAGACACTTCAACCCCACGCGGCCATGCCCGTCCTCAACTGGATACACCGACCTCACAAGGGTCGCGGACCATGTGCTCGGGGTTCAACGGCGCATTTTGAGCAACCCCGCCTCCTGCCCCCGGCCCCCGGTTGCCCACGGCCGCCCGGGCCCCAGAGGAGCTGGAGCAGGACGTCCGCAGCGAGTGCACCAAGCTGGGCGTGATCGAGAAAGTGCGCATCTTCAAGCAGAACCCGCAGGGAATCGTCACGGTGCGCTTCCGCACGCCGGAGGCGGCCCACAAGTGCGTGGAGCTCATGAACGGCAGGTGGGGCGCCGGGCCGAGGGGTGAGGCGGGGCGGGGTGGGAGTGAAGACGGGAAATGGGTCGGCAGCTCGGAACGCGTGACGCTGAACCGCATTCGTACGGGTTGACATCTTGAGGAATGGGGTGGGGGCACACCCGGCAGCCGGCACGGAGCGGGTATATGGGGAGGGGAGCTGGGAAGGCGTGGAGGCTTGGTGGGACGGGGCGCTGCCCAAGAAGGGGAATGGGCCTTGGGTGCGGTCACGTGCCGGGCTTTGAGGACCTCTGCTTCCACAAACGGCCACGCAGCAATTGCCCGCCGCCCGCTGTGTCGTGGTCCTCCCGCCGTGGGCCCAGGCCGACCACTGCGCTGCGCGTGAAGTGTCCCCGTGGCTTGGCTGCTCCTCAGCCCCGCCGCAGCGGCCCCGGCAGTCCGCCGCTTGTAGGTCGTGGTGTGGACGGGCGCACAGACGGGGGTGTGCCGTCCGCTGCTCCGCTCGCACCGCCCTGCGGTTGGAGTGACGCCCGGCCTTGCGACGGTCCCCTTCCGACCCCTTTCCGCAGGTACTTTGGCGGCCGCCGGCTGGAGGCGTTCATGTGGGACGGCTTCACAAACTACAACGTCAAGGTACGTGCTGGCGCTCGCCGGCTCGTCATGTCAGCAACATGGGGTCGTTGGGAAAAGATAAAACAACAGGTGTTCTCACTAGAGAGGCCTGAGGCGCAGGCCGTCCCGTCCCGAATCACAGAGGCAAAGGTAACCAAAAGTGCCCAGCGTCCCATCGCAACGACCGATCGGGGGGTGGGGGTGGGGCTGGCAAGGCGCGTCGCACTGCGTGCATCATCCGGTGCCCCGGAATGGGCTGCCGATTTTGATACGCAGGCGGGGGGGAGGGGTCGCGTTGCCCGACTGCATAGTTTTTGCACTCCGCGCGGAGACAAGGGGCACCCAGCCATTAGCATGCGCGCGACATGCACCCTGGCACTGGTTACGGGGGCGCCACGCCTAGCGAAGCCAAGCCTTCAGCCCCGGCGCCATCGTGTGGACTGCGGGCATCAACATGTGTTTGTGTCTGGCCCCCAAATTTGTTTCCGCGGCGTCAGACTTACACCTTCCGCCCGCAGTCGAAGGAGACAGCGGAGGAGGAGCAGGCGCGGCTGGAGGCCTTCGCGCGAGAGCTGGAGGCCAAGGGCGAGGTGGAGGCCGCCGCCGCGGCATCCGCGGCGGCAGCAGCAGCAGGCGAGAGGGCGGCGGAGGCCAGCCGGGCTACTGCCGCTGCCACCGCTCCAGCAGCAGCCGACGAGCAGAAGATGGAGGCATAGCGTGGTTCGACTGCAGGCGGGGCGCTGCGCGCGTGGTCGGGGGTTGCCTGTTGGGGTGCCATTGACGGTTGTCCCGCCTTGGACGGTTTGGAAGAGGAGTAAGTGTGTTTGACTGGTCTATCGGTATGGAGTGAACTTGACTGCTGGAAAGGGGACTGGTCCAGCGGTTCGCTGACACCACCGCAGCCTGATTTGGACAATTCGAAGCCATGCGAGCCGAGATGTTTTCTTGTCTTATTTGTGCTGCAGTCGATCGGCGTTTGGTCGCGTTCGGCACACGCTGAATACACAGTATACTGCAGGTTGCCATGACAGGGATGATTTGAGTCCTGTTCCATCAAGTAAATGAACTTACGTCTGTGCAAACTGCTTGACACAGGCAACTGATCATCGCCATCGAGGCACCCTGACAGTTGCGCCACCCGAGGCAGTACACCGTAGTTTTATGGGCACTACCTGTCAACGCAGCAAGCATTATGATGTTGCCTCAGTCACAAAGGTACTCAGACCAAGAATGAAGGCCTAGGGTGCACCCAATACCGTACTTGCTGTACAGACACTTGCCCACTTCACCTAGAACTACTACGTGGGCTTGACTGCAGTGCATGTAGCTCTCCGGAACGTCGGACTATGATCGCCTAGCTCAAGGGCCCGCTGCAGGTCCTGCAACTCCTTCCCCACGTACAGCACAACTACGCCTATTTAGGAATATCGTGTTGGTCACTGGTATTGTGCTGACGTTCCATCAGTTGCAGTGGTCTGGAACAACTGGAGCGCAACTTCCGCCTTCTGCCACTCTCCTGGGCTTTATAGTCAACACTCGCTTTTAGCTCTTTTTACCCTAGAACATCACTGCTCCGTCTGCTCGGCGCACTACGCTCGGTTTCCATGAGCAGCTTTGAGGCGTTACCAACCCCTGTTCGAAACAAACGGCTCGCTTGTCTTGAACGTCGTTGACGCACGCAATCAGTCCAAGCTCAGCTGGCCTGCCTTGGTTTTCCAGGAGTCTCTCGGCATTCCAGTAACAGACAACCCGCGACAGCATATTACCTCTGGGTGTTCGGTGCACGTCCTGAGGCGCACGTACCGACATTCGCCAGTCCTCGCGGCAGTTCGGACGGCAACGGTCGTTACGTGTCGCCGTCCACTGTTCGGGCCCCTTCCAAGTGCCCAGGACCGGCCATGCTACCGAGCGTTAAGTTTGAGGATCGTGCCTTTGCTTCGCCTTACCGGCTCCAACCGTCACCCCGCAAGCAACCCAGCGATGCCTCCCTCCCAGCAGTAGGAGGGTCAAACTCTTCCCACGCCCTGCTCGCAAGGCAGAGCTCCCAACGAATTTCCAACCCCAACCTGCTCGCAAGTTTCGAGCGGCAACACCCAAATGCCGGTGCAGCTAGCCCCCTTCTCCATCGCCTCAGCGACACCGGCACCGCAGCCGGCAGCATTCCCTTCAGCCTGCTGAATACAGCTCCGGCTATACTCGTCGGCGACGGCCACGGCGACGGCGAAGATGGGTCTGCCAGCGCCTCGTCACGTCCACAGCCCAGTCCCGCCGGTGAGGGCCAAGAGCCGCAGTCCAAGCCGCGCCGAGCGGCGGAGGCCGCAAGCTCGCCGCACGGTGACGGCAGCGATGGAGGTGGCGGCAGTGGCGAGCGCTGCCGCCGTGGCGTTGACGCGCTGCGCCCCGCTGCGGCGCCCGATAAGGGCCGCGGGCCGGAGCCGCCGGCGGAGCACCGCAGCGGGCGGCATGGTGGCCCCGCAGACACGGCCCTGCCGCCCCACCGCCGGGGCTTTGCGCCCCGCCACGCATCGCCGTCGCCCTACCGCACCGCGGTGCCGGACGGGCCGCCCCTGGCTGGTGCCAAGGCGCGTCCCAGGCTGCTGGCACAGGTGCGACGAGGTGAAAGAGGAGAGGGGAACAGGGTGCGGCGAATCCAAAGAGTTTCCGGAGGCGGCTGCTCGCTTGTAAGAACAATAGAGTGATGGCTTCCAAGGAGGTACGCTTGCGGCGCCGGCCGTGTCACTCACCCCCTGGTTCCCTATCCCTCACTCCCCGCCCCAGCCTCGGGCCGCTGCCGGTGCGTCTTGCTCGGCGCTCAGCGGCGCCCCCGGACATGCACGTGCACAAGGATCACCGGCGGCCGCGCGCGGCCGCGGCAGCGCCTCTCCGTCTCCATCGCCACCGCCGTCCCTGCCTTTACCGGGGCCGCGAGCGGGGCGGCAGGTGTGTGGCGGGTGCGGGATTTGCTCTCAGGCATCCCTCAACCGGCTGCCAATGCTGGCTGTCACTATCCACTCAGGGGCAGCATCGGCGCGGGTCCACGCCTGCTCCCCGCCACCTGTCCCTCGCACTGCTGCCCGCTGAGCCACCATGCCCCTACATCCTAGGGGCACGCTGCCCCCCTTGAAAGCCAATCCCATGGGTGCCCTCCCCCCTCACCCTCCCCCCACAACCACCACCAACGCACAGGTGGCAACGCACAGCGGCGACGGCGGCGCGGAGCTGCCCCGGTTGCGGCCCTCCGACCCGGGTGTCGCGGGCCGTGCCGCCGGCGGTGGCGGCGGCGGCGACCTGCAACAGCGCTTCGAGGTCAGCTCTCGCCTCCCAGACATTGCAACCTCCCGCGACGAGTCCGCCTTCGCTATCGCCGCGGCCACCCCCGCAGCTGGCCCCGCCGTGCTGTCCCTGCCCATATCAGTAGACCGCCTTCGCGCCAGCGTCTGCGCATCCGGCCTAGGCTCGGGCGCCGCCCAGCGCGACGGCAGCGGCGACGGCGCGGGGCCCGGCGGCGACCAAGTGCTGGCGCAGCTGGCAGCGACGGTGCAGGAGCTGCAGCGGAAGGTCTTGGAGCTGTCGCGAACCCACGCACCGTGTGCACCGCCCGCGCCGCCGTGCCTGCCGGGCTGCGCGCAGGGCCGCGCCGGCTTGCCGCTCGGAGTGCAGGCCGTCCGGTTGAGTGAGCTGTCCGACGCGGTGCTGAGCGGGGGCAGCAGCGTCTACAGCAGCAGCTTTGTCGACAGTAGCACGGGCATGCCGAGAAACTACGTGGCTGAGGGCGCCTACAGCTTCGAGAGCGCGGCCAGCGGCCGTGGCTGCGGCGGCGGCCGCGACGGCAGCGGTGGCGGCAGCGGTGGCAGTAGCGGTGGCGGCAGCGGTGGCAGTAGCGGTGGCGGCAGCAGCGTGGCAATGGCGGCTGCGTGCCCGCCGGCGGGAACTGGAGTGGAGGTGGCGGACGCGGTCGGGTCCGCGGGGCGACCGTCGGCGATGGAGGAGCGCCTGGCGGCGGTGGAGGCGCAGCTGCAGCTGCTGGCCGCCGGGACCGGCCACGCAGCTCCGCCGCCCCTCTTTGACCGCCTCATGCCGCCCCTGCGCGTCACCAGCAGCTGCGCGCGGGTGCCCGCGCCAGTGGCTGGCACTGACGACGCGCAGCCCCAGGTCCCCACTCCCGCTCCCCCCGCGGCAGGAGCGCCCGCCTGGGGCGCTGCGGACGCCATGGGCTTGGCGCTGGGATGCACCCTGGCGGTTGGGGCGATGCTGCGCAGCGTGCAGCGGCGGCCTGGCGGCCGGCCGCGGCCGCCGCCGCCGTCAGCGCAGCGGGACGAGGAGGCGCGCGCCGCCGTGGCGGCTGTTCGGGAGAGCGTTGATGGCTTGTCGCAGCGGCTGCAGGACCTCACCCTGGAGCTGGCGAGCGCGGCTGCGCAGTCGTCCTCGGCCACGTGTGAGATCCAGGCCTTGCTGGATCGAGTCCAGCTCGCTCAGGCGACGGCCGCCACCGCCGCCACGACAGCCAGACAAGCGCTCGACGCCGCCGAGGCGGCGGCGGCGACAGCCGCCACCGTCTCGCAAGAGGCGCTGGCGGCCGCGGCCGCGGCAGCGGCCGGGCCTCAGGAAGCAGCGGGCGGCAGCGCGTCTGGCGCCGCCGCGCCGGTGTCCCCGGCGGCGCTGGCCGTGCCGCGGAGGTCGGCGGGGGTCCGCTGCGTCAGCTTTCAGATATCACCCGTGCAGGCGATGGGCGATGAGGACCATGGGGAAGCGGGCCGAGGCAGGGACAGTGACCGGCACACAGACGAAGACCACACGGGCGGGAACGACAGCAGCGCCCGCACGCCCGAGCGGCGGTCCCTCCTGAACGGCTTTGGCGGTGGCGCAGTCGGCGACGGAGCCACCACGCCGCGCCTACCACAGCGCAGCTCGATCAGCCCGGCCCGTCTGTACAGCGGCGTCGGCTCGGTCTCCTACAGTGGCGTGGGCAGCCCCCTGCGCCACTCCTACAACGGCGTGGGCGGCCCCGTCCCTGCGGCCTCGGCCCTGATTGAGCCGCTCAACGCCCGTCTCACCGCGGTGGAGGAGCTGGTGGCTGATCTGCGGGCCAAGGTCCACAAGGGGCTGGCGGTCCGCGTCACGCGCGATGAGATGCGAGAGTCCATGGCCCAGGTCGAGAACCGGCTGGAGGAGGCGATGGAGGTAATCTCACGGGCAACGTCCAGGGCCGCCTCGGCGCACCACAGCTCAACTTCCCACCGCCATGCCCATGCCCATGTACATGACCTGGCGCACTCGCTGTCGCTGGCTTTCTTGCACGGCCGCTCGCTACCGCAAGGCGGCCGGGAGCTGCGGGCGGGCTTCGGCAGCAGCGGCCGCAGCGGCGGGGTGTACGAGGACCTGGCGACGACTGAGGGAGGGGAGCAAGAGGACGGCGAGGATCTGGAGGAGGCCGTGCAGGAGGAGAGCGCGTGGAGGGGCGGCGGGGGGGCTCCGGGCGAGAAAGCAGGCAGGGGAAGTACCAGCGGCGGAGCTGGAGCGGCGACGCGGGCCCGATGCGGTATCGAGGGCGAGCTGGCGGACGGCAGTGCAACCGCGCATCCGGCGGCGTGGGCCGACAAGCCGCGTCCCGCCACCAGCCGAAGAGGTGGCAGAGGTGAGGCTGCCGACGTGGCCCTGCCTACCGGTACGCCGCCGGTGATGCGCCGCCTTTCCCGGGCGCTCGGCGTGCTGGAGCAGCGCGTTGAGCTCCTCGAGGGGGCTGCGATTGGGGGCACCGGCGGCGGCTCAGCCGTGATCGCCGCGGTCCCGGCGGGCGTGTAGATGCGCGACGCAAGATGGCCAGGAGGGTTCCCTCGTGACCGTGAGGGGCTTCCCCCGGGCCATGCCGCATCCATCGTGGGCGTGTGGCAGGTAGCACAGCAGCGCTCCTGGCGGGCGAGTGCCCTTGTGTGTTTCGATCGACGGCTCCATTATGCGAGTGCAGCGGAAGCTCATTGACAAAAAAACGCCTAGGAATGCTACATTGGTGGTTCGTGTGGCAGAGCGAACGGGCATGGACTGATCTCCCAGCAATGCGGTGCATGTGTTTGGCATGCGGGTCAAGGCCCGCGGCGGGGGGCAGGAGTGCAACACGGCGGCACGTGTAGTGGTGCTGCAATGGACCGGAAAGGCACGAGGCCCTGGGCGCTGCGTATGCGCCAGGAGATTGTTTGCATTGGGGGTGTGGGCAGGCAGTGGCAGCTGCGCCCTGTCACGGCAGACTGCGGGGGGGTCACGCCAGCGAAGCAAACGGCGCAACCCCCTCACAAACTGTGCACCAAGACTCAGTGGCGCGTGCAGTGCGCATGGTGGTGACTGCGGTATGGGTTCTGAAGCCGTTGGGAACCTGCTTCCTCCCTTCTTCCAATGCCAGGGCGGGTCCGCCAGGCTGCGCTGGGCGTCCCCGTGCTCCTGTTGCGTTTCAATGTCCCCCGGTGTCCGCAGTTGCCGGCTTGCCGCTGCAGGTTTTCGAAGTCCAGGTTGTGCAGCACCCTGCTGTAGCGGCGCATGCTCAGTACGGATACGGATACGGGTGCCGGCAACACCAACGGCGGTCTGTTGTGCCCGTGCTGCCTCCGTACAGCATGGGTGTGTGGGTGCCCGGTGCCATGTGCGCCAGGGGAGGTGTTGAATGAGCGTTGTGTCCTCCGTCCTCCTGGTTGAGCCGCTCAACTTGTCGCATTTGAAGCTCGATTCGAAGTGAAGCCGCTTTGATGAAGGAGGCGATATTGCCTCCTTGATTGGCCTCCACAACATGAACTGTTGGTTTGGTTCGGCGGCATTGGTTCGGCGGCAGGATGAGGCGTTGCGCGGTGTGCGCGGACTCCCATGTTCTATTTGGGCTAACTGCTGTCTTGAGTCGGGGTGGGGGAGTTACATGGTGGGCCTTGCGTGCGGACGGACATCCACCGCCTTGCAAAGGGCAGTCAACTGGTTTATGACGCGGTTCATGGTGACGGTGACGGTAACGTTCGCGGTGACGGTGACCTGTCTGCTGTCTCGCGTTCCGCTACGTTCCAGCGGATCAGTGGTGCAAAGGCGAGTTCGGCGAGTGCCCCACTGGACGGGTGTGCAGGGGCGCAACCATTGGCAGGACTGAGCTGGGCAGGAGGGGGAGCCTCGCTCCTCAGGCCACCTGCTGCCTAGCGTCATGGATGAGTCTGGCCTGGCGAAAGACAGAGCGCCCTGCGGGTCCAAACAACTCGACCAAGGTACCACCCGCGCGTTTGTGTGTTGAAATCACTTTGCTCTGTGATCCGTTACCCTTACAAGCAGCCATGCACACTATTGCTCGTGTTCTTAGCCCGTTGCGCAATGAGTTCGCCGGTTACATGCGGACTTTGATTACATGTATAGAGTGGTTAATCTAACTGGCCGTTTTGCTTACTGGTATAGGGGCGGAGAGTTCCGCTGGGCACCTCCAGTCCCTCCGGTGTCCAGCCGCTGTAACACGCACGACTCGGCAGGCAGGCAGGCGTACTCACTTCCCAGCGCCACCTAATGTCGGCGCCTCAAACGACTGCATGTGACCCAGTCTGCGCCCAACGGTAACGTCGTGCGCTGCAATGTGTGCAATGGACCGGCACCACAGCACACCGTCGACTTGGCAACCAACCAAGAATGCGTGCTCCTCTCTCCCACGGTCTGCCGAGCATTAGAAGACAGGCTCTCGCTGAGCAAGGCGGTCCCGCGCCGGGTGACCGTGACCCATTAAACTCTCAGGACCCTCCCGCGTATCGTTGCGATACTGTAGTGATCAATGGCATGCTGACAACACACGCAGCTCATGGCTCTCCTGCCCCGAATGTTGCATAACGTTATGCGCCGGGCACCACCTCTCACGCTCTCTCCCGGCCTCTCGTTCCGGCACCTAGGCGACGAGCCGCCAATTATCCTCTCCGAAACACGTACCAAAACCGCTTGCGTACTCGACACACACCGCATCCTGCTGCCAACGCGCAACGCCACAGTCTTTGCCATGCAACGCCCACCCTGCGCTCCTCCCCAACGCCTCACAGCTAATCGACGATGAAGCGATCCGCGAACTTGCCCGCATCCCGCAGCCGGCACGAGTCGGTGCGCCCAAAGAAAGAGTACCTGCGCGGGCGGACGCGGCGAACGGGGATGCGGCAGCCAGTTGGTGCAGGGGCGTTTACAAGTACCGCGTGGCACGTGTGTGTGCCTGTATGTGGGGGGTGTATGTGTTGTGATACATCTCCGGGCCGACGCTGGCCAGGGGCGCTACCTGCCCCAACGCAAGACCACCTCAACACCGCAAGGCGAGGGTTGTGGGGGACCGCTGTTCCCCCTTGCTCAACCCACAGGGACAACCTGCAGCCCTAAGCAACTGCAGCTGCCCTGCAGATCCCGCCGCAGTGCTGCTCCTCTATTCGTCCGAGTAGCTGCTGCACACCTCAGTCCTTGCCGCACAGGAGCAGCCCCCCGGTGTGGCGCTGGTCACGCGTTTCATAGCAGTCCATACAGACAGTCCATACAGACATATAGCAGTCCAAACAGAACTATGTGTGTTACGTCATGCGAATGTGCGTGCTTGTGGACAGGCTGCAAACAGACTATGCGAGGTAGGCGAGCGAGGCGAGGTAAAACAGTCGAGCAGTCTGGCATTCTAGCCGGCAGCCCAACAACCCATTACGCATAGTACCCGCTACACGACCCCGCTACGTGGCGCCCGCTGCCCTGGGGGACCCCGAGTGACTTAACGCTGCAATGGCGGCTGTGCTGGCTGAGCTGTGCTGTGCTGTGCTGCTCTCCAGACGGCAGAACCGGTAGTGCAGGAGCCGCGTTCGCGCGCCCGCTCGCTCGCTCTATGTTCGCGACGCCAGAACTATGTGTGTGTGGTGGGGGGGGGGGGAGAGGGCACCATCAGTACGAGGGCACAGCGGCGGCCCCTCCGCGCCAGCCAACGTGCGCTCCTCCCCGTCAAGCACACGTCAACCCCAGCAATCCAGGAGGCCACGAAAACAGCACACATTCCCCAACACCAGTTCCAGGTGCACCGGCGTGGCCACCACCACGCGTGCGCCACGTGCGCTTCCCAGGAGGAGGAGCAGCAGGAGGAGGACCCCAACGCCGCGCCTCCCGGGCGCCGGGCGCGCGTGCTGCCCATTCCGTCGCTTGTACGCCGCCACAACTATGCGCGCTTCCTATTCCCGGGTCCGACCACGCGCTGGCCACGCAGGGCCCAGCCGCACGTGCCGTGTGCTGCACTGATGTGGACAACCCACCGCCCGCTTGCTTGCCAATCAGCAAGCCGGCTGTGTGCCGCGCGCCCCGCGTGGCCCCTGCCTGCTTCGCTTAACACCGAAGCGCCCTCCCGCATTACGAGCGAGCGGTAATCGCACGCGTGCTCAGAATGAACGACCAGCTCCGCCCACACAGCCACGAACACGCACACACCTGTTGCATACAAAACACACACAACTGTTTGAGCATATTGTTACGCATACAAAACATACCTGTTGTTGGCGACCGCGTCATAGAAGGCGTCCCGCAGCGGCAGCGGCACCGGGAAGCCGAACGCCGCCAGCAGCGGCAACGGCACGCGCAGCGCCACGCCGATGCGCAGGATAGCCTCCGACCGGATGTGGTGGGCGGTGGGGGTGACCAGCACGATGGAGGAGAGGTCGTCGGGGCGGCGGCCGCAGCGTGACAGCAACCGCCGGCCGGCGGGGCTCTGCAGCGCCGCCAGGCGGAAAGCGCCGCCCGGGTCGTTGTCCAGCATGAAGTTGACGCCACGGTTGCACCTGCAGGGGCGGACGGGGGTGTTCATCAAATAATGGACAATCATTAGGGCCTTTTGGGGTGCGTGGGCCCGGGCCGGGGCGCGGGGGCAATTGGAGATGGCACAGCGGCCAGGCGAGTCATGGCGGGGGAGTTGCGCCTCGCCCAGCAGGTGGCTCCGTGCCGCGCCCTCCTGGGGGGCGGCCCCGGGGGTGCACGTAGCAGCCACTGGTGTGCAACGGCAGCCACAAATGGATCGGGGGTGCGTGGGTGGGTGACCATCCTACTAGCGCTTGGCGGTGCGCACTCGCCCCGTGCGCCGTACACCCGGCCCGCCCGGCCGCACTCACAGGCCGCAGACGCCGTCGTAGAGGATAACGGGCCGCTTGTCCAGCACAAAGTCGTCGCGGTCCTGCGCTGGCGCGGGGCGCGCAGCCACCGCGGCGGTCGCCTCCGGTGCTGCGCTGCACACGGCTCGCGGGGAGCGGCGCCGCCCGCCCGAGCTCCTGCCGTCGGGTGCAAGGCTGTGCGCCGGTGCTGCCGCGATGGATGGAGCCGTTGTGTGGCGCAAAAGGACGACACCGGGCGCACGACGCGCGTCCAGGCGCCACCCCCCGCTGAGACGCGGTTGGCCGTTCAGGCCCTTAAGCACTGAGGGGGCCGCTGCCATGTCCAGTTGACCGTGGAGGCTCCTTGTCTGGCGTGGTCAGGAGCCACGGGCAGGCGGCCTGATGAGTGGTGTATCGTGTGGGTGACCGCTAGGGCACGGGCAGGGTACAGATACGTGGCCGCTTTGCTGCTCAGGGCCACACGTATCTCGTCGGGGTTTTCCTTGCCTGTAAGAGGAGCTTCACATATAATGAAGGAGTATGCCCTGTGCGGCTTGCAAAGGAGAATAGGGCTATATGTGGGAGAGAGGTGTTGTATTCGGTTTGGCTGTTTGTTTGGCTGTACAGCGCAAAACCCAGGATGAAACTATGTGCGCTTAGTACTAGCCAGCCTTTGTGGGTGGTTCGTGTTGCCGTGAGGTTGCCGTGCGGTTGACTTGGTTTGGGGCTGGCTCTTCAGCCACCACACTACTTCTGCGCGGAAATGGCATACACAAATGCTTATGAACGCCTTAGCTCAATGACCTACGTGTATGCGGGCAAAACCCTTTCCTGCCTCTGAACGGGACGCGACCGGTACACTCCATAGCTCATTAGCAGACGTCTCAACTTGTGCCTTTTACTATCCTCGATGGTAATTGATCTGCCACGCCTGGGCTCTCGGCCCATGCGTGTCGGTGACTTGTGAGGGCATCAGCAGCAGCGTTCAGGGCGCCAGCTCCCAGGAGGCAGCCATGGAGAGCCTCAGCGAGCACGAGGCCATGCGCGTGCTGCAGGCCGCTGCGGCCCTTGACGCCGCGCGCGCGACCTCGGGCTCTCTCGCGCCTGCACCCTCAGGCACCAGCAGGCAGCCCGCAGCCCAGCCGCAACTGCAGGGCCCCGAAGCCGCGCCTCCGACGCCGAGCCAGGGGCTGGGCGACGACGTGTGGCGGGAGATGGCGGAGACGGACAGCGGAACGCCCGAGCAGAAGCGCCTTGGGGACCTGGACTCGTGGCTCGACGTGTTCCGTGCCACGGCCACCATCGTGCGCAACGCATGGACCCACATGGAGTGCCTCACGTTTGAGTCACTGGCGTTTGGCTGGTGAGCATGCCAGGCAGGCCGCCTGGCAGGGCGTCGGCGAGGGCAGAGGTGGCGGATGAGGAATGGGGCGTGTCTGCCGTTTGGCCTACGGATGAGGAATGGGGCGTACCTGCCGTTAGCCCTCCCTGCGTTGGTGGCTCCGGTGGTACGCTGACGAGGGAGACCGCGGTATGTGCATGCGACGCGGCTGGGCAGGATGCATTTCCGGGAGCGGGGCAGACGGCTGCTTGGCGCATCGTGGCAAAGGCCCAGTCGAGCTGGCCGCCTTTGCTGCGGCGCAGACGGGGGAGGCGCCTGACTAAGCCATGGCGGTGGCTGTGGCGGAGGAGAGTGTGCGGGGCGCGTTGGGTGCTCGGGCCGCAGGCTGGCCGCCTCAGCGGCTGGGCGACCCGTAGGCTACCGTGTTGGGCCTGCAGGGTTGGCAGGACCGGCATGCGTCGGACGAGGGAGGCGATGCGGGTCAGGAGGCTTTGACTGGGGTTCACGCCAGGAAGCCGTGAGCCGATGTGGTGTGGCAGGGAAGCCTGCCGGTAATGGGTCTCGGGCGACTATGGATCAGGCACTATGGGCCGGTCAGGCCGGGGGGTGGGAGTGTGCCAGGCAGCGTACCGGTAGTGCGGTTCAGGAGTGTGGGGGGTTGCGGGATACGGCATCGGTATTGTGTGAAGCGGCCGGGCCGTGCGGCTGCCGGCAACGCCATGTATCACTGCCCAGCCCCGCATGCGCCTCACGGAGCCGCTTCTCCTCGACCACCCTTGCTGCTCACAGCCGCCCTCCGCGCCCGCCCTGGTTCGCCCACAGGCTGGCGCTGGCTCGCAAGCACGAGGCGCTGCAGGTGGTGCCCTCGGCCGCCCCCGGCGAGGAGCTGGACGACATGTGCGTGGCGTCGCGATCCGCACTCGCCTTCGATCACAGTCGTTGCGCCGCCGTGTTCAATGCCCTCCCTAGTTAACCCGCATTGCAGCTCTCTGCGGTGGCTGTGTCGGGCGCCGCTGGTTCACCCCATGCAACGAGGGCGGGCGCACACAAAGGCAATAACAATTCCGTCGCGTCATTGCTTGCGTTCTGCCGGAGCCGGTCAAAAGGTAGCACGTTTGACGCCTCTTCTTGGCTTCTCGGCATGCCGCTGCCTCCCCCGCAGCGCTCCCCTGGCGCACTGGCTGGGTGAGGCCGCCTGGGCACAGGCGGCCTACACGGCGGGGTCGGCCGAGCAGCTTGCCGGCGTGCTGGGGGTGCAGGTGCGGCCAGCGTGCAAAGGGATGTGTGAGGGAAGGTGCGACGGGTCCAAGGGCAGGTTGGTATTTGTATCCTTGCGCGCAGGGGGGCATGTCTGGGCTCGTAAAGCGGGGGGCGTAGCTTGCGGCTGAGTGACGGCGTGGGTGCGGGGCGACGCTACACAGCGATGGCCAACGCAGTGCGCCGCCCCCTCTGTCCGCCTCATCGCCCTCCCGCCGGGGCCCGCGAGCAGCCTGCGGACCTGATCGTCTACCAGGCCGACCCGGAGGGCTGGCGTCCGGCCTTCTTCATTGCCATACACCATGACAGCCGTACGGTACGGCTGGTGGTCCGCGGCACGGGCCACCTGCGAGACCTGCTGACCAACAAGGCGGGGCGCTCGGCGCCGCTCGGAGCAGGTGCGGGCACGTCGCATCCACACTAGCGCCAGCGCCGGTACTATGGAGACAGAGAAGGTGCATGCAGCTGCGCCATCGTGCCCTGCTGTGTTCCATGTGAAGTGGCGGCGCGTCAGCGCGGCTGAGTGGTAGTGTGGAGGGTCTGCTTGCCTTCCGTGCCCCGCCCTGCGCTGTCCGTCCCCGACAGCCTCCCTCCCCGCCCCCCACCCCCGCCCC
>LSYV01000015.1:1367593-1382122 GCA_001584585.1 Gonium pectorale
GCAGCTGCTGGCCGGGGAGGCGGAGCGGCTGCGCGGCGCGCTGCAGGCCGCCCCAGGCTACGGGCTGCACGTGATCGGGCACTCGGTGGGCGCAGGTGGGCGCACGCCGTATGCGGAGGTCGTACAGGCAGCGGGCCTGCGCTGCCCGCGCCCGAGTCGCTAGCTGCCAACCGCCGGGTGGGGGGAGTAGAGAGGATCTATGCTACCTCGTGCCTCGTTTGCAGAGCACGCTGCCCGGTCGGGGGCCGCAGCTGAAGCCCCTCGCGCGTTGGCGTGACACGCCCCGGGTCTCCGCGAGCCGTAGGAGTGCAGGGCTATGCGGGGTGCATGCAGGGTCCAGGGCTATGGGTGTACCAACCTTGGACCTCATTCCCTGCTACCATACGCATGCTGCTCCGGCACAGGCATTGCGGCGCTGGTGGCGTTGCTGGCGGAGACGGAGACGGCCACGGCTGAGGCGCTGGGCCGACCGCCTTCCGTGCGCGCGACGGTCTTCGCCTCGCCACCGTGCGTCACCGCGGAGCTGGCGGAGGCGTCGTCGGCTTACGTGGAGGCCATTGTGTACAACGTGGGTGGGGCTGGGAGGGGAGGGGAAGAAGGGGAGGCTGTGATGTCCGGCGGCGGTTGGGTGGGAAAGGGCCCGAGTACTGTTGCGTGGGGCGCTTGGGAGGGGCCGTCACGTCTGCCGCATGCGCCTGCTAGGTGTGGAAGCTAATCATGGCGTCCGCCACTAGACGCTCCGATGGCGCCCTAAACCCCAAATGGGGCGGGCGTGGCGGAGCGGGGCGGGGCGGGGTATGCGAGCAGCGCTGCAACAACGCAGTCCGTCAGTCCCACGCCAGACAATGGTACTCCTCATTCACATGGCCGTATGATTGTTGTCTTTTGCACCGGCAGGCTGATCTGGTTAGTCGCTGTAGCGTTCTCTCGCTGCGGCGGCTGGCAAACGAGCTCAGCGGAGCCGGGGAGGAGGTGCTGGCCAGGAGTGAGCTGGCACAGGTGCGCCACGGATGGCGGCATACGTGCTCACGCTGACCCGCCCATTATGCGGCGGGCACCGCCTTCGGATGGGTGGCACATCCGTTGTCAGTCGTAGCTTTTCAGCTGCCTCCATAATCGTTTATATTACCTTGCCTTGTGCGCCTGTCGTTTTCCCGCTCCTCCCGGCTCGTCGCAGGCGCTGCGCCGTTCGGGTGCCCTGGGCCTGGCCAACCACCTGGTGGCTGCAGCGCTGTGCAGGTGCCAGCCGCCGCAGGACGCGGCCGCGGGGCCGCACGGCCCAGCACCGCCTGCTGCGACCGGGCTGCCGCCGCGACCAGCTATATCGGCGGGCCTGTCGGCGCTCAGCAAAGCGGGGGCAGCAGGCGTGATTCCGCCTGCACCGCCGAGTGAGTGGGGGCCGGGGATGGTGCGGGCGGCGGAGGCCAACTTAAGGGCTTCGGAGAAATGCTTGGCTGGGAAGGACGCCTGTTGTATCTATCTGCAGCAATCAGGTGAAGTTACGGGAATGCCTTCGTCGGACTGTTCAACAGCATCTGTTGCGCCACCACAAGCATACAATTGCACATTCTGCAGCCGCCGACACCATCCTCGTGGGCGCGCGCCCGCTCCCTGCCCACAGACGGCCGCGCGGCGCAGCTCGCGGCCCTGGGCTCGGCCGTCAAAGCGGTGGCGAGCAGCGCCACCGCCAGCGCGGCCGCAGCCGAGACCCACGCCGGGCCCCACGGCTCCAGGGTCATCAGCGCAGCGCCCTCAGGGACGCTGGCCGCACCGGGGCCTATGGGACCGCCCAACGGCGCCCTGCCACCGCTTGTCACCGGGGCTGCCGTCGGCGGCGTCTCTCGTACGGCCCACGAGCCACCGCTGCGGCGGGGCACGGATGCGCCTGGGGTGCTGTCCCCGCCGCCGTTGGTAGCCGCTGCCAACGCACAGACAGCCGCCGCCGTCGCCGCCGCCGTCGGCCCCACGCCGCCGCGGAAGGGCCTGACGGGCTTCCTGCCTGATATGAAAGGCGCCTCGCAACAGGAGGGCCGCGGCCCAGCCCCAGCCTCCGGAGTTGACTCCAACAGCGGCGCCTGGCCGCGCACCGAGGCCGGCATGCCGCCGTCAGCCGTTGTGGTCTTGGAGCCGCTGGCGGCGCCGCCAGTGCTGCCCGCCGGCAGTGTGGTTGCGGGCGGGCACCTGGCGAGCTTGCCATCTCTTCCTCCGGGCCCGCGGCGGGACCCAGTGCTGGGGGCGGCGGCGCCTGGGCACGACGCGGCCGGAGGCGCTGCCACGCCGTCGGGCCCGCACGCGCTTTCGCAGCCCTCATCGCCACGGTCGCGGCGGCAGCCGGTGGCGGAGGGTACGGAGGCCGAGGACAGCGTTGTAGACGCGGCAAGGCAGGAGCAGAGGGCCGCCGACGGGCGGACGGAGGGCGAGGGCTCCTCACAGGACGCCGCAGCGGCCGGGAGGCAGGAGGCGTACGAGTATCATGAGCTGCTGGTGCCGGGGCGGCTGTACATGATTGAGCGTAAGGGAGCCGATGCCACCGCATCCTTCCGATTGCTTCGCGACATTGGCCGGACGCAGCTGAACCGCATGTTGCTAAAGCGCAGCATGCTGCGAGACCACTTGTTGAGCCACTATGCCGCGGCCCTGGAGCGCGTCTTCCACCCATAGTACTACAGTCGTACGCGTGTCGCACGGCGACGAGAGCACTGGCTTGCTTGACACGACAGACGTGATGCCTCATTTGCATTTTACGGGGAACGGCAACATAAAGGCTTATCATCCGCTCGTCACATACTACCTAGTCGCTCGTAGTGACATGCTCGCCGCCTGGTGCAGCATTCTCCGCTGCTTTGCCTGGTCTGTCATGGAAGATGGCTTACACGGTGCATGCAACCCGGCATTGGACGTGCAGAGTATTACGTATTACCGGTGCCAAATGTACGGAATGGATGGGCATATGTGACGTGTGAATTGGTACGAAGTGATACCGAGTTATTGGAGACTGTTGACGAACGAACACCGCATGTGTGGCCTGCGCGCGTACAGTTAACACCCAAGCTGCATGTCCAACCAACCGACTGGTAATTCCGCTGCCAAAGGGCCATGCATGATGTGGCCCCCCATTCATTATGTCACGCAGCCAAGCGCAACCCACGCGGACATGCTTTAAAGCCCGTGCTGATTATGCAATCAATACTGGGTGAGTTCACACTGGCACACTGGCCGGTATTCGTCCGGTGTCACGTCAGGGCCTGCATATGTTTGTCTCAACACTGTAATGCCCACCTGCGTTATCACGTGCATCGTCCTCCACTACAGAAATAAGCATACATTCGCGGAAGCTTCCAAAAGCAGCTATCATGGCAGCCGATGCGCTCGGCCTAACCGTTGTAGAGTTCCTACTGTAGCACGGCCGAGCTTGTCAGTCCTTGGCGTCCGTGACTCCCTCGACGCCGATCGAGAACTGCGCTTCACGCTCAGGCAGGGACGGCGAGGCGATAATCTTCACGACGCGGTTCTCTCCGCGGCCCTTGCGCAGGGCAAGGCGAGTCGTGGTGGCGTGCGCCATGATGTTGCCGCCGATGGGCTTCACCGAGGGCCCGGCGAACATGCCGGCACCGCCGCCGTCCAGGTTTGCGGCGACCACCTGCGGGATGGAGATAAGGACCGAGGGCATTGCGTGCGAAGAGGCGACATTCCACAGGAGGCGCTGTGGATGAGGCAAACAGGAGCGCTTCTAACTCAGTTGCGTTGTGCCCACGTCTGCATGTGGACGGACGGGGCTTCTATGCATTCTCGACTGTGCACCCCGAAGGGGACCTTGGGAGTCCCAAGCTCGAGCACATGTAACTCGAGGTCTGAGAACTTGGTTGCGACCCTGCATCCAGCATGGACCCGGCTACTCAAAGGCCAGCTTGCAACAGCCCTAACCTTACCTGGTTAGTGACCACCACCGCCACGCCAAACTCGTCGGCAATGCCTTGGAGGGCGCGCAGGAATCTGTCCGGTACAAGAGTATTCCTTAGGCACAGTCCTTGTCGGTAGCCCAAATAGTGTCCTGCCCACAAACAGCAATCAGCCAGCACATGCGACATGCCCTTGAACATGAGCCGCCAACTAGCATCTTAACCGTGCACGCACCGGCCCAGGTGGATCTGTCGTACACTGAGCTCGCCACGACCGTTGAACTCTGTGCGGTACAGCGCAGTCGCGCTGTCCACTACCACCAGCGCAAAACGGCTGTCCGCAAGCATGGACGCGGCGTCAGTGAGCAGCCGCATCTGGTGCTCCGTGTTGTGCGCCCGCGCGTAGGCCACGTTGTTGAGCACGTCTTCCGGGCTAAGCCCGTACCTGCGCGACGCGGGAATAGCGTGGGGTAATCCACAGTCACGCACTGTTGGCTTGTCAGCCAACCGCATGCGCACCCAACGTCGCACGTCCTAAGATATATCAGACGAGCATATGATACGCTGCCCCGAAGCCGACAATGACACTGTGTGCATTTATTGCCTGCTAAAGGCGGTAGCTGTAACCTACCTTTCGGCGATCTGGGTCAGGCGCTGCGGCCGGAATGTTCCCTCCGTGTCAATGTACATCGCCTTGCCCTCGCCTCCGCCCAGGTCCACTGGGAGCTGCAGGGCGCCCGGGACGAGGACAGGGGTAAGCAAGGGAGCCCAGCAAGCATCGAAGTCCTGCGCATATCTGACGCTCCGTGACAGGAGTTGAGGATTGCTGGCTAGGGATTTGCAGGGAGCATGCTGGCAGTCGTCTCTGGTGCGACCCACATGACCTGAAACCAACCGGACCTGGCACGTGACGCAGAGGGTGTGGCACAGCTGCGTCTTGCCGCACCGGTACTCGCCGTAGATCTCTGTAATGCTGCCTGTCTCGATGCCACCTGAGGTAAGAGGCGCCAGGCAGCGCAGGGACTCGGTGTCAAGGATTGAGGGCATGAGGAGGCCCCTCATGAGCCTCGAGGCTGCGCGCCAACTGGCCAACCGGACCGCAGGCGCACACAGCAGCCGCACCTTCTAGGATGGCATCAAGCTCCTTGCAGCCAGTCGTCACATTGATGACCTACGTGGGTTTGGATTGATGGGGTCGGGTGCACTGGTGCTGACGGAGTTTCGTTCGCGGCCCAGGCCTAAGCCCCGGTCACAAAATCCGGGTGGCCTGATGGGGCTGTCCCAGCACCGGGCGCACCTCTTTACGTTGCTCCGCGACAATGGCCGCCGTCGTAAAGCCCATGGGCGTCATCTTGAACGCTGTGGACAAGAATAGGCGCCTGTCAAGTGCCAAAGCACGATGGCGAGGCCACGAGACAGCCACGCGCCCCCTATGGCTTCCTACCTACGGCCTGCATCTTGTCAATCTTTGCCTCGCTCAAGCCCTTGATCTCCGTCAGCTGCTTCTTGGGCGCGTGCGCGAGGTGCTCGACCGTGTGCACCCCGCCTTCCTTCAGCTTCTTGATATCCGCTGCCGGGATGCCGTGTTGCTGGTGGAAGAGGAGGTGCGTGGGGCAGTCACAAGACGCGCGTGCCAAAGTGTGTGGCACCTAGCAGCCCTGGGCTGGCCAGCGCGGTCAAGGTCGCGCACCTGCAGGAGCTCAACCAGCATTGGCCCTGTCATGGCGTCCTCATCGCCTTCAACCAGACCCTGCTGCTCCATCTCCTCCATCGCCGCTGCCATGTTGTCTCACAGGATTTGGAAACCTCTAGTACTGTGCAGGGCTGCAACGGTCTGCACACTCGAGTCGTGCTGAACCAGCTGGTAACGGAAGAGGAGACGGAGCGGGGAGACGCTTGAGTGAGTCTCAGAGGCGGAAGTCCTTTCACTATATCATAACACTTTCAGTGTTGAGTTTATGGGTAACGACTATGTTTCGCTCCAGAGCTGTACAGCTGTTTGTGAGAGCCGAGCTGTCGTGCGATGCGCGTCCCATGCGCTGGATCCTATCCACCAGATGAAAGCCATCTCCATTTGTTAATCCAGTCTAAATGCACAGCCACTTTCACGCGCTTTGAACACAGCCGCCCGTAAGCGCCAGGTTCACCGCATGGATGTCCACGCGCTTTCTGCTCTGAGATTCAACTTCTGTCCACTATCAAGGAAGCGAGGTTGTAAGGCACCGACAAGCGGATCTCAATACAGTCATACTGCTGTTACAGACACATTAGAGCGCTTCGAACGCAAGTGTGGCGCGAAACAGCGCTGTCCGCGGCGCCGCACGGAGTACTCGTGTCCGGCGACGTGTTCGGCGACCCACTGTCCCACGGTCTGCTGTCTCACGGTGCCTGGGGCTGGAACCAGGTGCTCTGCGGGAAGGATGCCACGTGCAGATGCGCGCCGCTGGAAGTTGAAACCACAGATTGGGATGCGCGGGGACCTTCCCGCAGCAGCTCCCGCTCCGCGTGTAGGGCTGCCAAGTCGGCGCGGACACGCTCCAGCTCCACCTGCAGCTGCCGCTCCCTATCAGCAGCATGGACGGGTTGATACGAGGGTGCGGTTCAGGTTGGGGCCTTTGAGGCAGACTGGGCAGCCTAAGTAGAACAGTCCGACCGGGTTTGCGCACCGCCTGGAGGTCCAGCTTCCGGTGCACAAGGACACACACTCGCGCCGCGTTCTGTGCATTTCTGTGCATTCATGCCTGTCACGCACCTGCTCTCGGCAGCGGCTGCAGCGGCTGCAGCTGCGCGCCGCTCCGCCTCGAGCTGCTCCTTCACCGCGCGGTTGACCGCCTCAGCGGCCACCAGCCGACCCTGCACCATGTCGGCTGCGGCCTCGGCGGTGTGGTGCCCGTCACGAGCCGCCGCCACCGCCCGCCACGCCTCGTCGCCGGCTGCCTTGGCAACCTGGTTGACAATCGGTGGACCGCGAGCGGGGCCCCTCAGAAGTAGTCCTTAAGCGCGCTACCAACTGCTGGTAGCCTGTGCAAAACATAAGCTTTATCAGACGCATCTAGAGCGGTGCCCTGCTCTTCCCGCCCGCTGCCACATGCCCCCGCTTCCTGCCCCCGCCCCCCCTTCTCTACCGTTCTCCACCCGCCGTCCCCGCGGTCACTCAGCGCACCTGCAGCTGCTTCCTTAGGCTGTCCCGCTCCGCCACTACGGGCAGCAGGTCCGCCGCCATGCGCTCCGCCTCGGTGGCAGCCAGGGTCGCGGCGTCGCAGCGCTCCCGCTCACGCCGGAAGTTATCGGCGGCCACCGTCGCGGCCTCGCGCAGCGCCGCCACCTGCGAGTCCCGCATGCGCGGTGGGGCAAGCCGCAGTTGAGTGCACATCCGCGAGCGATACGAGTTCAATTTGCGACCCTGTAATGATGACGATTTCGGGGTTGTTATGCGGTGGATCGTCCTGCAGCGTCGCCCGTGTGGCCCATCCATGTCTGGTCCGCATAACTTGACGTGTGGTAGCTAGCCGTCTAGCTGCCTCCGGTCATGAGCTGATTCCCCATCCCGCGCTGTTGCTCACCTCGCTTTCGGCCAGTTCCGCCCTCTTATGCTGCTTCATCGCCTCCCGCGCGCGCTCCTCCGCCTCCGCCTGCGCCACCGACGCCGCCTGCCGGGCCTCCCGCAGCTCCGCTTGCAAGTGGGCTTCGAGCTCCGCCGCCGTCTCCGGCCCCCTCCCCGCCGTGCGCCCCGTTGCCGACGGCGTGGCCGCGGGCGCCCGCACGGCCTCGTTCCTGGGGCTAGGCTGCTGCTGCTGCTCATGCGGCGATGGCGGGGCAGGGACCGGCGGCCCTCGGTAACCGGGCAGCAGTGACGCCGCAGCCAGCTGGCGCGTGAGGCGGCTGATCTCGCCGTCCGAAAACGTCGCCCGCGCCGCCTGTGCCGCGAGGTCTTTGGCCTGCTCCAGGGATTGCGCGGGCGGCGAGTGGCAGGTCAGGGCACACAACGCTCTGCGATCGGGCGGCCGCACCCATGGACGCATGCCGCCGCCACCCCACGATCATCACAACAAGCCGGGTGAACGTACGCAACCGTGAGAGGCCCTCCGTGTGCCCATGCGCGGAGCGTGCTGTTGTGCACCATACCCGCCATGCCTGTCCTGTGGTTTCCCCATCCCGACGTGCACCCCATCCAGCTCTGCGCTCGCACCTGTCGGGCCAGCTGCTCGCGGCAGTGCTCTAGCTGCTTGTCCAGCTGGCCGCAGCGCTCGCGGGCCTCTCGCAGCAGCTGGCCTGCGAGGGGTCCAGGGCAGCTGGGTTGGGCGCAAGTGCGTGTGGGCGGGTGGACGGGAGCGGGGGAAGCGCGGAGCTGGGCGGCGTGGACGTGGGCTTGCGGCCAGGAACTGGCCCGGACAGGCAGCGGTGTGTGTGTGTGGTGTTGGGGTGGGGGACAACCGCTTCAAGGCAACGGGCTCGCATCCAGCAGCATAGGATATAGATGGAGAGCAGAACCGCCGCCCGCTCCCTTACCCAGCTCCTCTATCCGGTCGTCTTTGTCGGCGCAAGCGACGCACGCTGAGCCGATGTGGAGCGGCCGCTGCCGCGTCTTGAAGGCGGCGCCGTCACTCTCCGCACAAGGCTCCCCTCCATCGGAACCTTCCCGCGACGCCCCGTGGTCCTGTCCAGGGACGGATCGCGGGCGGATGAGTTGCGGGGGAGGCGAGGGGGGCCACACATACCTGCAGCCGGCACGCCCTACAGAGCGCGCCCTTTGCTACGCGGCTAGGCAACGAGAGCAGCTTCACATCATACCACTTCGATTAGAAAGCTGCAAAGAAAGGCCGCCTTGATACGCCCGTTACGTGCGCCCATGCCAACCGCGCCCACGGCAAACTGGGCAGCAGTCGACTGTTCCCACCCCACGCCACTCGCCCTTCTTCCTGACTAGGTAACCCTCCCACTCCGGCCGGCCGCCTCCCCGCCCAGCCATCACGCGGCACCCCCCGCGCCCGCCCCACCCCATGCCACTCACTTCCACACCGGCCCTTGCACCGGTCGCGTCCTCCCCCTCCGCCGGCAGCGTCCCCGCCCCTGCCACCGCCTCCGCGGCCTCCCGCTGCGCCGCCAGCAGGTACTCCCGCACCGCCGCCACCCCGCGCGCCGCCACGGCCCTGGGCGGGTGCACCAGAGGGTTGCAGCCGGACGTGAGGCGGGTGAGCGCCAGCAGGCGGCCCAGCTCGGCGGGCAGCACAGCCAGGTGGTTGTTATGGAGCTGCAGCTCGGCCAGCCGCTGGTGGAGCGAGCCTGAGTCGGGGGCGGGGCAGGGGCGGGGCGGGACCGGGTGGAGGAAGGGACAATAGAGGCCGGGAGGACAGCTTTGTCCATCGGAGCAGACTACGGTAGGATGGGGTAAAGAGGCGAAGGGGAGGTGGAGGGGCGCAGGGGGTGCTGGGAGGGGGGGGACCGACTGAGCGGGGTGGGACAGGGGTGAAGCGCAGGGCGGTAAGGACGGCCGGGCCCGTGTTGTCGTGTTGCTGCAAAATGCTACAGCAGGACATGAACCGACCGCCCTTTTGAGGCTTGAACGCCATACAGCTTCGGGTGTAGTGCCCAGTGGGGACGGGCGAAAGGCCAAGAAGGGCCTGCGCGAACCAGTAACGCTTCCTCGCACTCTCCGCGTCACGCTCCAGGGCGTGTGAAGCGGAGAGCGAGGAGCGAAGCAGGCAGGGATGGTATGGACGGGCCGGACCAACAACTCGACACGGCCGAGCTCACGGTGCTGTCGTACGCGCCGTATACCGTACCACGCGCATCGCAGCGCAGCCCTCCCACCGCACACACCCGCCGTACCTATGCTCGCCGGCACGGCGGTCAGCAGGTTGTGGCCCGCGAAGATGGCGGTCAGGCTGAAGGCGCCGCCCAGCTCGGAGGGCAGCGCCGTGAGGCGGTTGTGGCTGACGTGCAGGGCGGTGAGAGAGGGCAGCCCCGCGGCGGCGGCCGGCAGGTAGGCCAGCCTGTTCCTGTCCAGCTGCACGGCGCAGGCGCGGAGGGTGGGGGTAGGGGTTGTGGAGGGCGTTGTCAGTAGAGAGAAGCCGGAGGAAGGCGCATGTAACCCCGATCCGGCGAAGGCCGAGCGGCGAAAAGTCTCGGTAGGAGAGGGGGGGGGGTAGCGTCGACGGGGCAAGGGGCGGGAAGGCACGAGACGATAAAAGGCATGGGCGGCGACCTCCACCCTCCGCCCCTTACCCGCAGCTCCACCAGCCGCACCAGCCGCTCCATCCGCAGCGGCAGGCACTCGAGGACGTTGTGAGAGGCGTCAAGACTGCCAGGAGGAGTGGAGTGGGGGCAGGGGCGGGGGCGGGGCCGGGTAAGAGCGGCACGGTAGCCGGGGCGCAGGCATCGGGAGGCGGGACAAAGCGCGGGCAAGCCAGATGTGCAGCGAGGCGTGGGAGCCGGGGCCTGCGACCAAACGAAGCAGCAGGTGGGTGGGTGGAAGCACTGACGTGGGCGCTTCCATCCGATGTCGCTCCCAGCTCTACTTCTGGTACCGAATGCAGGGGCGACAAGGCGCATACAATGGACTACCCGCACACCTTACAGGCGCACGCAACGTAGTTTCCTGCACAGCGTCCCGTAATCGCCAGCATCGCAAGCCCTTGTCACGCCGGTGATCCGCCAAGCTTCACCACCCCCCTTCCCCAGATGACGCGACGCAAACCGTTTCCCTTCTTTACTTGCCCCTCCCCTGCCACCTGGTCAGCGCTGTCAGCTGGCAGAGAGCCTCCGGCAGCGCCGACAGCGCCCCGTTGCGGGATACGTCCAGCGACCGCAGCCGGGTCAAGCAGCCCAGGCTGTCGGGTACTGCGCGCGGGCAAGGTAGAGGAGGACGTGGCGGGCGGACGTGGGTGTGGCGGTAAACAGCGGTAGGACTTCCGAGGGAGGAGTACTCGCACGGGTCCCAGGGGCTGCTTGGAGTGCGCATCCGCGCCCCTAGCCGAGGCAGGCGAACAGTCCTCGCGCCATCAGCTTGCCGCCCTGGCACGACAACTCCAAGACGTCGCTTCTTCCTTTGCCTTTGCCCGCGTCTCCACCAGCTCATCTCCACAAATGCCGCTAAGCGCGTACTATACGTGCGAAACCGGCCGAGCGCCCGGCACGAATACCATCCGTCTAGCTGCATGCCCGTTCCTCTTCAAGTTACAAGGAAGGTGTGAGATCTGTCCTGCCCGCCCAAAGGGGCATAAATGGCCCACTGCTCCTCGGCCAGACGGAGCTATCTCTATTTACCCTCCTCCCCCCCGCCGCCCCTCCGGCCCAACGCCACCCACACGACTCCAGCAGGTTCGCCGACAGGTCCAGTCGCGTGAGGGAGGGCAGCAGCTCCAGCGGCGGGGCTGACCCCAGGCGGTTGCCCTGCAGCTGCAGCTCGAGAACCAGGGATCCCTCTGCCCTGTGGGCGATGGCCAGGAGGCACAGGGGGACGGGGCTGGCTGGCTTGAAACCGGGCACGGGGACAGACTATCTTACCCACGCCCCGAATCAGCTGCAGCTGGAAGAAGCCCTCCTTCCCGTGGGCCGCAGCCAGAGGGATTGGGGGATGGGGCCAAGCCAACGCGCGCGGCCTCTCCTGCTAGAGCCTATCCTACCTCTGCCGCCGCCTGCGCCGCCCGCGGCAATGCCCTGCCAGCCAGTCGACTGGCCGGCGACTCCCGCGGCGCAGGATCACACCCCCAGCCCCAGCGCCTGCGTGCAGCTGCCCCCTCCACCCCCCACACCCCACCCCAAACAGCCCTGGACGGAGCCCGCCCCGTGGCCGTACCTGAAGAAGCGCAGCAGCGCGGGCGGCAGCCGCGTGACACCCCGCATGGCCACGTCGCACAGCCCGCCCGCCTGGCAGGCCGCGATGATGCCCGCAGCCGCCGCCTCGCACTGCGCGTCGCTCTCGGTCGGGGGGTCCCCCAACCAGCCGCCGCCGCCGTAGCCGCCGCCGACACCGTAGCCGGCAGCAGCGGCGGCGTTGCCGCTCTGCGGGGCAGCGTCCTGCAGGAGTCGCTGCACGTAGCTGGCGCCGCCGTCGGCGGCTGATGCCGCCGCCGCCCCGGCGGCGGCGTTCAGCGCCAGGTGCGTGGGCGGGCCTCGGCTGACTGCGGTGTTGGCGGCGTCGTAGCCACTGCGTTGTCCTAAGGCTTCGAAGTCGCCACGAGGTTCGGAGCCCCGACTCCGTACCGCAGCGGGCAGTGAACTGTATGAGTAGCGGCCGTTGGAAGTTTTGGAGAAGCCGCTGCTGGCGGAAATGCCACCAAGCTGCCCGGCGGCCGTCCGGCTGGGGCCTACACTGCCGCTGCTGCTATTCTTGACCACAGGGCTGGCCGTGCCACGGGCGGTCCTTTTTGGGTCACAATGTTAGGTTGAGGGTAGTCAGGGGGGCTTGCAAATGGCAAAGTTGGTGCACCTTGCGACGCAAAGGGCTTTGTGTTTTGGTTTGTGCATGCACGTGCGTGCAGCCTTCGGATGAGAGCCTTCAGCAGAGTAAATCCACGACTATACCCAACGAAGCTATATCAGCTGCAAGATGGAAGTCGATGACTGGGCTCACCTTCGAGGGGATTCCCTTGACATGATCTTATTCGTATTTATCCTATGTCATATTATTCTGAGGTTACACATGGCTGCAAAGTTCGAAGGCTACGACCTTGGCACGATTTCAGGCCATGAATTCATATATTATTGCTAAAATGGGCTGATCGACTGACCTTGCCACGTATTGTGGCTCTTTGCTTGCGTGTCGGTTGCATGGTGCAACCACCACCTGCCACCTAACCGTGCCGCGACTCAAGCCCTAAGGGACCCCTACACCCTGTCATGAACTGCAGCGGTAGAATGGGAGAGCTAACACTGATGCCCTCCCCACTCGCGGCCATGACCACCCGTTGCTTTGCGGCGCCCAGTAACAAGACTTCAGTTCACCAAGGACATTAGGCGTGGAATGCGTGGTGTATTAATCAATTCCTATAGCAGCAGGTCTGCCCTGCTGGAAGCGGGCCCTCCAAACGGCGCCATTTGCCGCACCTGTGGCCATTCAGCCCAATTACAAGGAAGACACCCTTTGGTCCCCAGCGCGGCTGTCAGCCGGGCACCAGACGCGTCGTCGGGCCGACCGATTGCGCACCGTCGCGCGCACTACGCGCATCACAAGCCGCGCGACTTGCCCATTTCGCCGCGGGGGCCTGACTTGAGTCAACGGGGTCGCACGGCGGCGGCTCTGGCGTCTGTTGCCGTGGCAATACTCGCAGATGCTGCTGGTATCCGTGACGGCGGCGCTACGGCCGGCTCGCCGCAGCACAGCGCCCCGACGGGCCTCGCATCTGCTGACGCCAGCGCCTGTCGTGGCGTCAGCCGCGAGGTCCCTCAGGCCGTCTCGTCAGCCTCGCACACACACAACCCAGTACGGCACTCGCCGCCATCCTCATCGCCAACTGAACCAGCTGAACCAGCCGCAGAACCGGTGGCAGCCTCGGCGGCAGCACAGCCCGCGCTTGCCTCGCAGCCGCTCGATTCAAACCTTGGCCTGGATCCGGATCCCAAGCCCGAGGCGGAGTCAGGTCCCGAGCCCGACTGGCTGCAGCGCACGACGCTGCTGCTGGGGCCCGACGGCGTGGCGGCGCTTGCGGCGCGGCGGGTGGTGGTTGTGGGCCTGGGCGGCGTCGGCTCCTACGTGGCCGAGTTCCTGGTGCGGGCCGGCGTGGGGAACATGGCCATCGTGGACGGCGACGTGGTGGACGTTACCAACAAGAATCGCCAGGTACGGTTGACGGTCAACGGCCGACGGTTGCCGGTTGGTCGTGGGGGCAGTCAGCCGACCGCCGTCGGCTGGGAGCGCAGAGGTGAGGGGGGTGGGGGCGAGCGCCAGCTGGGTCGGGAGCGCTGGTGAGGCCTGTGGCGGGCGGGGGGGGTCCGGCTTTCCGAGCAGACGGCGGGCGACGATGTGCGGAAGAAGCGCCGACGCCCTCCCGTGTCCCGTCCCTTCCCCCTCCCCCGCCCCGCCCCCGGCCCCTCATCGTCTCCGCAGCTGCCCGCGCTGGACTCCACCGTGGGTCAGGCCAAGGCACAGGTGATGGCTCGCCGGCTGCTGGACATCAACCCGCGGCTCAACCTGGTGGTGCGGCAGGTGGGGGGCAGGCCGGGCAGCGACGACGGGGGCTGGGTGTTGAAATGAAATACGCGTACGACGAGCGCAAGCGCTGGGTGTGTTATGTATGCGTGACGGAGTGCAGAAAAGCAAGCCTAAAAGGTAGCTAGCAAAGGCAGCAGCCCGGGGGCTGGGTGTGTATGTCTGGGTGGTTGGATGGATGGGTGAATGGGTGGGTGGGAGGTGAGGAGGACGGGGGCGGGGGGGGGGGATGAGGAGCTGGGGTCCGAGGCGCTGAGGCGGGGCAGAGGCGCCACCCCAGCGCGTGGCCGGTGGGCCGGTGGGCCGGTGGGCGTGCGGGCGACCGCCCCGTTACGAGCGCCGCATCGGGCGCTGTGACGCGCCGCCCACACACACACACACACATGCGGTGGTCGCCGTGGTCGCCGTGGTCGCCGGTCATGTGGTGGTTGTCGGTCACGTGGTGGGCCCCCGCCGCAGGGACATCACCCCTTCGAATCC
>LSYV01000015.1:1447198-1464191 GCA_001584585.1 Gonium pectorale
CCCCCAAGCCACGGGCGTGCACCGGGCCACTGCTCCCCGCCCGTGTTTCCCTCCCCCTCCCCCTCCCCACACGACGCCCCCTCACACCTCAGCCCCTCGCCATGTCACAGCTGCCACCCACACCCGCCCCCGCACCCACATCCTCGCCGCCCTTGGCCCGCTCGCCCCTAATGGCGGGCTGTAGGCCGCACGCTGCGCCGCCCCGGCCTCGCCATATACCGGCACCGGCAGAGGCGCCCAGCCGCTGCCGCCTACACACGCCCCCCCCCTCACGTACGCACGCAGCAGCCCAGCCCAGCCCAGGATTCCCAGCGTGGAGTCTTCGTGGGTCCTCCCTGGGTCGATGCGCTGCCGGCTTGGTCGACTGCTCATGGGCTCCAGCACGCAGTCGCGTACGTGTCGTAACACAGGCACATACACACACATATAAGGCTACCCGCCTTCCCACCCCCCACCCCCAAAACACACCCGCCCCCCGCCCCCGCCCCCCACCTTGTGCAGCAGGTTGCCGCCCCGCACCAGCTCCTGCACGATGAACAGCGAGCCGGGGTTCTGATCGTCATCGTCGTCGTACTTGCCGATACCGTAACACGCCACGATGTTCCTGCGGGGCGGGAAGGGGGGAGGGGCAGTTGCTCAGTTCGCGCGGGTGTAGATGGGCAGGGAGGAAGGGAGGGAGGGAGGGAGGGGGGGAGGGGGGGGTTAGGGAGGGGTGGCATGAGCCCAGCTCCATGCGCGGAGGCAGTGGGTAGGGAGGGGAGGGGGACAGCGGGGCGGACGGGGGAGCAGCCAACGAGGTGTGTGCGTGCGGCTTGTACGGCCGCCAGAAGACGGGGCATGCGTTCGGCGGCATGCCAACACATGTATCAGATTCCGGTGATGAGGCTGGGGAGGGGAGGGGGGAGGGGGGCCGGGGAAAGGCAGGGGCCCCCACGTGTGGGTCCCTGCCCCTCCTCTCCCTCGGCACTCGCCTGTGGCAAATCTTGGTCATGATCTTTGCCTCCTTGATGAAGCGGAGGCAGTCTGAGCGCCGCTTGAGCATGTTCTTCTTGAGGATTTTGACAGCGACCACGCTCTCCTCGAGCGTGTCGGGGTTGGTGTATATGCCCTCGTATACGCGTGAGAACGCCCCCTCACCGATAGGGTTCAGGATCTTGACCCAGTTCGCATTGAACACGATGCTCATGGAGCTCGCGTCGTTGCGAAAGGAGTCTTGGTGCGAGGGCGGGCGCCTGAATGAGTTTTCGCGTGCTGTGAAGGAGCCCTGCCGTGAGCCGGACTGAGGTGTCAGGGGCTGCGCCGCGCCTTGCGCAGCAGCCTGCCCCGGCTTGAGCCAGCGCGGATCGAGCGTGTAGGCTGCACCCGAGCTATCCATCATTGCTGCGTCCACCGAGCCAAAAGCTTTAGGTGAACGTTGAGCTAGGTTGTCCGCTGAGGAGCTGAGCTCACAAAGAAGGCCGGCAATGCGGTGCCCGCTGAGAGGTGGCCCTTACTACCCTCGGCCGCACGACGTCATTCAAGGCCCAGTTAGTCCCTATTTGCTACGTCTTCAACACCCTGTAGAAGGACAACGGGGAAGGCACGACAAAACGGTAAAGTAACGCGGGCGCTGGTGGATGGCCAGGGTGGTCGGGGCTTTCCTCGTGCCTGGCTGGGAGGCTGGCTTTGCACACAGGGACGCGCCTTCCAGCTGCGCTCTTTGCACACTTTGCAGCTGCGCCACCTCCTACGTACTTTGCAAAACGCCGTACGTCATGAAATTGTTTGTTGCCTTCGGCCAAACGCCAAACATCGAAGGCAAAAATGCATTATGTATTCTCTGTGGCGAAGAGAGTGCTGAAACAGCAGCGGCCTCCCACAGAGCTCGGCCTCCCACCCCGTCTATTCCGGGCTTACAACCAAAACACAATGTTCTATTAGCATGCCCTCGTTGGCCCCCGAAACCGCGGTCAGGGTCCCGCACCACAACGAGACGCCCCCGTTTGCACAATCATCGTTTCGGGAGCGCTCGAAATGCAAAGCCTTAGGTGACTGTACCTGACGATACCACTTCAGATGTAGCACGTGTCCTCTGACTCTCTGGCTACTCACTGTTGGCCAGCCTGCGCTGTACCGTAGCGCTATGGGCTGACCTGCTGATCTGGACAGGACTGCAATAAGCTCGTACGTGCGGAGGAGCAGTCCCACGGGTCCTCGCCGTCGAACTTGACCGGCAATTGCAACGAAGGGGCCGAACGGCAGTAGCCGCCCTGGCAGATCCGCGCGAATACGCCCTCTTGGCGCCCTCCATCCACAAAGACTGAAGCAGGGTGCGCAGCGCGCGCTGTCGCCCGTGCCCCATGCCGTGCATCCAGGCGACACCCAAGCGCGTATGTGCACTTTTGCATCATTTCTCTTCAATCCAGTTTATAGTTAAAGCCTAGCACGTTCGGCCATCACCTGGGCACGTGACGGCACGGGTACGCGGATAGCGACCGCCGTAGAACCGTACCAATCGAGACTCTACCCGCTTCCTGCCTAGCCTGACAAACCTGCTCCCCAGCTACGGTAGCCGGCGAGCGCGGCGGCCCGTCACGCCCCCGCCCGCAGCAGCTCGGCCCCCTCCCAAGGGCCACCCCTTGCCCCTCGTTCCCGGACGTCCACGGATCTTTGCCTGCCCCGCCCCCTCCCCACGCACATCCCGTCCGCTCCATCGGCGCCACGTACGCCCACCGCTGCCCCGCCCCGCCCACCGCCCCACCCGGTCCGGTCCGGTCCGGCAGCACCCAGCCCTCCCAGGCACGTTCGCAACACGGCTGCGGCGTCCCCCCGAGCTGCAGGAAAGCGGAGGGCCAAGGCAGCTCCCGAGCGCGGCCGAAGGCTCGCCGGGCGCCCTCCTCGGCCCCAAATAAAAGGAGGCGGATGCCCGGCAGCCAGGGCGGCATAAGCTCCCACCAGTGTGCCACCCGCCCCCGCCTCCACCCTCCCCTCCCCCCCCCGCCCACACACATGCGTCCCGCCCGTCAAGCCGGCCGCCCCCCGCCCGCTCGCCGCCCCGCCCGCGAGCACACTGCGTGGGTGCGCCTGGCGCTCCCCGCCCGCTGCGCGCTGGGCCCCGGGTTCCGGGCGTGCCACACGGCCCCTCCCCCCTCCCCAATGCTCCGCCGGCCCTCTGCCGGCCCTCACGCCAGGAACACCTGCGCCTCCGCCAGCTTGCGATACACCGCCTGCGCCGCGGGAGGGCGACCGAGGTTAGGGGCGGGGAGGGGGTCAAGAGGCTGGGAAGCGTCCCGCGTGTCGTCCAGCTTCCGCCGTCGGACAACGAAGGCGAGGGGGGGATTCCCTGCGCCCGTGTATGTGCTCGGGGTTTGGGTAGGGCCTTGCCAGACGTCGAGCACCTCAGCAAGAGGACAGGGGCAGGCAGCGGCCGGACCGGCCATTTTCGACCGCGCCTCACCGCTTCAACGGCTACTGCTCATTGCTGGTGCGTACCGGCCACCGGGCTGCCGCGCCTCTGCCCAGCAAGCCTCCTCAGCTCATGCAGAGGGCCCTCCAACCTCGCCCTCCCCACCTATAGCCGCGGCTGCGGCTGGACCCCACCTTACCCCGCCGCAAGTGCTTCGGATTCCTCCCTAGCCCTACGCCCCACCCCCCGGAGAGGGGCCTGCCCGCCGCCCGCCAGTCGCCCACCTGCGGCAGCCTCGCCCCCGCGATGCTGTTGGCATACTGCGTCAGCACCGCAAGCTCAGACGCCAGGCCCGTAGCCGCCTCGCGGCCCAGCGCCGCCCGCCGCCCCGCGATGCTGTCGGCGGCCGCGGAGATGACGTCCTGGAGGCGCGGGGTACACGACCGGATTGGGGGTCGAGTTACGGTTTGTTGTGGTGGTCTGGTGGTCTGGTGGTGGGCGGGGGTTTACTCAGTCCATGGGAGAAGGGCCGGGGTTGCAGGGTGGAGCAAGGAAAGGGAATGCTCAGGAAAGGGCCCGGGGGTGAGCGCGAGGAAACGGGGTCCCGATTACCGTGCTCCCGCGCTGCGATCGGCCGCAGCCCCCGCCCATCTCGCTGCAACAATCTCATAGCCCTCCCTGGTACACGGGGATCGCCCTAGCCCCCCGGGGCCCCCTCGCTTCTGTCTCTCCCCACCCCCCGGCCCCTCACAGCCCCCTCCCGTGCACCGCCCACCTGCAGCCTCTCCGCCACCGCGGGGTGCAGCTGCGCCGTGAGCCGCGCGCACAGCTCCGAGCGGGAGCGCTCCGTGGGGATGAAGGGCAGCTCCGACAGCTTCTGGAGCGCCTGCGGGGGAAGGGGGGAGGGGCGTTGAAGGGGAACATAACGACAAGCTGGGCGCCAAGGGCATTTGTCCCGTCCCGGAGGGGGAGAGGTCGCACGGCGCTGGGGGAGGCCGCGTGAGCCAACGGGAGAGGGGAGGGCGCGGGCGCGAGGCGTCACAAGGAACATACACAGAACTGCGCACCCGGGTAACGCACGCGCATACTTCACAAATGCATTCGGTGCGATTCGGAGAACACGGACCGTGACGGACATGGCGGAAACCGCAGCCGTGGGGGAAGCGCGCGGCCGCCCGATCGAGGCCGTCGCTATCATCCATATTTTTCCATATCAACCGGAGCAACCCATTCGCGAGCTCGACCACACAGAGCCGCACGTCCAACCGCCCCTGTCAAGGGGGGACTGTCGGACTGAGTAACCCACTCGCGCATCTCCTCCTTTACCCCCTTTCCCCCCCATCTATCCCCCTACCCCCGCTTTCCGCCTCCCCCCCTTTCCGCCTCCCCCCTTGCGACGCACCACGTCGTGCCGGCCCCTCTTGGACGCCATCAGCAGCTCCCGCACTGTGCACAGCTGCTGGAACGCCTCCAGCTCCCGCCGCGCCGCCGGGTCAGACGACAGCAGGGCAGAGGCGGAGCCGGAGGCGGAGACACCGGCAGCGGGCGAGGGCGCGGCCACAGAGTAGGGCGACAGCGGCGGGAAGGGCAGCGAGCCCGGGCCGCCGCCGCCGCCGCCGGGGCGTGCCGTGGCCAGTCGCTCCACCGCGGCCCGGCCGCTGCGGGAGATACGCTCCAGGCGGTCGGCGGCGGGCGTGGGGCCTGGGGGGCGGGGGGGTTTGCGGCATGACGGCACCGGTTAGGGATCAGCACGGCGTGGACGAGGGGCTATGCGAGGGGCTATGCTTGGGTTGTGGGGGCAGGCGAAGGGAGGTGTGGTTCGCAGGGGCCAGTGCGGCCAGCCGTGGGCAGCCGGCCTGCCAGGGACCGGCTGCCCCCCTGCCCCGCCACCTCCCCTCCCGCAGATGCCCCCCCACTCGCTCCACCCGGCAGGTAGGGACGCAGGTTGAACAATACCCGCCTGGCCCCCGCTTCCCGCCTAATTCCTCACACTCCTGTACCCCCACCCGGGCCCGCCACGGCCACCCCCACCTGCCGCCCCGCCCGCCTCCTCCACCGCCGCGGCGATGGCCCCCGACATCTGTGCGTTGATCAGCCCCAGCGCCGCCACGGGCCGCTCGGCCGCCAGGTACAGCTCAACGGCCTCCTCGGGCTGGCCGCTCGTCTGGGCGGGAGGGAGAGGGGGTTTCAGAGGCAAACGAGGGAGAGAGAGGCAGTTGGGGGTTGCGGGTGCGGGTTGGAGGCGGAACGCGCCGCCGTTCCGCACGTGCTGCGGCTCGCTCGAGGCCAGCCCAATACGGTACATGTGCGGGGGCAGGCGATGTTGCGGAGTGTCGACCCACAGCGACCGAAAGTAGGGCAAGGTGAGGCGCCCGGTCCGAGGCGCCGGCGGACTGCCTGGCTTCGGCAGCTGCCGGGATGCAGGCGGCCTGGGGGCTGCCTGTCGCGGTGTAGACGCGCCCCGCCTCTCAACGCCCGTAGCCCCATGAGGCAAGACCCACACGCCACAACCCCAGAGGCAGTTGACATTATGACATACATCCCGCCGAACCCATCGGTGCCCACCCACCTGACACTCGTACGCAACGCTCTCCAGCAGCCGCCGCCGCTCCTCAGTATCCGGGACCAGCGCCGCCAGCGCGCCGCCGCCAGAGCCGCCGACGCGGCCCGCCGCCGCCGCGCCTCCAGCCGCCGCCACGGGCCCCGCTCCGCCCAGTAGCATCGACAGCCCCCCGCCGCCTCCGCCTCCACGCCCTCCTGCCAGCACCTCCCGCAGCATGCCCGCCTTGACGGCGAGTCCGCCACCGCGCGCCGCCGCCGCCAGCCAGTAGTAGTGCAGCGCGGTGGGCGCGTCCCCCGCCGCCAGGAACTTGCGGCCGTACTGGGAGGCCATGGAGGCAACGTCGGAGGCGGCTGAGGAGCCGGCGTCGCCTGCGGCAAGAGGGGGGTTTGCGCAGAAGGGTGTAGAACTGTGGATATCAGCGGGCTGAGGGGCGAGTAACGGGGGACGGTAGGTAAGAAGGAAGGATTGGTGAAAATGTACGGAGTGATTTGGATATGGACTGAAGTGTTGAGTTGCCGGCTCCTTTATGAGGCAACGCGGGCCGCAGGCGGCGAAGCCGACAGGCAGCAGGCAGCGGCAGGCAGGGCGGCGGGTGGGCTGGCAGCTTTCCTAGTACCAGAGAACCAGTACCAGTTTTGCACTCTGCCCGTCTGGAAAGCGACGGGTGGCGCAGCGGGGTAGGACACCCGCTACACCCTCGTTTGGTTCAGGCGGCAGCAGCCAGCACCTGCAAGACAACCCCCCGTGCAGCTGGGGAGGCCGGCTGCATGGGCCACAACCCACATGGGGGCCGCACCCCCAGCCAGGCCACACGTCGCACCTGGCGCGCCGGTCCCGGCTCCGCCAAGAGCCGCCAGGACGCCCTCAGCCTGGGTGTGGTGAAGCAGGGAAACAGATCCCGCCACGGGGAAGGCGCGGGATAGCGTTAGGGTAGGGGAGATAGTGGAGGCGACGAATGGGCGGGTAATATTGCAGTCCCAACATCCATACGCGCTGAAGTCACGGGTTGCATTGGGGCCAGGGGCACGACGTGCGCCACGGGGCCTCTCCTGCAGGCCACGCTCCTTCCAGCCCGGAGACCCCGCCCCCAACTGCAGAGCCAACCGCAGGCAGCCTCAGGCTGCAACCCACCCCACGGACGCGGTTACACCATCCCCACCCCCGCCCCCACGGACGCGGTTACACCATCCCCACCCCCGCCCCCACGGACGCGGTTACACCATCCCCACCCCCGCCCCCACGGACGCGGTTACACCATCCCCACCCCCGCCCCCACGGACCCGTCCGCCCCGCACCTGCAGCGCCAGTCCCATGTGCAGTCCGTCCAGGCGGTAATGGCGGGCGGTGTCGTCGCGCCACAGGAAGCGCACCGCGGCAGGCAGCTGCAGACTCAGCAGCAGCACCGTGACGTACAGCAGCGGCTCGCGGGTCTGCTTGCTGCGGGGGGCGGGGGGCGGGGCAGGGAGGTGGAAAAAAGGGTGGGAGGCGGGCAAAGGGGTGGAAGGAGGGGTGGGAGGAGGGTGAGGCCAGGCAGCTCATGGGCGCGAGTCAGGGACTAGGAGCTGGCCAAGCCTGACCTGTAGTACGACGACGGCCAGCGGTTGATGTCGGATTGTAGGTCCGCCAGTGTGAGCGGCGCCACGCCGGCCGAAGGCACGCCCGCCGCCGCCGCCGCGGCGCTGCTGCCCGCGCCGCCCGCGCCGCCACCGCCTCCTCCTCCCACGAGCGCCAGCTTGGCCCACATGAAGTCCTCGATGGTGGCCAGTATGGGCGGCATGCTCATCGAGTTGAGCACGCCCCCCAGCGCGTCCAGAGAGCGGGCGTCGCCCGCCAGCAGGGCGCACACCAGGGCCTGGGGCGCGCGGGCAGGCGGGGGGGGTGGTATTCAGTCCGTCGCGCGAGGGGGGGGTCAGAAGGGTGGATTCAGGCGCAAACGTTTGCGCGACAGCGCACTGGCCTCCGGTTCCCCTCCCGTGGGGGCGGGGGGAGGAGGCAGCTGGATGCCGGGGAGTGAGCGGAGCTGGGGGTCTGTTGTCACCGGTCCGCGGGTCCGGCAGGCCAACTGGCTGAAGAGCTGGTCTTTGCCGCCGTCGCGGCGCCCAAGTAAGTCCACATCCCCCACCCCACTCCACCCAACCCCACCTGGAACGGCGCCCGGGGGCTCTGGCGGAGTCCGTTCTTGTCGCGGAGCAGACGCTCCGCCTCCCGGGACAGCGCCGCCGCGGACCTGGGGATGGGGGTTGTGGGATGAGGGCACTGGGTTGACGAGCAACGGGCTGGCATTCGGCAGCATACTCCTGCCCCCGGCGGACGTGGGGCAGTCCGCGACAAGGAGCGGAACGGGACAGGGCCAATGGCAGGAGGACCAGGATGCGCTGAACCCCTTGCCCAACTCGCTAAAAGGACAACGACAACCTCTGTTCGCTCGCCATCGCGCCGAGCACGGCAGTTGGTTAGCCACGCTTAGCCCCACGCACTTGCCCCTCCTTTCTCCTCTCTCGCCCCCTGTCGCCCCCGTGCCAGCTGAGTCCACCCCCTCCCCCGTGCCGCCCTCCCCCGCCGTCCCCTCCCCATCCTACAGCCTCTTCCCCAGCCCCACCTCTCCGGCAGCCTGCAGCCGCCCGCCAGCCACTCCTCCACCAGGGCGCGCATGCCCGCGCCGCCGCCCAGGCCCGCGCCCCCTCCGCCCAGCCGGCCGCCCGGAGCCGCCAGCATCAGCAGGTCGCCGCAGCGCTCTGCCGCCCGCGCGGCCGCGCCGCCGTACCCGGAGCGCAGCGCGTAAAAGAGCTGCACCCACGAGGTGTCCATGCCGCCCGGGGACGCGAAGTCCAGCGGCCCGCGGTCGCGGAACTTCACCTGAGGGTGGGGGACGAGGAGCGGATTGGAGACGTGGCCCGCGGCCGGCGGGATGCGGTACGCGGGAGCGAACGTGGGTGTGCGCTCATAACCATAGGTGTGCGATTGCGACATCACCCCCCTGCGCCCGCCTAACGTTCGCCCAGCCGCCGCTAGCAACCTCCCCCCCCCCTCACGACCCGCCTCCACCCGCCCGGCCGTCAACCTCGTACTCACCCGCGCTGCTTCCGGTATTGGTAACGTTTGCGACACCGATGTTCCGTACCCACGTACCCATGTTCTGACCGCCCGCCCGTCCACCCACCCGTCCACCCACCTGCGCACCTCCGCGCATGTCGTCTCCCCCCCCCCGCATCCCCCCGCACCCCCGCTACCTGCACGTATGCCTGCACCTCCCGCAGCGCGTCCGGGTCGGGGCCCCGCTCTGCCAGCAGCTTGTAGCGCGCAATGGTGGCGCGCACGTGCGCCGCGTGGCCGCGCTCCAGGTGCGCCCGCGCGCCGGCGGCCAGCGCGTCGGCGTAGCGGGCGGGCGAGGCGGCGGGCGACACCCCGCGGCGGCGCGCCTCGCCCAGGATGTCCGCCAGCAGCGCCCACACCGTGGACATGAGCGTCTCTTGGCCGGGCGCCTTGTCCTCGTGCTTCTGCAAGTGGGGCCGGGGCGGGGTGGGGTGGGGTTGGTGGGGGTTTGAAGGAAAATTGTATGGGTATCAACGGGCTGGGCGCCGGCAGCGTTTGTCCCGTGGGCGAGGGAGGGTGAGGACGACGGCGGGGATGGGCGGGAGGTGGGACACGGAGCGCGGCAGGCGGAGGGGGTTGGAGCAACACGCACGCAGAGTTGCTAGGTATCCGAGAGCGTTGGCAGGAGGCACTGCTGGGTGTCTGTGAAGTGACAAGTTCCAGTTACGTGCTTGCTGATATATGCTAAAATGGGGGGCCGTGATGGAATGGGATGGGGTGGGGCTCCGCAGCCGGGGCCTCTTGCGTCGCATCCCCTCGCACCCCTCCCCCCCCCCGCGCACACCTTGCACGCCTCCAGGAATTCTTTTACCGCGTCCAGCCCCGACAGCCCCGCGCCCGGGGCCGGCGCCGAGCCCGCAGCCGCCAGTCGCTTGGCCACCTCCACGTAGGCCGCCTCTTTGGGGGACAGCCGCAGCGCTGGAGCGGCCAGGGCAGGGCCTGGGCAGGGGCGGGGGAGGGAGGCGAGTTTGTGGAGAAGGACATGGAGGTCAATGGGCTGGGTGCCAGCAGCAGTCGCCCCGGAGGAGGGGGAGGAAAGGGAGGGCGAGGTGACGTGGCGGGCTGGGAACAGGGAGGCAGCACAGCGCTTGGCGCGCAGCCTGGCAGCGCGGGGAGCCGTGGGGGCGCAGCCAGGCGCGCCCCAGCCTCGACGCAGCTCCCATGCGCCCTCTAGGGGTCGGGGGGCTCGCAGCCCAGACGCAAGCACCGGCATGCCGGGCCGCCCCGTAGCGGAAGCGGCGCACCTCTCCCTCTCTCCGGCCCCGCATTCTGCCGTCCCGTCCTCCCTTGCGGACCGGGCAGTCCCGACCCCGCCACCCACCCACCCGCCTCCCGCATGGCCCTCGACCGCATCCCAACAAAGGCACGTGGCCTGAAATGCCGCCTGCGCAGAGAGCGTGTCCTGCACACACCGGTACCCCTCCTACGGCCCGCCCCACGCCCTCCAGGCAGGTCAGCCGCGGTGCTCACCCGCTGCGGTGCGGCCGATCAGCGGCCCCGCGCCCGCGCCCAGGCCGCCGCCAAAGCCGCCCGCGCCCGCCCCCGGCCCCGCCAGGTGGCTGGGGGCGATGAGCCCAAACAGCTGGCGCTTGTTGGCCGCCCAGTCGCGGGTCATGCACGCCTCCATGTACGACTCGAAGGAAGCCACAGACTCCTGCTGCGCCTCCTGCGGGGTCGGCAAAGGCACGGGGATTCAACCCAATTCCGCGCGTCAGGCGATGCGACCCCGCCCGCGACATTGACGCAATCTTTTGATAACAAGTTTGTGGCCACGTACTGGCGACCTTGACCCCGCTCATCTCCAGCCCACCCACTTGCCCCGCATGTGCTCCGCCCACCGCCCACCGCCCACCGCTCCGCCCCGGCTCTTAACACCATCCGCCCCATCTCTGAACGCCTCCCTGCAGCCGAGTTGGGTTGCCACAACAGCACGCACGGGCATCCGCGCCAGCCCGGCCCCCCGGCCACACAGCCACACCCGCCCCCTCCGGCCACACAGCCACAGCCGGGTAGATTGCTTTGCGCTGTCCTACTGCAAAATTGTATGAGCATGTTATCATGCATGCAGGACACCAGCGCCCAAAACCCCATCCTGGGCACCCCATCCTGGCCGCACGGCCCCGTCCAGGTGCCCCACCGCACGGCCCCACCTGGATGGCAGCCAGCAGTGTGGCCTCCTCGACCTGCTGCAGGTACTCCTCCACGCTGCCCGTCTCCGCGTGGAACACATCCTCGATGGTGGGCACGATCTCCAGCCCCACCACCTCGTTGGTCAGCCTGCGAGCGGCCGCACCGTACCGAGGCAGACGTGGGCCGGAGAGGGGAGAAGGTTGGTGGTTCTGGGCGGCAGGGCGTGTCTGCCCTTCCGTCTCAGCAGCCACCGTGAAGGGAGCCCCCACGGCACTACGCCGCGCCGCCAGGCGGGGCACAGCCACTGTGGCGTTTGGCCCCCCCTCAAAACTCCGCTCCCGCAGGGTGAACGCCTGCCCTCGCCATGCGGTGCGGGCCGCTGAGCCGGCCCGCTGACGCGCTGCTCCCAACTCCACAGCAGCGGGAGCAACACATTGCCATGTCCTCTAAGTGCTCGCAAGGCGAGGCGCCCTTGAGTGTCGCTGGGCATACATGTAAAGGGCAATATCCGAATGACACGGCGAGGCGAAGGCTTGGGTGCAACCCCGCGCCTGCCGGGGCTGGGGGGGAGGAGGGGGGCGATTCCCGCCCCCACAACCTACGCCTCAGCCCCCCGCGCCCTCCTGCTTAGCCCCACCTGTTAGCATCAAAGCCCTGCTGAGCCAGGAGGCGGGTAGCCGCTGCCTGCTCCGCGGGACCCCGGTACCGATTCGTCCGTGCGCGCAGGGCGTCCGCATACTGCTGGAGCTGCGGGAGGCTCCGCTCCACTCGGGGAACAGTGTTGTAGTCCTGTGCCGTGTAAATTGTGTTCAGGGCGAGGGCGAAGGGCTTGAGCTGTCGCGAAAGCCGCCAAAACACAGCAGATCGGCCCTCCATTCTGTGCCGATTGCGACACTCCAGCGTCTCGCACCTGGCCTACGAGATCATTTGTCTGCTGTAACAAGGATGCCCAGTCCGCTTGGGCCATTTCCTAGGCGTGAGGAGCTATCTCAGCTATGTTTGATACTGATCCATGCGTGTTCGATCACCTCCTGTTGAACAGGTGGCTGTGCAAGCTGGCAGGTGCAGTTTGCGCGGGTACTGCATCCGTGCAGAACTTGAAACAGGGCACCTGCTTTTTAGCCCCATCGAGGTGCATGCTTACATTACATCTGGTACATATTTCATATGCTTCTGTTGCCCTCTTGACAGCCGAACCCGAACCCGCACCTCCGCTAGCTGCATTTGTCCCCTGCGTAATTCCAATCACAAGGCTCATTGCCAACAGTTACCTTAGCCTCACGTAGCTTCGCCGAGTCTACGGGCCGCGGTGCCGCGGTTCTAGTTGAGGACGCGGCCCTCCCGAGTGGTTCCCCTTCGCATACCCCGCGTGCGCCAGCGTGGTAATCATGTCGGACAAGCCCTACGCAGCGGAGGCTGCCCAATTCGGGCAGGCCATGAACGCCATCAACTACAGCGAGGTCGTCAAGGCCGCGGTGCGCGACTACAAGCGGGAGGTGCTGGACAAGCAGGGTCAGGGGGGCAAGCCGGGGCACCAGCTCGTGGCGATGGACGAGCTCATGGAGGACGAGGAGCTGCAGGCGCTGCACGAGGAGCGGATCGCGCGACTAAAGGCGGAGCGGGAGAAGCGCAACCAGCAGGCGCAGAAGGGGCACGGCACGTACACCGAGATCACGGAGGGGGACTTCCTGGAAATCGTCACGCAGACGGACCAGGTCGTGTGCCACTTCTTCCACCGAGAGTTCGAGCGCTGCAAGATCATGGACAAGCACCTGCAGGCCCTCGCGCACAAGTACTTCAACACGCGCTTCATCAAGCTCTCGGCGCCGGACTCGCCGTTTTTCACCGTCAAGCTCAACATCAAGACGCTCCCCTGCATCATCGCCTTCAAGAAGGGCGTCGCCACTGGCCGCGTGACGGGCTTTGAGGGGTTAGGTGGGCGCGACGACTTCCCCACGGCAGTGTTGGAGGAGCGGCTGCTGGGCCTGGACATCATCGAGCTGCCGGAGCGGGACCGGGACGAGGAGGACCGCACGGACGGCCCGGGGAAAAGCGTGCGCAAGAGCCTGCACTACCAGAAGACCGGGAGCGACGAGGACAGCGACTTTGACTGAGCTGCGGGTGTAGGGGGTGCCGATTCTGAGCGCGATGCGTGGGAGAGAAAGCGGGATGCGAGTAGGGCGTGCGGGTTTTGGGCCGTGGCTGGTGGAGTGACCCATGGGACAGCGGCGGGCCGAGGTGACTTGGAAGAGAGGCCGGCAAGGCCCGGCTGGGCAGGGGATTTGCGCGTCGTTACACATGAGCCTCTCATAGCGAGGTGCGAATGTCTTACAACATGTTAACTGCATATGACAAGGCCTCTGAAACCATTGAAACACAGCAACAGCGGCCTAGGTCCACAACGGGCATGGCCGCTTGGACGCAGCGTGAACCATCGCGCGCCAGTGGGCTTAGCAAGGACAACGGCGCGCTGCACTCGAGTCGGAGTACTGAGCACTATGACCTATGAGAGTGCTTGCAGGGCCATCCTTTGCATGTCAACGGAAGAATGCAAGGGTGCATGGTGGTGTTCCGCGCGCGGGCGGCTGTAGTCTTGTAGTGGGGCTAGGTGCCGCTGTAGCGCGCCCGATGCTCTCTAGTCGAAACCCGAGTATACACCGTACTCGCGGGCTTGCCGCTTCGACTCCTCGACGTAGTTTTTCGCGCGGGACGTCTGCCCTGCATCGCGTTTCCGCTTTTCCTGCATGGGTGGATGAGCGCGGGGACCGGGCGCGTGTGAGCCGCGCGTCGGGTGCCGTGTACTGCGCGCAGGGCCTCCGCAGGGCCGGGAGGGGGGGTAGAGCCAGGCGCAAGGCGGCTTTGGTGACGCTAGAACCTGGTGGCGGCGCATGCAGTGACCGGCGGCTGTCCCTGGAGGGACCCCATGCGCTCAGTGTTTGCGTCCGCTCACAATGCGGCAATGTTGTCTCGCCCCAGTGGCCCCTCGTGGCGCGGCGCTTGCCTTTTGGTTGAAGCTGAGCGGCTTGCCCTTGTCCGCGGCGGCCATGCGCTCCTGCTTGACCTCCTCCCGCTCCTGCCGGGCCGCCTCCCGCATCCGGGCCGCATGCCCCATGGCCTTGACCGCCATGGCCGCGCTCTCCTCTAAGCCCCGCGTCACCGCCTCACGGGTGGCAGCGCGGTCCTGAGAGGAGAAGAGAAGAAGGGGCGGCGCGAGCCAGGCGGCACGGGGAGTAAAGACGGTGTAAGGAACGGGTACTGGCCCACAGCGGATGGCTGCCTGCGGCGGTGCCGGGGTGACAGATCGCGCGGCCTGCTGGCTTGGTGCCAGTGCGAGAGGGCCGTGACGTGCGAGGATGCAAACGCATTGGGATTTAAGCCGCGGGGCAACCCTTCTCTGTGCTGCGCAGCGGCGTCTGTATGACGCCACCATGAACGATAGGATGTAATGGCCATGCATGACGCCAGCCGACCTCTGCTCACCGCACACCGCTAGATTCTGGGACGCGACCATCCGCACGCCCTTCACTGTGCCTCGCTGCCCTCTCTCAGCGCGCGCCTCCACCTTGACCAGCGCCCAGCCCTGTCCTCCCGGCACCAGCGGCCTCGGCCGACGCCTGCACGGTCGCTCCCCGGGGCGCCCCACCCCTGCCGCAAGCACCCGGGCCGGGGTTTGCCGTCACCTACCCCACCTACCGTTGCATGCAAATCGCGCTCAGCACGGTTGCATGGGATCCAGCAAGTTCTACCCCATTGCATGCCCCATGCCCGCAGGCAGCTTCGCACAGGCTCCGGCGGCAGCTCCTTGCCCATCAGCCAATCAGCCCGCACGGCCCCAACGCAACCCCAACCCAGGCGCGCCGTCCTCCACATCTCGCGTCTTTTGGATCGGCCTTGGATCCGCTCTGCCACACGCTGCCCACCGCACCGCACCGTACCGCACTGTACATCATCATCCCATCGTCATCCCACGCCCCACATGGTTTGTCGCATGGATCCCCCCCCCGGGAGGCATTCCCTTATGGCATGCCCGCATTGCAGGAGGTATGTGTTGCTAGGAAGCCCTAGAGGCGACGCCCCACGATTCCCGAGGCCACGCATCTTTGTCTGCTGCCCACCTGGTGGTCGTCCTCGTCCTCCTGCCCCTTGGCTGCTTTCCCGTTGGACCTGTGCAGGACCACGTCAGGTGGGGTTGTACGGCGCAAGAGGCGGGAAGGGCGCTTTGGCAATCCCTAAAGCACCACACAGCAGGCAGCGTCCCGCATTCTGCAATAGCTCTTGCTGTAAAAACCTATTTGGGCTTTGGCTTGGCAGCGCCGGCGTGCTCCGTGGGCGCGTTGGGCAGGGGGAGGGCGCGGTTTCCACGGGTTGGCTTTTGCAAGGCTGGGAATTGTAGCCCCCGGGGCCCCCACCCCACCCAATCCCCGCAACCTCCCGCCCGGCACGCGCACCAGTTCCAGTCCTGGGGCTCCTGCTCGGCTGGGGGTTTTACAAAGAGAACCGATGGCCCGCTCTTGTACCCCGCCTTCTCCAGGTCCTCTAAACTGAGAGCTGGCTTCTTACGGGGCTGCTTCTCCTGTTGCTCCGCCTCGTCCTCCGAGCCGCTCGTGCCTTCTGACCCAACGCTCTCTGACCCGTCTTCAGGCCCGAGAGTCAAGAATTTGTCAAGTTTGCTATTTACGCCCTTCTTCGACATCTCGTTCAGTTTTGCTTGTTGCGGGGAGCAAGGCTGTTGACTGTGTATAACTGTATAAGTAGGTTCCGAATAGCTCTTTCTGTTGCCGTTACTGAGGTCGTGACGTGAGCGCAAGCCCAACAGGTAGGCCGAGCAGCTCGTACGGGCGTTTGGCGGTTACTCGCGTCGGTTGCCCGGGGTGTCAGTCGCAGGGAGCCGGGGACTTAGGGCGAAGGGGCCGGCTACTCAGTCCATCTTGCGTGCCCTAGTTCTGATTACTTAGCGGGACAGTCAGGATGGCCCACAGCCCCGCCATGACAGCGAATGCCGAGCAGCCGGTGTGCTGGATCTGTCTCCAGGACGGCCCAGAAGATGGCATGGAATTACAAAAGCCGTGTGCCTGCCCACGATTTGTGCACGCCAAATGCCTCGGGCGGTGGCAGGTAGGACCCCGGACACCGGACGCGACATGCCATGCCGTCCAACAACAGTCCTAACTTTTGATTTTCCCCCTGGGCCCCTGCATGACAGCTCCAATCAGCGGGAAGATGGTGAGTTATGCGTTAGACGTGGATTGCCGGCGACGGGTGCCGCGTCTCGGCGACATTGCCCATTCTCGCCCTTGACTCGGCAATTACTTGGGACCACGATGCAGGGAAGAGCGAAACTGCAGATTCTGCAAGCAGGTGCGCTTCGAAGGATAAATCTATCGCACCTCGTTTGCCCCTGTGGGCGTGCAGCATGCATTGTCGGGCGGAGCAGGAGTGGCAGGAGCGGCATTCGCCCAATCTATGTCAGCAATTGCTTCACCAGCCCCCCGCAACAGACCAAGCTCCCACTGCATCCACTGTTGGTACCCCCCTCCCCCCCGCAGGAGTACCCCTCCTGGGTCCACTCGCTGACGCCCCCGCGCCTGCAGCCCGTCACGGCCACAGTCCAGCCCTGGATGGCCGTGGTGTGCGGAGACAAGGTGGGCACGATCCTTGCCCCGTAGGGGGTGTGTGGCCCGCAGGTGGCAGACAGCTGGGCCGCACCAGCCGGCACACTGCAAGCGCACCACGGCACGGGCTGCGCACGGGGTCCGGCACGGCGTCGGCCGCCCGGCCGCCGCCTCCCAGGCAGCCCAGGGCGCAGGCACTACGCACACGTG
>LSYV01000015.1:1489606-1505855 GCA_001584585.1 Gonium pectorale
ACGCCTGCCACTGGCGGCGTGAAGAAGCCTCACCGCTACCGCCCCGGCACGGTGGCGCTGCGCGAAATTCGCAAGTACCAGAAGTCAACCGAGCTGCTCATCCGCAAGCTGCCGTTCCAGCGCCTGGTGCGCGAGATCGCGCAGGACTTCAAGACCGACCTGCGCTTCCAGAGCCAGGCCGTGCTGGCGCTGCAGGAGGCGGCGGAGGCGTACCTGGTGGGCCTGTTTGAGGACACCAACCTGTGCGCCATCCACGCCAAGCGCGTCACCATCATGCCCAAGGACATCCAGCTGGCGCGCCGCATTCGCGGCGAGCGCGCGTAAAGCGTAAAGTACCTCCGGTGCTGGCGTGGCCAACCCAACAAAACCCGGTGTTTTTCAACACCACCAAATCTTTGGTTACGGGGGCACGCTGGGAACGGAACGGATGATTTAGTGAAGTGTGGGCAGGGTAGCCGAATAGTCCCCGCTCCCGAACTCCTAGCTCCACAGCGGCGCCTACCTTGTTCAGTCATTTTTCAGCTTGGCGTCGGCCCCTTGCTCCTGCCTCCTCGTCTAGCTTCGTTGGGATATGGCCGGCAGGGGGGGCATCACTGCCTATGTGAAGGGGCCCCGTAGTGTATGGGCCCCACGCTGTAGAGGCATGAGAGGCGACAGTTACTGGTGGCTGCAGCTCCCTCGCTTGGGCAAGAGGTAGGTGACCACCTCTGCGCTCCCAAAAGGGGGAGTTCACCGCCTTGCCGCCGCCACCCGATGGCGGCGACCTTGCTGACCGCGGTGGTACCATGGGTAGGAACTCCCATCACGGTGCTTCCTACAGTCCTGGCCATGAAATTTTCGGGCACAGAAATGGGCAAGCTGGCGGCAGCACGCAACAACGGCGGGTAGGGCACGGCGTGGCATGTCTCTCTTATCCCTGCCACGTAAAACCCTGGCACTCATGTGTTTTCCAACATCTGCATGTGATTTTTGAGGCTTGTTGACGTGTGGCGTTGCAAAACCCATGGCGTGCCGACATGGCAGGTTCCGAACCGAAGTGTTTACATATCATTAATGATGAAGTTTAATGATATACGATTGGTAAAGGGGACGAGAGCAACAGAGCAACCCGAGGCCGCGTACGGTACTGGTCGGGTTTATCTTCTAAGGCCTTCTCAGAGCTAATAGGACTATATATTTCTGACAGCTACACAAGGAAACCTGCTCTCACAGGGGCATATACGCAACTCCTTTTACTTTGCTCTTGCCTCATATCAGCCGATTACATCTACACATATATTAATCCTACATTAGACATACACTTATTCGGTCTCTTGTGAGTGAGGTCTTGGAAGCAATGAACCCTGTTCACCACGTCCGTTGAGGCGCGGCGCTGCTCAATTGCCTGTGAAATCAAGCACTCTTGGTCTAGAAAAGGTGGAACGCGGGCCTGACGCCCGCGCGGCCTCCGTGTCATCATGTCGGAGGAGGGCTCCCAGCTGGCGCAGTCGCAGAACCACGATGGCGCCGAGGACCAAATGGATCCCCACGTGGAGTACCTCCAGCAGCTGGTGCGTGCCCAAAACCCAAGCCCCGTCAACCCACAGGACCAGGGGTTCAGGGAGTGTCCCGGATTGCGCTGCGGGCTTGTAAGCGCGTCGGCCACGCTGGGTATGGCGACCTGTTGCGTGTGCGCAAAAAAGCATGGGCATGCGGCTCGCCGCTGCCGGTGGTAGCAGCTTACTGCCCAGGGGGCGCCACGACTCTGGGCACGCACAACCGCGCGGTGGGGCTTTGGGCGGAAGGGAATGGGATACCCCCACAGCCGCCATCCCCTATCCGCTCCTCTTCACCCATGAACACCTTGGCACCCCCAGCTCTGTTATGCGATCCGCATCTGGTTTCGCCAGGGGGCGGAGCCGCTCCCCAGCCCCGCCGCGGTGGTCTCCTGGTCCCCAATCCCACCAAGTCTGGTAGTGTTTGCGTCAACAACAACTGGTACTGCTGATTCCCGCCCCCTTCTGCCCGTGCAGCTCCGTGACAACGAGTTCCTGCAGCGAGAGAACCTCCTGTTCGAGGCATTCCTGGCGAAGGTGGGTGGCGAAGTGCTGAATCGATCAAGGAGCACAGCAAACCTGCCACGAGCCTCATCGCGGAACCGGGACAGGCTGGGGCTTCGTAAGCCAGGGCTGCGGAGGAAGTGGGGTAGGGTAGGGTAGGGAGCGCTGTACCTCCAGGACCTGGACGCACACAGCCATCGTGGGTGGTCGGTTGGGAGGCTGGGGTGTGGGCCTGGTGCGTTCGGCCGGGGTAGCCAAGCCGGCTGGCGCTTTGGCGGCACAAAGGGCCAGACGGGAAGTCGCTGAAGGCAGCGGTGAAGGCGGCACTTTGCCCCTCACGGCTCTACTCGTGGCTTAGGCGGGGCGCTGGGGTGGGGCGCGGGGACGGGCGGGCAAGTCGTGCAAGGGAGGGGCATGGGCACCAGCAACGCCAGCGGCTGCCAACTGCCGGAGCGGGGGATGGCCCGCGCCTGGCCACCAGCGGGCACACGGGACAGCGCCGCGTGGCGCCAGGCGGAGGGGCCTGGTGCCTTTGAGATTGCCTCCTGGCGTCGCCGGCTGCGGCGCCAGCGACGCCTGATGCGGGGCTAGGGGTGCGGGGCTAGGGGTGCGGCGCACTGCCTTTCAGTGTGCGGCGCTCGGTACTTGGGCCCCTCCGCACACGGGGCCCTCGCCCCCCCTACCGACACCCCCCTGCATGTCATCTCCGCCCCGCCTCCAACCACACCCCGCACCCCTCGGCCGCTCTCTTCACCCCTTCTAACGCCACCTCAGGTTGACATAAGCAAGCTGGGCTCCTTGGCAGAGGAGGACGCGGCCAAGAAGAAGAAGGCCGCGCGCAAGGGGGCCGCGGCGGCGCCGGCAGCCGCCGCCGGGGCCTCGCCCGGCAAGGGTGACGCGGGTCGCGGGCCGGGCGGCGCGGCGGGCGCGGGCGGGGGCCGTGACTCGTTCGTGGCGCTGACGGACGAGGAGAAGAACGACCTGGTCAGCCAGGAGGTGGAGATGGTGCAGGCGGAGATCGAGGCGGTGAGCTGGGGGGGGCGGAACGGGAAAAGGGGGCGAATGGGGGGAATGGGGGGGAGGAGGGATGGAGGCGGTCAGTTGGTCGAGGGCGGGGCTAAGGGATGCTGCGGAGCAGGGCAGGTCGTTCGCGGTGCGGGGCGCGAGAGACGGCGGCCCCCCTCCTTTTCAAACCCACCACCCGCTCTGCAGCCCTTGGGGGTAGTGCCGCGGAGGGTGTGGTTGATCGGCGCTGCGAAGCGGCATCTTGGTAGCAGATGCGCGGGGAGGGGGGCTGAGTGCCAAGAGGGCGGGGGCAGGGGCCTGTGGCGCAGCGGTACACCTGGGGCTGGGGAAGGGCGGCAAGCTGGTCCTGGGGGGGTGCGGGGAGTCTAAGTGAGAAAGGAGTCGGGAGGGGGCGAGCGGGGGGGGGGGAGGGTGACGCGGTGGGTCGGTGATCGTGGGAGGGGATGTGGCACTTATCCGCAGGCGGGGCGGTGGGCGGCGCGGGGCCACGAGCCCGGCCCCCCGCCCCACCACGAAGTGTGACAGCTGGCTGTTTGGGGTGGAAAGCAGGCAGAAGGGTCAGCAAGCACCGGTGGTAGGGGGCAGGGGTAGTACACCGCGGCGGGTGAGCTGGCAGGGCGGGTAGTCGTTGCAAGTAGATGCCCGCAGGGCGCGCCTCGTTCGCTTGGGCGCAGGTGCGCGCACGTCATCTCCCGCACCACGAAACGCGTCCAGCCCTTCAGTGCCCTTACACTGAGCTGTCCCCTCAGCTATTTCCCCCTCACTTTTCCACGATTTGAACCCTAAACCCTAACCCAAATCCCTGACCCTTACCCCAAAACCCTACCGTAACCCTAAACCCTTAATCGCTCGTGCGCCCCCAGATCAAGAAGGCGGGCGACAAGGACATCGACGACATCCGCACGCTGATGGAGGAGGTGGACATGCGCATCGCGGAGACCAAGAAGGACACCTACGAGTTCAAGCGCGACATCATCATCGGCGCGGAGAACCCCCGCAGCGGCAAGATCGTGGCGGAGAAAATGATACGGTGAGGCCCGCACTCCGCCCGGCCCGGCTACACTCCCCCCTTCCACCCCAGCCGCCGCCGTCAGCGCCCTCGCGCTGGGTCTTCCACAATGGCATTGGATCGAAACGTATAGAAACCGCTGCCACGCCCGCCGCCCAGCTCCCACCACCCCACCCCTCCCGACCGACCGCCTGCCCGCCGGATGACACCTCCAAACCTCTTGACCCCCGCCCAACGCCCGTGCCCCCCCCCCGCCCGCCCCCCCCCCGCCCTCAGCTTCCTGGAGGACAAGCTCCGTCAGAAGGACGCCACCTCGGACAAGCTGCGCCTCAAGAACACCACCACGCGGGCGCTCATCACCAAGCTGGAGCACCAGCTAGCGCACAAGGAAGAGATGGGCGAGGTGGGGGAGGGGCGGGAGCGGGGGGCTGTGGGGATGGGGGAGGGGTGCGAGCCTGCGAGGGTAAGGTAAAAGGTGGGGGGAAAGGGTGTGGGTATGGTGTGGGGAGTTGAAGTCCGGCGTGCACCCGCACCCCGTCTCCCTCTTTCTGAGCACTCCTTCGCACATCAGTGGCGAGAAATACCGAGGGAACAAGCGAGGGCCCCTCCCACCCTAGCAGTTCCAGCCCCTTCCCAACTCGGCCTAGTGTATGTTTTTGCCTTGACGCCCTCCAACCGTCTCTCCACTCTCCCCCCCTCCCAACCCCAACCCACCCCGTCCGGCACCCCCACAGGTCCTCCACCTGGTCGACTTTGACCAGCTCAAGATCGAGAACCAGCAGTACATGGAGCGGATCGAGGAGCGCAACAACGAGCTGCTAAAGCTCAAGCTGTCGACCAGCCGAACCGTGCAGGTGGGGGGGGAGTGGGGGAAGGGGTAGGGGAGGCTGCGGGTGGGTTATAGGGGGTGGCGTGCTGGTTGGAAGCGAGCATGTTCGGAAAGCCCTCGCGGCGCGTGCCTCCCAGCCCCTGTGTAGACAGCCGAGGGCGCGCCGTTCCCTCAAGCCCGGTGGCTGTCCCCGAGAGCGCAATCTTGTCGCAAAGCGCGTGCGGAGGGGTGGGATGCGGGCGGGCGGGGGGCGGGGCATCGTTGCGTTGGCGCGAAGAGTGTTGACGGTGCGTTTGGACGTTCGGCGTGCGGCGTATCTCCTGGTGTGTGGGGGGGAGGGACCGCCCTCACATGCTCTCCGGAAAAGGGAGCAACGCTCCGGCCCTCCAGCTGCCTCCCCCCTCCCCGCTGCCCCGCCTTCCAACCCGCTGACCCCCCGGCCCCCGGCCCCACAGGTCCTCAACAACCTCAAGTCGCAGCTCAGCGACATGGTGGCCGCGGGCCACGGGCTGCGGCGCCAGATCGCGGAACGCAAGGCCGACCTGTCGCGCTTCGAGAACGAGTTCAGCGCCGCGTTGGACGAGAAGGGGCGCGGGGAGCGAACGGTGCGGCGGCTCAAGCTGGAGCAGGAGGACATGTGAGGAGGGGTCGGATGAGGGGGAGGGCCGACGGCGAGGGAAGGGGGAGGGGAGGGGAGGGGAGGGGACCTGGGGCGGACGCCGTGGGCACGCCGTAGGAGGAGGGGTAATGAGGATGGTAAACAGGTCGCGTCGTGGACACGGAGTCGGATACAACCGCTGTAAACGAGCTTGTGGCGGTCTAGGAGGAGAGGGGCCAGGAGGAGTGAAGGGGTGGCGGGGCAAGGCACGGGTGCAAGGCCATTGTGGCGCGGATTCCCGTGCATCCCCACCCCCTGGACCCCGTGCCTCTCCTGCCTCCTCTCCTGTTCCTGAGAACCACCATGGCAAGGACTGCACCCTACTGCGTCCGCCACCGTACGCCCCGCCCCCTTTCCATCCTACCGCAACTCAAACCCCAGACTTACCCGTTGGCCCACCCCGCAGCGACACGCCCACCATCATGGACTACATAAAGCTCAAACACACGGTGTGCGAGCTGGAGAAGCAGCTCACGGACTGGCGGCGCAAGATCGAGATCATGACGCTGGAGAAGACGCGCAAGCGCTCGCTGCTCAAGACCGTGGCGGCCACGCCGTCGGGCGGCGCCACGGGCGGCCTGGGGGCGCACGGAGGGGGCGGCAGCGGCGGGTCGCACGGCACGCCCGTGCACGGCAGCGGCGGGGCGCACGGAGGCGGCGGCTCGGCGCAGGGGGCGTCGCGGTAGGGCGCGGGGCGGCTGTCCGGCGCGAGCCAGGGCGCTGGCGGCCTGCGCGGGCACAACTGGGGGAATGGAGCTGGGGTGGGTTGAGGGGGGTGGAGCGTGGTGGCGAAGGTGCGGGGGAGATTCATGCGGCCCTGGCGCGCGGCGCGGCGAGCGGGGCGGGCGTCCGTTGCGCGGGCGGTTGGAAGCGGAGGGAGGTGGAGGCGGACCGCCAGTATGTGTGCGGTGGCAGTATGTGAGAGCAAGGCGACGCGCCGTGACCCTAGGCGAGCACTAGCATGACAGCTGAATCAAGGTAGCGGCATCTGCGGCGGCGACGACGGAGGAAATGCAGGAGAGGAGGCGAGGAGGGGGGATGACGGTGTGCAGCGCTGCGCGGCAGACGCGGCCCGCTTGGCGATGGTTTCTGTACCAAGTGGTCAGGTGGCCAGGTGGGCGAGTCCTGAACGGCCGCCTATCAAGCCCGCGTACGCCCGTAGCGGACTAGCGGTCTGTTGCACCCCAGTGATGGGGTGAACCCACAAGCAACTTGCGGCGCTCACGCTGCCCAGGCTGTAACCGCAGAGCAGGGTGGATACCGCGCTCCGTCGCATGGGTGTCTCGCGCTGCTGCCTCCACGGCAATCCCGCTTGCGAGACAGAACTTCTGGCGTCCTGCGGCACTGCAATTACCGGAATCGCGTCCACCTCACACGGCTCACAGGCGCATTACAGAGTGGCCTGGCGACCTGGCTTGCCTTGGTGGCACCACCCTCCCCGCCAAAGTGAAGCGCGCACGGTGAGGGGTAGCGCTCGAGTCGAGCAGTCGATGGCTCGCAACCTCTCCCTGACGAGCACCGGATTCGCCGCGCCGCACAGCCCAGCCGGACGCAGCCCACCGCACGCCGCTCGCCCAGGCAGCGCGCCCCCACAGCGCTTAGCGCATGAACTCTGTCCATCGCTGAACAATCAGAACCGGTGCGCGACCAAGTGCTGGCGCCTCCTGCCCCACCTTTCAAGCAGGGTGGCAGCCGGGCACAGCCCCATGTCATGGAACATGCGCTATCGGGCGTCTGCTGCGCAGCGGCCCCGGCACCTACCTACCCGCCTTGCACCAGCGAACCTCACGCACAAAATTCGCGAACGCGCACGCCCTCTGATCACTTCGGAAAGCTGACACAAAGCAGCTGCAAAATCCAAGCAGCACATACGAGCCCGAGTCGATAGGTTGATATCTGACGGTCCAATGTCCGCCACCCAAACCGGACGCACACCACCGGCCCTCCAGTGAGTTGACACAAGGACGCGCTACCGCTGGGTGCGTCGCCCGGGCAGCTGCATCCGCCGCGAGCGGCGCGTCCCGACAGCGCCCCCCTGCGGCCCCCACTCCTGCCCTCGCTCCTGCCCGGTCACGGAGCGCAAACGGCGAGCTACGCCCGCCGCCCCCGCCTCGGCGCCTGGCGCGGTGGCATCGCCAGCGCCAGCGCCAGCACCCTCGCCGCCCGCCGCCCCGGCTGCCTCCGCCTCCGCCTCCTCCGCCTCCCGTGCTACATCCCCCGCTGCTGCGGCGCCCTGGTTCACCGCGGCATCGGCCTGGGTGGCGACCGCGGTGCTATTCTCAGCCGGCTGCGGCGCCAGGGGCGGAGAGGCGCTGGGAGAGCTCTCGGGCGTGCCCTCCCCGGACCCCGTCCCCGTGCCACCTCCCTGCCCCCCTCCCCCCTCCCCTCCTGCGTCACCGCCTATTCCTCCTCCTCCTCCTGCTCCGCCAGAGGCGGCCTTGCCGCCTGCCGTCGCCTCCGAGCCGCCGGCGTCCTTGGGCACATCCGCCGCCGCCACCGTCGCCGCCAGGCCTCCTCCTCCGCCTCCGCCCGTGGCCTCCACCTCCACGTCGTGCACCCGGGGCGCCGCGTCCAGCAGTTTGTCCAGCTCTTCGGTCGCCACGGATGCCACGGTGGGGGTGGGTAGCGCGCAGCCCTGCTTCCGGGGGGAAGGCCGGGTGTTTGGGGTTACGAGGGCGGGGCCGGGATCGGGCGCTACCCATGAGGTGGGCATAGAGGCGGGAGACGGAATGAAGAAGCGGGGACGGCCCCTTCGTGCGTCGTGCCCACATCCGCCCCTGGGATCGCGCCTAGGCGGGAGTGCAGATGAACGAGGGCCGCGCCTCCCCCCATCACACGCGCCCCGCCCTCCAGCTGCCCCAGAGGCAGCTGCCAGCAGGCGGCCAAGTGATTGCTACCTGCGGTGTCATGGCTCCTCCAAACCCTCCGCACTGACCCCACGCCCCTCTGCAGGGGTGTACTGCCGGAAGCCGCATCGCCTCACACATCATCCCCCTTAAACCCTCTGCCCTACCCGGCTCCGCCCACCCCCCACCCCCCCACCCCCCACCCCTCAATCTCTGCGCACCTTCCCGACGGTGATCCCCAGGTGCGCCAGGAAGCACAGCCCCCCGCGGTGCTCGCTGCGGGTGGCCGCCGCCGCGCGGATGACCGCCAGCAGCATCAGCAGCCCCCACCAGCGTGCCGATGATGAGCAGCGGGAGCAGGCCCTGCGAGGGGTAAGGGGGTGGGGGCGGGGGGGGGGTGTGGAGAGGGCAAACGTCTGACGAAGAGGGGTGTGCGAGAAGTGGAAATTGAAGCCGTTCGCGATTGCAGAGGCCCGTAAACGCATGCTGTGCCCACACAGATTCGAACGAGGGGAAGGTAATGGTTTGAATTGATATGAGCCCGAGGGCACACCCTGGGCGAGGATTTCAGGTGGAGCAGGTGCGCACGTGTGTGTGTGTGTGTGTGTGTGTGTGTGAGGGGGTGGGGGTCAGGTGCGCGGGGTGCCTACTGCTTGGCCATGGCGCTGGCGCGGGCGGGACAGGTGGGCGGAGGGGTGGGCGTTAGAACACGAGGCAACGCCCTTGCTCAGGGTCCATGCAGTTTACGCACAGTACGGCAAACAGCGCACGGCCCTGGGCAGGCGCCTGTGGCGACAGGATGTAGCGCCTCATAAGATCCGGACCCGCCTTGGCCCAAACCCACCAGTGCCTGCGTCCTCCCGCGCCCCCCCCCGCTCTGGGCTCGCGGCGCCAGTGCTGTGCCAGTTTGTCCGCGTGTTAGGTTGAGCGGGCGGCCACGGGATTTCACTCCTTTGTCTCCTTTTCAACTCACCAGCGCCTACAATCGACAAAGGTGCGCTTCAGCGCTGCTCGTCGCTGATCCCTAGGTCGCCAACAACAACCCCAAGACCGCCACCGCGATTCGGTGTCCCCCTGCGACCCGTTGCCTTCCTTCGCTACCACCCCCCGCACCTTCCGCTGCCTTTCCCACTGCGCCAGCAGTGCGGGGAGTTCGCTCCATGAGGCCAGCCCCGACCACCCCGGTGGTGCCGCGCCCTGAGAGCCCGCGGGGTGGCCGCCCGAGGGGGCCAGCGACGCAAACACCTTGGAGTTTGGCTTGAAGCCTGAGACGGGGTGGAGCGGGGGGCCGGGGGGTAGGACGGTGTCGGGCAGGCCTTTTGGGAATGCGCACAGGGGACAAGGCGCGTCCGCGGTTGGGGCGTAGGGGCGCAAAGTCGGGGCGTGCGTACATGGAAGCCAGCGACTGGGCGCCGCCGCAAGCGGCCGCAGCCTGCAGGTGGGGCCGGGGATGAGCGGAGGGCCCGCCTCACCCACAACAGCCTCGCCTCCCCCTCCGGCCCCGCTTCGCCCCTAGAGACAGCCGGCCTCCTGTCCCGCCCCGTGCCCCTCTCCCCCGGGGGCACGCACCCCCCGCTCCCCCGGGGCCATGCACCCCCCGTTTCCCCGGGGGCACGCACCGGCCTGCACGTCCTGGAACGCCCGCGCCGCCAGCCTGCTCTTGAGCGCCGCATTCTCCTCCAGCAGCGCAGCCACGTCCTCCCGATTCTGCCGTGCGGCCGCGCTGGCCAGGTCCCGGAAGGCGTCGAACTCGCGCTGCACGGCCACCTTCTGCTGGTTGAGCGCCGCCAGCTCGCCGGCCAGGGTCTGCGTGACAGGAGGAGACGGGTGGCCGCTCGAAGACTGGGCGCGGGGAGAGACACTTGGGTGGCAGAGCCAGCGCCAGGACCAGTGCCGGCATCAGCGCCACCTCCACCATCCCCGGGCACTCGCCGTCAGAGATGGGGAGATCCCTACCGGGATGACTTCGCCCAACTTAACACCGGGAAGTGTCTGGAGCCAACACGGAGGCAAGGTATAAACTGAAACGCCGGAATGTCCCAACCACCCGTGCGGTGCACCAACGCCCCGACGGGCAGAGCGACTTCTTGCAACCCCGCTGACCCTCGGCAGCCAGCCCCGCCCCCCGGCAAAACATTCTCCTTTGCTCTCAAGTCCCTCCCCCCCCCCCGGCCGCGCCCCCGGCCGCGCCCCTGCCTCGCACCATGGCGTCCGAGCTGCGCGCCTGCTCCTCCAGCTGCTGCCTCACGCGGCCCAGCTCCGCATCCAGCCGGGCCGCCTGCGCCTCGGCCTCCTCCGTGGCGCGGGCCACCTCCGCCTGCCACGCCTCGGTCAGGGCCGCCTCAGCCGCCGCCACGGCCTGCTTCCTACAAGGACGAGGGGAGGGCGCGAAGCGGGGGGGGGGCAGGCAGGTGGGAGAGAGCGCAAGGGGGCATGAGGAGGCAGCTCAGTGCTTGCAACCCCTGGCGCCGGGCGCTAACACACCCAGGAGCGGGACCTCCCACATCGCCTCGTCGGGATCCGGCTCCAACGGTCTTACGCGCCTGCTCGCCCGGCGCCTCTTGATCCGCAAACCCAGCCTCCGGTGCAGCGCCTCTCGCCCCGCCCTGCCCCGTGCGTTTCCTCACAGTCGACCCGCCGCCACCTCAATCCCTCACCTCCCCCAACCCCACCCCATGCCGACCCCGCCAACCGCTGCCCAGCCCTGCCTGTTTGCGTTGGCCGCCTGCAGCTCCTGCCGCAGCGACTGCAGCTCCGCGTCCCGGGCGCGCATCTCCAGGTCGTACCGGGCCTGGGGTGGCGGCGGGCGGGGTGGGCGGGGCAGGGGGTGACTCGGGGGGGGGGGGGCGGCACGAGGTGCCCGAGGCGCACCCCGGTGGCCACAGCGTATGGCTGCGGGGCTGTGCTCCGGAACTGCGCCCTGCGCCGAGAACGCTGCCTGCCTGACTCCCTGTCCCCTCGATACCGCTGCACCCACACCCCAGCTGCACCGGTCCCTCTGTTCCTACGCCAGCGCCTTGCCCTATTCTCGCCCCATTCGCCAGACCATAGGAAATCCCTGTATCAACGCCCTGCCCCCACGATGGTCAGTCGTAATAGCGATACCTGCAGCAGCGCCAGCTCGTGCTGTAGCCGGTCCAGCTCGTCCTCGACCACCTGGGGGGTGGGTGGGAGATGCAACGACACGCGGTTCAGCGAAAAGGCGCGGGCGTGCATGTAGTATGCGGGCACGTGTGGAGGCCCGCGCAAAGTCGCGTGCGGGGGGACGTTTGGGAGCAGGCAAGCCCCAAGATGGCAAGCGGGCGGGCGGGCGGGTTGCTGCTCGCAGCGATGGAGGCGGCGGAGCGCGACTGAAGCCACGGGGCACGAGACCACAGTGATGCCTCCGCATCACCCCGACCCACAGCTGACGCGACGGCGCCACGCTGAGAAGCTGTACCCATGCGCTCCTTTGGATTGCGTTGAAACGAAACGACGCATACGACGAGCGTGAGCGCGAAAGTGATGGTATCGTTGCAATGCGCCATGTGTCCGTTCAGCCCCGGGGGGCAGGAACGTCCACAAACACCTGTCCTTCCACAAACACCTGGCCTTCTAATGCCGCCTGGCGCTTGCCGGTTGCGCACCGCCTGCCGCCGCCATCCGCACCTGCGCCACAGCCGTCCGCGCATGTGCTTCGTCCGCCTGCCGCTCCGCCGCCTCGGCCTCCGCGGCTGCCGCAAGCGCCTCCCGCAGTGCGCGCTTCTGTGCCGCGTACATGCGCCGGCTCTCCTCTAGCTCCTGCAGTGCGGGCAGCAGGGAGCGGGCGGCCGGTGCGGGTGGCGTCGGCAGGCGGCAGGGCCGGGCGCGCGGGCAAGCGGGTACCAGACATACCAGCGTCACCACCGCCTCCCCCTAATAGACGCCTGCGCCTAGAGTCCATTGGGCTGCCGGCTAGGTAGCATATGTGCTGCTTGCTTGCTTGACGCCATCTAACGCCCATGTCGTTAGCAATCTCAGGCTTCTTATGCCCAGGTTTCCATACGGTAGGCCATCCATGCCGCCGGAGCAAGGGCGCCACCTTCGGCGGCGAACGGCCAAGTTTGCGTCACGGGAGCACTCATGAACCCGGCCCCGCCGTCCCGCGTCCCCCTCCCTAACGCGTCTCCATATCACCTGCCGCGCCGAAGGCCACCTCGCGCAACCCCGGGTATTCCTCCCCTCCATCCCTGCCTCTCCTCGCCATCGGGGCCGCCCCTGGGTGTCCAGCCCCTCCATCCTTGCCTGCCTGCCAGGGCCCTACACCTTCCTCCTCCGCCCCTGCCCCGCACCTCCTCTTTCTGCCCCAACTGCGCCTCCAGCTGCTCGATGTGCGCTGCCAGGCTGGCCAGCTGCCGGTCCTTCTCGCCAGCAACGCTGGCAGCCAGCTCCGCCACGCGCTCCTGGGCCACCGCCACCTCCTTGCGCGACAGCTGGACGGTCTGCGGTGGCCAGGGACGGTGAGGGGCGATGGGTAGGGCCGGAGCGGAGCGGGAGAAAGGGGGCTAGGAGGCGGGGGGGAGGGGGGGAGCGAGGAGCAGGGCGAGGCCGCCTGCGTCCGGGGCCTGTCAGTGCAGAGGCAGTGGATTGTCGGAGCGGGGGTGGGAGGGAGATGCCATTTGCTCGTCTGGGAGACGGAGGGGGACGCATGAGGAGTTGGCGAGGTAGCTCCACCTTTGTCAGGCTCCCCTCCGTGCCAAAACCCGGAAGCCAAGACCATCGCCCGCGCACAATGTGCATGTTCGGTAGGAAACACCATCCGAAATTTATTGGTAGCTCCTTCGGGATGCTCACCTTGGCCGCTAACTCCTTGCGGACTTCCATGAGCTCTTTCCGCGTTCGCGTCAACTCGTCCTCCAGCGCCGCAATTGCAACAGTGTGCACGCTCTCAACACTAGCATTGGCTATGCTCTGTGCGGTGTCCTGCAGTGTCCTTGCTTGCTGTTGCGCATCCAGCTCCTCCTCCCCTTCCTCGTCCTCCAGCCACATGAGTTGGTCGTCTTCCCCGCCCATTTTGCCCACACCTATCACGAAGGCCTGGGGCAAACCCCGTCACAGGGCCATAACAAGAAACGAACACTGTCGTCTCGAATTTATGCTTCGATTTACTATAACCTGCTTTGTCTTTGTGCAGTATCGTTGAATAAAAAGCGCCCTCGCAGCGAGGCACGACTACGGCAGTCCAAAGCAAAAACTTCCCCTTCCCCTCTCCTTGCTACTTGTGAATCTATGCCAAAAGTATAGAGTTGTTTAGTCACTTGAACCCTTGTGGCTTCTCTCACGACTATTTTTCTCTCTTGGATCGAGTGACATCTTAGCGAATGTAATACTTTACTATATGCCTAGCATTAAAATTTGAGTGAGCTGCAGCGGCAGCAGTGGTCACGTCCATTTTGCGTTAGGCGCTTGAGCAACATGCCGCTGAGCGACTATGGCTACACAATCGAAGGGAGAGGCCTTAGCGCTGATCAGTTGGTGAGCATAGGGGTGGCGTGCAGCGAACCAGGGGACTGGGACGCCTCCAGCAGCTTCCCCTTAATTTGGTCACCTTTGCAGGCCAAGGTCGCCTCCTTTAAGCGTATGCTTATACAAAGCGGCTCTTGGGGTGGCCATTTCGGTAAGAGTTTGACTCGGTTGACTTGCGGGCGTACGAGGCGACGCGTTCTTCCTCTCAACTTGGCACAGATACGCACTCTGGCGTGCATGGGGATGCCAGGCTCCGCCTCACCCTGCCCACAAGTGCCCACCCAACACACCGCCCTGCACCATCCCAAACCAACGCCCATCACCCCCGGCCCCACCCTGCATTTCAGATGACCACGATTGTGCGCGCTTTCTCAAAGCCAGACAGTATGATCTGCAAGCAGCGAAACAGATGTGGGAGAGCATGCTCGCGTGGCGGCGGGAGCAGCGAGTCGATTCCATCCACGAGTGGTTTGTCTTTGCGGAGCGGGAGGAGTACGACCGGGTCTTCCCCACCGGATTGCATAAGACAGACAAGGAGGTATGGGCGCGTCGCGTCTCATGGCCTTGGGGACGGGGCAGAGCGGGCACCACCGGGGTTGCAGCACCTCCACAAGGGGGCGTGCCAACGAGGGATGGCGGCTCCTTCCGCGCCCACCACAAATGTGGACACCACTCCTGGGGGCTCCGCCGGTTCGGAGGTGGCTGGCCCATTCTTGCACCTGCGGACGGTCTACTGGCAGTGCTTACCCATAGACTGTTGGAAGGCGCCGTCCGTCATATTTGCGTGGGCTGGTGCGGACACGCCCACTCTGCAGCCCCATCTGCAGCATCGGAGCTCCATAGCGCCGGCTGCACCGAACCAACGCTCCCTCCCACCTACTCCCCCGCTCAATCCCACTCCCGGCTCCCGCCATCGTGCGCCTTCCACTCCTCCCTTCCCACCAGGGCCACCCCGTGCTGATCCAGCAGCTGGGCCGCGTCAACATCGGGGCGCTCTATAAGGTCACCACAGATGACCGCATCCGCCTGGCGCACATTGCGGAGAACGAGCACCTGCGCCGGGCCGTCTTCCCCGCCTGCTCGCGCGCCGCTGGGCGGCCGGTGGACCAGCTGTTCACCATTATCGACCTCGAGGGCGTCGCGTTTACGTGAGCAGAGCGGGGGCCCTGGACGAGGCCCGCACACGGCACGACCGAACTCGCTTACGCAGGCTGCCCTGGCTGCTGCTCGTACTGCTGCGGATTCAGTGCTCCCTTGAAACTGCTCCCACACCCTGACTGCCGACATCATCTCAGGCTCCGCCCCACAGCACGTCCTCTTCCCCCCTCCCTATCGCGCCCCCCACCCCATCGCCATTCCGCCACCCTGCACCTCGCCGCCCCTCGGGCCTGCAGGAGCATGATGCGCACGACGTCGCTGCTCAAGATGTTCATGGCCATGGACAGCAACAACTACCCGGAGACGCTGGCGCACATGGCCATCATCAACGCGCCCGGCTGGTTCTCAACCTCGTGGAGCGCGGTCAAGAGCGTGCTGAGCGGGGACACGGTCAAGAAGATCCAGGTGACTTCGTGGGATTGGGAAGGGCGGTGCCGGGGGCGCAGTGTACCCAGAACGGGGACCTTTTAGCGCATGTGCCGCATCAGAGGAATGACGGCCTGGGCCTCATGGAAGTTGGCTTATAAAGGAGTCTGTGCACTGCTGCAAGGCGCCATTGCCGTGGCCAGGGTGGTGCTGGGGGATTTCTCCTCCCCCAGCACCACGGCATGCGTTGCCCCCGGGCCGATCTTCCTTTCCTGCTGTGGTACTTGCACGACCTCATGGTAACACCCGGCCCTGCACCCGGCCCCCAGATCCTTGGCAAGGACTACCAGGCAGCCCTGCTGCAGCACATCCCCCGGGAGAACCTGCTGGTGGAGTACGGCGGCGCCTCAGCGGGGCGCGTCACCGACAACATCGGGCCCTGGCAGGAACCGCTGCTGCCGCCGGTGGAAATGCTACCGGAGCCGCCCGCCTCGCCGCTGCGGCCGCTGCCCACCGCGCTGACAGGGCAGGAGGACGACGCGGAGGGTGGGGTGGACGTCACCGTGCATGGCGCAGTGTCTCCGGTGGCCACGGGCAGCGGGAAGGCCGACGGCGGCCACTCGCCCCCCTCGGGCAGCCCCCCGCCCTCCGCCAAGCGGATCCACGTCCTGGAGCCGCTGCGGCCGCCACCGCAGCCGCTGGCGCCCGGTGCCGCCGCCACGCATGCGGACCCAGCCGGCCAGACGCACGGCACCGGAACCACCGGCGGCGGCAGCCCCACCCACAGCGACGCGACCTCAGACACGACCCATAACATGGCGGCGCCCTTGCTCA
>LSYV01000015.1:1561827-1577480 GCA_001584585.1 Gonium pectorale
GGGGGNGGGGGGGGGGAAGGGGCAGCTCCAAGGCTGCGTGGGGCACAAAACCCTAGACGGCCCGGTCTGTCACCGCAGCCGCAGCGGCCAGCGGCCCCACTCTCGCTGGTAGGGCACTACAAAAGATCTGCACCCCTGTCCGCCGAAACTACCCGGCCAGCCTCCCAACGCCGCGCTGCTCACAGCCTCGAGCCAGCCCCGCCCCCGGGCCAGCGCTCCCCCAAACCAACCAACCAACCGCCACAGCTGTTACCCTCTCCGCCTACACTTCAGGCGCCGTAAAAGTCCGCGCCCGCGCAGCCCCGAAGCTCCAAACGTCGTCTCCTCACATCTGCAACTCCTGCAGTTGAAGCCGCAGGCTGTTGGCGGCGTCCCGCAGCTCCTGCTTGCTGCGCACGTCCTCGCGCACTCGCGGCCGGGTGGACGGGTCGGGCCACACCTGTGGCGGGGTCCAGGGGGTTGCATCGTGATCGGGATGGGGCTTGGACCACTTCAAGTCGGGGAACGTGGAGCAGGAGGAGGTAGACGACATGTTGCGGGCGGTGAGGTGGTGTGGGGCGGTGGGGCCGGGGCAGGCAGGACCAGGGGCCGCGTGGAGCTTGTGGGGTCGAGGGGCCATGCATCTGCCTCTAGCCCCGCCCGCCCGCCTGACGCAGCCAGTCGGGCCGGGGCCACGGTTGCGGGCTGAGGGTCGGTCTTTTAAAGGCTTTTATGCCGGATCGGGATGAGCGACGGGCTTGCAGCACCATGTGTGAAGATGAATACCACGTTTTTGAGTGCAGTACTTACGATAGGTACGTGGTGGTACGATAGGTACGATAGGTACGATAGGTACTTACGAAGACGAGTACGGAATTTCGCGCGCTTGTCATAATATGATGCGGTTTTGGGCTGACATTGACCCTTACAAGGTCGGTGCATTCCGTGCCTCTGTTTACAAAAACCGCAAACGTGTCATGTGTTAAGTTGCGCTTGTCTTTTCGGGTTCTGAGCCCTACAGCTAACCAGACCTCTTAAGGGTGTTTTCACCCTCTCTGCTATGGCGGGTCGGGACCCAATCGGCTCGTGTGGCCTGCTACCCCTCTCTGGGGAAGCCTGTCATCTGTAATCACCACCAAGGTGCGACGCACGGCTGCCACACGCCACAACGGCCGCTAACAGCCCAGCCCCACCCTGGCCCGACGGCGCGTGCGCGCCCGCCCCACCCTCGCCTTGCTGCCCCCTCCCCGCGTGGTGCTGCGGCACCCACCCGCGCGAGGGCTCTCTCCAGGACTTGGCGCCCCCGGTGGCGCTCGTAGTACTCGTTGAAGGGGGAGAGGTCCGCCAGCAGGACCTGGACGGGCAGGGGCGGGAGGGGCAGGCGAGAGGGGCCATGGTGGGGGACAGGACTGCAGCTGGGCGGTGGCTCCTTGCGAGCACGGGACACGTGCCGGCCAGGGGTGTGTTGCCTTCAAGAGTTTATGACAGAGGACATGTGCAAGGAAGGTTACGATCTGTGGGGGGGTAAAGGGTCTGGCCACCCGGCAAGGTCTGCAGGTGGTGGCGGCGCCCATCGCCGGTGTGCGGTGGGGTTTCGCCCGTTGGCCGCGTGCAGAGCTCCCGCGTGCCTAGAGGAGGGCCAGCTGGCCCCTTGCGCGCGGGCTGGGAGGAGGGCCCAGGCGGCGCAAATCGCAGGGGGGCCGCATCAAACGTGCCGCCCCCGGAGCACGTGTCCTCGACACCGGACACCTGCTTCATTCCAAACCGGCCAACCCCCAGCGGCCCATCCGTCGTACCAATCCGCTCGCTCTCCTCCGGCGCTGGCTTCGGCTTCATGAGCGGAAGCGCCCCACCCTCGCACTGGCCCGTACCCGCCTCCCGCCGATCCTTTCGTTCGCCTGCGCAGGCCCACAATCCCCCACCTGCAACCTTCGAAGGTAAGCCGTAGGGCTGCTCGCTTGTCGCTGACGTCGAAGTTTCGCAGGTCGACTACAACTCCGCCAAGACCGCCATTACTCCTGCTATTGAATATGTGATACGGTACCGGCAATGAGACCCGTTTCCCTTCTTCATTACCCCCACCTGCTGGCACCGCGGGCTGCCCATGGCCCGCCTGTCCCGGAGTTCCTCAAAGATGGCCACCACCGCATCCTCGTTCCCCGCGCGGCAGCCGCTGGTGGAGGGCGGCCATCCGGACTTGGTCGCGGCCACGAGGGCCTCCAGCCTGCACTTCGGCAGCAGCCAGCGCAACACACGGAGCAGGTTGTACCTGCGGAGTATCGGGGATGGGCAGGGTCGGATTGGGTTGGGTTGGGTTACTTATACTTGCATCGTGTAGGGTGCAATACCGGTAGTTCGGAGAGGCGAGGGACGGATGCTGCGGCGCAAAGCTGGGCGCTGCATAATCAAAGTGTGGAGGGGACGGGAGGCGGGGGAGGAAAGGAGGCGGGTGGGGTGTGCGAGGCAGGATGTGCGCGGGTTGCCCGAACCCGGGCCAAGCGCCTTGACAGGCGAATGAGCAGGGGGGCCGGGTCTGGGTTCTGGATTTTGGATTCTGTGCCCTCAGGTGTGGGAGGCACGCGTGCGCACGCAGCGCCGAGACCACCGCATTCTTTCAGCACTCGCAGAGGGCAAAGGGGAGCGCTCAACTGCGTGGCGTGGCGTGAAGGACCCATCAGGTGACTACCTTCCCTGCGCTCACACTCAAACTTTCGCCCTGACAAGGCATCAAGCAGGCTTCCTTGGGGAGGGCAGGGTGCGCGCCTAAGCCCCCTGCGCCGCCGGCAATTACAGCTCCGCAGCCGCAGCCGCAGCCGCACCCGCGCCCGATGCTACCGCCAGCCTGCATTCCACCTACGGACCCATGGCAGCAAGCCCCGCCCCGTCCCACACGACACCGCCACCCCCTCCCCCCTCTTCAGCTGCCCTCACGGACCGATGCCGCACCCAAACCACCGGCCCCCCGCGCCCATCCCCTCCGCCCGCCTCCCATCCTCCACCCTACCCTACCTCACCCTCTCCCACCTTGCCACCCTCCCATCGACCCGCCCCGCACCTGCAGCACGTGTGCAGCGCCGTGTCCAGCCACTGCACGTCCTGCTGCAGCAGCAGGTCGTGCACCGCGACGGGGTCCCGCCGCTGGCACGCCTCAAACAGCGACTGAAACACCTCCACCACGCGCGCCTCCACATCCGCCTTCTTCTCCTCCCACGCTGGCGAGCCGGGGCCCTGCGGCGGCGCCGGCGCCGCCGCCGCGCCGACACCGCCGCCGCTGGCGGCGGCTGTGCTGGTGAGCCCCAGGAGCTCGGCCGCAGCGTTGAGGATGATGTTGAGGACGCCGAGGCCCGCGTCGTTGCCGTCGCGCAGTCGCCGCAGGCGCGCCAGGTCCAGCTGCCCGTCGGCTCCGCACATGTCCTGTCCGGGAAGGCACCCAAAGGGCCAGCGGCGAGGCAATACGCTCCAGGGCACGTGGTGTGGGGGAAGGAGCGGAGCCCGGGACGCGCGGCTGTGGCAGGCACAACCCCAAGAGATGAACAGGCATACGGAAAGCTCCCAACCCACCCTTCTGCTTCCCACGGTTCGGGGGGGCGGGCGAGCGTTGCATCCCTACGAATCGCCCTGCGGTAATGATGACTTGGGACAACCATCCGGCAGCCCTCTTCATTTTCCCACGCCACGCCCCACGCCCTGCTTCCCGCGTCCAGTGTCGTACGCACATGTTGCAGGAACATACTCCAGGCCCTGCTGCCGCTGCCCGACCTCAGACACACCGACACATAGTCGATGGCCAGCCGCGCGTCACTTCGCGCCCGCTCGCGGTCGGGCCCTGCCTCCTCCTGCACCGCCCCCATGCGGCCGTCCGGCCCCTCGACCTCGGGGCCATCGGCCAGCCGTCGCCGCGCGCCGCCGCCGCTGGCGGCGCGGCTGCCAGCGCTCCCGCCGGCGGAAGCTCCCGAGTCGCCTGCAGCTGCCGCAGCGCCGCTGCCCATGCTTTCGTTGCCATCAGCCGAGGCGGAGGCAGCGGAGGCCGAGGCGTCGGCTGCGTCGGCGGGGGGACGGCTGTCACGCGCTGCCAGGCCCCGCTTGTCGCCGGCGGCGATGGCGATGGCCTGCGCGCCGCTCCCGCCCGCCGCCGCTGCCGCGGCGTCGGCAACGGAGGCAGCCCCCTGGCCGCCCCTGCGCTTCGAGTGCGGCGCATCCGCTTGCCCCCCGGGGGGGTGGGCGGTGTACCTGGGCGCGCAGGGACGGGCGGCGGGCAGGAGGGCGGTCAACACGGCCATCCTGTACCCCCGCGTACGGCAATGGCCGCCGCCGCCGCTGCCTCCTCACCTCCAGCCCGCCCGCCCGCATGCCTCGCACCGGCGATCCCGGCCCCCACCGCCCCTGCCCTCACCATGCCGGCCAGGTGGTTCCGAAGAGCATCTCCACCGTCTGACCCGAGGCGTCGTGGTCGATGCATATGTGGTACAGCGCCCCGCACCCCTCGTGCATGCCCACCGTTTCCCGCTTCCGGGTACCCTTCCCCTTTGCGTCCTTCTTTGGGCCGGGCGGCCGCGGTGGCGCTGCGGCGACGCAGAACATGGGGAACACCTGCAGGAGCGGAGATTGGGGCAGAGGTTTGGAAGATGTCAACGGGATGGGCGCCAGCATAATTCGCCCGTCGGGGGTTAGAGGGTTGGAAGGCATTCACAGTCGTCGTGGGAAGGGGCGGGTCGCTTGTCTGCGCGGCAGCACTGTCGGCTGCGTCGCGCCCCGGCATCACACAGGCACGCGTCGTGTCGGGGCGCCGCAGCTCTGTGGGGCAGCGCCAAGGGTGAGCGCTGTGAGTGCGAGGGACGACAGCGCACCACGGCTTGGGGCGGAACACAACAACACCGGGCGGCTGAATGGAGGCAGCCCCCTCCCTCCATGCTCCGGCCCGGGGCTGCCTGTGCAACCAGCAGTGCGCCCCCACACCAAACCCACCCACATTTCCCTACTTCACTGCCCCACTCCCCTCTCCCGGCGCCGCGCCGGACGGCCTACGGCAGCCCACCTTGTGCACAGAATGCGTGTCCTGCGGGTGCTGCGTCCTGCATTTGTTCTTCTTGTTGCTGAGGCCGTGGTGCTGCAGGCAGTGCGTGCTGACCTCCGAGTCCACCAGGTACCAGCAGCCCGCAGCGAAGGGCCGCCCACGGCCCACCTCCAGGGCCACAGCTGACGATGACGCCGACGAAGCTGACGAAGCCGACGCCATGGTGGCGGAAGGGGCGCCGCCGGCCGCGGGCCAGACGGGCGCGGATGCTGCCGCTGCCGCGTGCCTCGCCTCGTGTCCTGCCAGGGGCCCGGCCTCCGGCTGAGGTTGGCTGATCTGCAGGAAGGCGGCCTTTGTGTAGCCGCCGCTCTGTGGGGGATAGAAGAGGCGGGCGGGGGGGATGGGGGTCGAGGAAGGCCGGAACTTCACAACAGAGCGGATGTGAAGTGTCCGCGAGCGTTCCCTTGCCTTCCTGTTATCCAGCCGGGAGCGGGGCCAGGTGCGTGAGGCGGAGTAGCTGTAGCTGTACAAGGGGAAGGGTGGCGAGGCGGAACACGTCCCTACGCTTCCCGAGTCGACAGTTGGGCCCAGCAGGCGCCGGGGGGCAGTTGGCCTGGAGCCACCCTCGTACAGCCTGCGGAGGCAAGGAGCGTACGGCCATGTGGCAGCTTCCATGGACTTGGGGTGGTCGTGCACGAACCGCCATGGAGTTCGGTTTGACGTTCAGAGTCAAGGACGCCAGACTGCAGATGTTGTAACTGTTCCGTCCCGGCGCACCTGCTCCATAAAGTGGTATCGCTCCAGCTCTTGAGGCCCCAGGAACGACTGCCGCGGCAGAGAGTCGGGCGCCGATCCGCCGGACCCCGCCGCGCGCGGCGCCCACAGCTTCTGGAGGTCCTCGTGCGGAAGGCGCGAGTGTACACGCGCGAGGCGGCACCCGCCGGCGCGCATATCCTCCGCTGCTGCGGCCAACGATCGCCACGCGTCGACGCTGGGCATGTAGCCAACCAGCGACGTCGCTGCCGCTGTGGCCGGCGGCTGGTCGCCACCGCCGCCAAGGCCGTGGCTGAAGGCAACAGTGACGTCACCATCGCCACCGCTGAGCAGCGACAGGAGACGCAGGAAGGTGCCGTCCAGCGGGAAGGCATCTGGTGCGGGCAGCATCGCCAGCAGCGCCGTCGCCGAACCCACCGGGCTCACCGCAGGCAACACCGCCGCCGCCACCGCCGCCGCCGCCGCCGCCACCACCGCGGCCGCCGCCGCCGCCTCGGGTGCCGCTGGTCCGGCGTTTGTGGCAGGGCTGGCCTCGAGGCCCCATAGCAGCAGCGAGTCCACGTAGCCCGGCTGCTGTGGCGGGCCCGGCTGTTGCAGGGGCAGCACGCCATGGTGCGGCGACCCGGGCCTATCTAGCGAGTCTGACGCCGTCAGCATCCCAACGAACCCCGCATCCTGCGGCAATGGGTCTGGCCCATCTCCTTGGGGTTCGATGAAGTCCGGCAAGCCAAATGTCGGCAGGCAGCTGTTGGCCAGCCCTCCGCCGTTGTCGTTGCCGTGGGAAAGGTCGGAGGGCGGTGCGACCGCGTGCTGCACCTGATGGACCTGATGCAGAGGTGTTGGGGGGCCTGAACCGGGGAAGGGCCCGGAGGCTTCGCACGCCGCTCGCTGCCCGTGCCCGTGCTCCTGCCCCTGCCCTGACGGGCCATCAACACCCGCAGTTCCATCGCCGGGCTCCTGCGACAGACGTCCCAGATTTTGTCCCAGATCCTGTCCCAGATCCCGGGCCCAGTCATCAAGAATCGTGTTGTCGAACGGACTACCGCCATCAGCATCCTGGCTCAGCGGGTAAGAACGCTCCGACCCCAAGCCTGCGAAGCACAAGAGTGACAGCGCATGAGCTGACCGTGCACTCCATGCGAGGCGGGTATGCGCAACGACGGGCTCTCCTCATCCCGAGATGGGACCGTCCCGAGTTACCTCCAAGTTCCACGGCGCTCATTTGTCAATAAGTTACGGCGTCCAATGCTAGTCAGAGGAGCGGCAACTACACGATACACTGCTTGCGAAGCGGCTTGGGCGCGAGCCTGCTTCCGCTTTGTTGTCGCGTGTCATGCCAAATCGTGGCCAAGCATGCCACTTGTCCGTATGCACTGTGAGAGAGAGAAGTTTGCCACAGGGCTGCACTCTACAGTTGTGTAGGTTGTGTTGGTTAGCCCCTCTACACTATAGGCTGTTAGGCTCACAGGATAGACTTGTCGCACAGACAGGGATTACCCGGAATCAAATGACAATTGGCGATAGCATTCTAAGTGCGGGCTTTTCCCCGTTCTTTACCCCCCCCCCCCGCCCCAGCTCTCCCCTACCTTCCCGTGCCCCAGGCGGCACTTGTCTCCACGCCCCGCGATCCCTAGTGTTTGCACTTGCGTACTTGAACTGCTTTGCTCTTCTGGCCTCCCTGTTGGTGACATCGATCCAGCCAGCCGTACGACTCCCAGCCGTACCGTGTGCTCAGCTCAGCGCCCCATCCCCGCATCCCGTTCATGCGCATGCTGGATGCCTTGCTCCTTGCAATAGCGGAACTGAGTTGTAAGGGCGCTAGGCTTAAGGTTGCGAACAATCCCCAAAAGGTTCTCCGTAGCGTGGAGGATGCGTCATCCCTGCATCGCCGTAAGCTTAGCCGCATAAGGTTATGCGTGCGCCTTGCTTGTGTGGCGAGGCAGCCGACACGGCGGGCGCGCGCTTGTGGGCCCGTCGAGGTCTGCTGCATGCCCATCGCAGCGCCACGAGCACCTGCCCTAAAGCCACGAGCCGGCTTTGCCGTCGCCAGCAGCTGCCAGCAACTACAGCCAGGCCAGGGGCGCCAGCCCTTATGGCGGGCTGCTCGGAGAACATGGACGCGTCGATCCTGGAACGATTCGGTATCGGCGACGCTCACTGCCACCCACAGGTGTGTGCCCCCACGTGGCGTCACCCCGTGGCCCCCTCACTGCTCTCAAGCGTCCCCCCCATTCGAACTTCCACACCTGGGAAATCTTGCTGCCGGCCACTCACCTTACCCCACCCCGTGCATGACGTATATGCAACACGCTCGGCACGACAGCACTTGCATATTGGTCAAACTCCATTCTCCCGCCCTGGTCGTCACGGTGGTGGTCCCCGACCCTGACCAGGATGACCGGGGGGACGCGGCCGCCAAGGTGCTCGCCCTGCGTGCCCCCGTGCTGGCGGTGATGGGCACGCGGCTGGAGGACTGGGCCGCGGTGGAGCAGCTGGCCAGGAGCGCACCGGCCAAGGCGAGGAGCGGCCAGCGCGGGGGAAGGGAACATGGCACCTGAGGGTAGGGGCAGGGCAGGGCAGGGAGGGGAGGGGCGACAACGGAAGCCCGCCGCTCGTGCAACCCCCGTAGCACGTGCACGCCCGCCCCCGTGGGCTCGGCGGAGGCGCCTTCCTGACGCAACGCCCCCCTCCGCGGGGGGGGGCACTGGAGCCACCGATCCATCCTGGCAGTGTCTGCGGAGCACTGCCCCCATCCAGCCCGCTAGCCCGCTCTAGTGGCGGCTGGGCTGGTACCTGGTAGTAGTAGCCTGGTGCCAGGCTTCATTTAACTAGTGACAGGACGGAGGGGGCCAGCACACCGTGGGGCCGCGAGCGAGCTGGGCGGTAGGCAAAGGCGGCCTAAGGGTGCACGCACGCCCAGCGCCAGTGCGCCTCCGCTTACCTCCACCCCAGCACACAATCCCACGCGTCGACTCTCCCGCCGCCCCAACCTCCACCCGCCTCAGGCTTGCTGCGAGCTGCAACCCTTCCGACCCCACCGCCCCTCGCTCCGCCGCAGGTGATCCCCTGCTTCGGTGTGCACCCCTGGTTCGCGCACCGCCACGCGCTGCCGCCCGGCTCCGCCTCCGACCCGGCCTCCCTCCTGGACGCGCCCTCCAACGGCAAGGACCACCCCTCGCGCCACCCGGCGCTGCTGGAGCCGCCGCTGCCGGCCGCCGCCGAGCAGTGGATGCCGCGGCTGCGGGCGCTGCTTGAGGCGCGCCCCGAGGCGTGCGTGGGGGAGTTTGGGCTGGACCGGGCGGCGGTGGTGCCCGGCACGCGGCTGCAGGTGCGAAGAGGCATGGCGGCAGACATTGTGGCAGGGAGTCCGGAGCCGAGCGGGCGGGGGGAGCCGGGCCGAAGGGGTCGGCGAGGCGGAGGGGCGGACGCTCTTATCCCTCCACCTCACACTCGCCGCAGCCCGCCGCTGGCCCGCGCATCATCACGCCCTCACCCTCTTGTCCCCGCTCTTTCGCTTTACGTCAGCATCCCCGTCCTCGACACCTAGCACACTCCCGTGTCCGTTTTCCCTCCCTGCGCCCCTCCCCCTTGCCGCCGCCGTCCCCGCCGCCGCCCTGCAGCCCTCCTGGCAGCACCAGCTGGCGCTGACGGAGGCGCACCTGCGGCTGGCGGCGGAGCTGGGCCGCCCCGCGTCGCTGCACTGCGTGCAAGGCTACGGGCACCTGCAGGAGCTGCTGCGGAGGCTGGGGCCAGAGGGCTGCCCGCCCAAGATCATGCTGCACAGGTAGAGGGGGAGGTGGGGCAGGGGCAGAGGGGCGGCGGGGGGCTGCCCGCCCGAGACAAGACAGTGCTGTACAGGGTACCGGGTTTTAGGGTTCGGTTTTTCGGGCGGGGCCGGGGTCTTGAATTAGGGCACGGTGCTGGCGGTGGTCGGCAGGGGGCGCCGGCAGGAGCCATGTTTCTGGGGCAGGGTAAGGACTTCGGGAGAGGGTGGGGCAAAGGGGATTATGCTGCCCGGGAGCACTCAGGTGTGTGCTTCTACTCCTCACTCACCACTCCGAACCCCTCCCGCCTGACTGATCACCCCGGTCCGCGCTCGCCTGCACACGGCACCGCGCCCACGTTCGACAGCTACGGCGGCAGTGTGGACCTTATAAAGGGCTTCACCAAGCTGCCCGGAGGGGTAGGCGAGCGCATTTACTTCAGGTGGGCCCCAGGTGCCGGCGTGCGCGTTTGGGGTCGGTCTCGAGTGGGCAAACATGCTGTTGCCGGGGCCCAGGGGCACTCACGCGTTGTCCCGGTGCCCACCGTTCATGTGCGCGTGTCAGGCGGGGAGGGGGGGTACGGGAATGGGTGACGAAACCGGTACCACACGGGCGAGGGCAGCTGCAGAGTTACAGGCTCTGGTAGCGAGCCGCCCAGCCCCGGCACCCGTCGCCCACCAATGCCGGCGCTGAAGCCAGCGAGCGCCTCGCAGGTCGCCACACCTGTAGCAGACTCCAGACTCCACCCCGCCTCCCATGTCGCCAGGCGTGCCCTCTTTCTCCCGTCTTGGCCACTTAGCACGCCCTTAAACTGCAGCACGTTACAGCGCCCGGCAGCCAACTTCATCGTCAGTCAGCCAGCGTTGCGCCCCACCGACGCACCGAGCACTAGGCGGACTGGCCTTCCAGCTCTCGCCACGCCGCCTCCCCCAGCTCGTCGTTGTTCATCCTCCTTTCCCCGCCGATCGGCCCCGTGACCCCCGCCCGCTCCTCCGTGCTCACCAGCCCCAGCCAGGGACGCAACGCCCAACGCCCCCCACCCCCCCGGGAGCCGCTGCCTGGCTTCCTCATGTGCCGCTGGACGGCGACCCCCTCCCCTGCAGAGGCCGAGCCCACCAACCCCCTCTCCCCCTCCGGACTGAGCACCGGCAACGTCCCCTCCCTCCCCCATCCCGCAGCTTCTCCTCCGTCATCAACGGCCGCGCCCGCGACAAGCTGCTGGAGCGGCTGGCGGCCGTCCCGCCGGACCGGGTGCTGCTGGAGAGCGACCAGTGCAGCGCGGGCTGGCGGGAGGTGGACGGTGGGCTGTTGGAGGGGCTGGCGGCGCTGGCGGAGGCCAAGAAGCTGGGGTTGGAGGCGGCGGCGGAGGCGGCGGGCGCCAACTTCGCGGCGTTCTTCGAGCAGAGCCTGGCGGCGATGCGGAGAGACGGGGGAGGAGCAGAGGGAGGAGGAGGGGGCTGAGGAGCAGGCGATGGGTTGAGTGTCAGGGGGCGTGATGGCGGGGGCTGTGCAGGGTGATGGAGACGGTTTTCGTCTCTCCGTCGATTACATGTGCAGCAGCCTCAGGCCCGAGCAGGCAGCACCCTGGCGCAGGCAGGCGACGGTCTGGCGTCGCCTTATGGCTTGGGCCGATACTTACACAGATGGAGCTGCTTTGCGACGACGGATGAGCGCAGGACAGATGGAGCGCAGGACAGGTGTAAGCAACGTGCTGCAAGCAGGGGCCACATCCCTGCGTGCTGGCGGGGGCCGGGGCCTCCGGAGGAGCACCGCCAGCTTGCACGGCACGGGGCCGCCGGGTGCTCTCCCGTCGCGAGCGGTCTCCTGAACCGTGGTGCACATCCAATTGGCTGCGCGTGGCCTCTCTTGGGCCCGCAAACCTCAAACGGCCGGACGCCAGCCCTTGCCCGGCCCTAGCGGCCGCCCAGCGTTGTCGCGGCTTGCGGCCCCGCCCTCGGCCCCGCCTCCCCAATGCCGACGCCAAGCCACGGCGTCTTCTCACCTCTGCAGAGTGCCGCAGGCAGCACCCAGCCCACCCTCGCGAGCGTGCTCGGGCGGCCCTGCAAGGGGACCGTTGCGATGGGAACGCGGCGGCCCAGAGCCCGCAGACGGGAGAGCGCTCGCCTCGCATCGCCAAGCGCCGCCTCGCCCCTGCTCCGCTCCGACTCCGACTCCTCTGCGTGTTCCTCCTGCCATCCCCCGCCGGTCGTGCCACCTGGCAGCACCGCAGCATCCCGTGCGCCCAGCGGCCGGTCGGCCGTTTCGGCCACTCCAACCTCCAGCCGCCGCATCCGGCACACAGTCACCGGACGACCGGGCGCCGGCGCGCCTCACGGACCGCGTTTCCCGCTCCGGTCCCACCGCGCCCGTGGCGCTGCCTGAGCGTAGTCGGGCCGCTGGCTCTCCCAACTCCGCCTGCGCCTCCGCCTCCACCTGCAAGCGCCCTTTCGCTGCGTCCACCTCCACCTCAGCCTTAACCTGCGCCTCCGCCGCCGCCTCCGTCACCGCCCGCTGTCCGGCTCGCACCAGAAGGCCTCGTGCTGCTGGCGGCGCGCCGCGAGCACCACCCCCCCGCAGCGCGGGCACAGGAAGCTGGAGCCGTCGTCCAGAGCACACTGCATGAAGCCCTCGCGGCCGGTCTCCTGGAGGTAAAGGGGACAGGGGCGTGGGGTCGCGGGGCGACAAAGGGCTTCACCCACGATCCCGGGCGCGTCACAGGCACATGCCGGCGGGGTGGGCCCAGCCCCTGGGTCTAGGCGGTAGCTGAGGCCCGCCACGGTCCCGAGGCGGTACCGCCCTCTCCACTCAGCCGCCCAGCTGGCCAAAGCCCGACCCCCGCCACATCGCGTCCGTTCGATCCAGACCAGGCTCGGGAGTTGATACCTGAAGCTACGTGCCCCAAGAAGGGTACACTCACGCTGAGGATGGGCGCATGCTGTTGCGGCCCAAGCGCAACAGCACCGCCGTCCAGCCCGGCCCACGAGGACGTGGCCTCCTCCCCGCCGCCAGAGGCCGACGCTGCCGCTGCCCCCGCAGCTGACCGGGCCTCCCAGCCGCAGCAGCCGCCGCTCCAGCTCATGCTATCGCTGTCGCCACCGCCGTCGCTGCTGTACTGCTGCAGGGCAGCACCGCTGGTATTGGCGGCGGTCGGCCATGGCGGCCCCGACGGTGAGGCTGCGGCACAAACCGAACCACCGAGCCATGGCGCCTGCGCCGGTTGCGGTTCTGAGATAGAAAATCCATGTCGGTCTCCAAGCGGAGCGCCAGACGACAATGTCGAGGGGCCCGCGGGAACCCCGCTGGATGAAGGCTCCTGGGTAAGGCAAGGGAGGGGGGGGGGCCGGGTACTTGACGTCGGTTCGCATGGTGCCCTTAGGGCAGGCGGCTCTTAACACCTCCTTGTACGTGCTAATACCTACCTCTGATCGCACCGACGCTGCTCTCGTGAAAAGTTCGGTAAGCTCTTGAAGTGCATCGGTCTGACGGTTGGCGACTAACTCCGAGATCACTCTGCAAGGGGCATACATATTCCCGAGAACAGCACTTTGTGACCAGTGCGCGCAACATTGGCGAAGGTTCCAGCACCCACCCCATAGCGTCGCGAGCATCGGCATGCCCCTATTACCTGTTCAAGGCGGGAGCGGCCGCAGCTTGCCCACCAGTCGCATGAAGGGCGCTTAGCACGAGCTGCAGGGCCGAAGGGCAGATCCATCCACGTTGATGGTCGGTGATGCCGCAACCCAACGCTGCTGAACGTACCCGAAGTGCACCAGCCGGATCTCCGCTCGCGATGGCTGAGTGGGCCTCTCGCAGCAGCTCATGGACCCGGTTCTCGGCTCCGCTACCTGGCTGCGTGTTCATAGGGCTAACCTCTGCTGCTCTGGTGCTGTACCGGAATGTCTAAACCGTCTGTCCCGCGCCAGACACTTCCCACACACGTTTAATAATCTCGCCTAGTACACGTGCAGTTAAGTGTTCTATGTAAGATGCGGGGGTCGTACGACGTGCTTTCGGCCATGCGTACGGCGAGGTGCTCGCACCCCACCCTGGGCTTCGTGACATAGGAGGGTGCATGACAGTGCATGACAGTTGCATTTACAGGAGCCCATCAGGCCCATTACCATCGCCTGAGTAGGTTTGATCCTAGTGCACATGCACGACTATCCCTCGAGGATCTTTCGAGACGGGCGATCGCACGGGCCTCTTGCATCGATTTCGAGCCTCGAGTTTCCAAGGAGGCCCCGCGCGCAAGCCCCGGGCGTAAGGATGAATACGAAGATACAACGTGCGACGACTGCCGTACCCCGTCAGCACACATACGTCGCAATCTTCCCAATCTTGTATAGCGGTTCACACATTGGATCGGGGACGCCCCCGGCAGCCGCACGACGCCCGCATGGGGTGTCCCGTACATGTCCGTACTACATACACCATACGCTCGCGTTCGCAGTATAGACAGCGCACGCCGCCAGGAGAAAGAGCAGACCAGCGGGTGCGGAGCGGAACTGGAACGCGCAGGTAGCCCCGCGAGCGGGGAGAGGCCGGGGACGGCCCTGAGGCGCCGAGGCGCAACGCGCCCGCCACCTGCTCCGCCCCCGCCCCGCAGCCCGCCGCACCAGCCGCCCCGCCAGATCAACACCGTTGCTCGCCATTTATTCCGTTGTACACGCCATTCCCAATTCCGAGGACGTTCCAATCCAGGGCAGTTCGTTCCGATGCGAACCAAACCGTTCTCTCACGTTCCTTCCCAGCCGGCCCACAAGCCAGCCAGACGCGATGCGCGCCTGGGTGCCCGCACTCCGCCACCGCCTCCCGTTGCCTGCGCCAGACCTTGGGCCCATCACCGCCCATCCATCCCCCGCCTCGGTCCCGCGCACAGCCCTGCTCAGGAGCACAGGCTTCCCCAGCCCAGTCGCTGCAGCGTTGACCGCACATCCCCGCCGCGACGGGCCGCCGCCCTAAAAACATACAAAGGTTAAGGGGGATCGTGCGGCTTCAGTCAGGCACTCAGCCACCGCCGACGCCAAAGGCAAACGGGCCATGACGCCGACGACCGTCAGCCCGGCCCACCGCCCGGAGCATACCTTGACGCTGTGGCATCACCGCCGTTGCATCATCGCCGTTGTGTCGCCGCCGTGGCGACCGCGTCTACGCCCGCGGCCCCGCCCGTTCCACGCACCGGACTCACCTCCCCCCTCTATTGCCTGGCTCAACACCCTGCTCGCGACGGTCTCCAGCACTCGTCCCAGCAAAGAGTGCGCGACCAGCCCCCATTTTGCCCTTTGGAAACTTTGCGTTCACTTTGCATTTCACGGTGCGAGGCGACTGGGGCAGCATACAACCTCGCTATGCCCTGCCCCACCCTCGCCGACACACATACATCCACGCACGCCAATTCCACACGTGGTCAACCACTACCGCCCAGCCGCGGCACCCGGCGGTCCGTCTCCGGGCTCCCGCCCGCTGGTTCCTTTCCTCTTCGACTGGTCCAGAACCCCAATCAGGACAGGTATAACAGGTTGTGAGTTGGGTTCTCGTCACGCAGGGGTGGACACAAACGTGGACAGTGCCCTCAGATAGGGGCGTAGGTAAGGACACACACTCACACTCACACGCATGCACATGCACACACGCCGTGTGAGGGGGCTCCTGCAGCGAGGGGGCTCCTGCCGCGAGGGGGCTCCTGCCGCGAGGGGGCCCGCCCCGCCACTCAGCCGGCCAGCGCCACATCCCCGCCCCACAACCCCCGGCCTGTGCCCTGGGGCTGCACGCCAGTAGTCCCAGGGCTGCGCGCCAGAAGCCGTGCTGAGGGGCGACGGCCAGTCCACTAGCCACACACCCCGCCACGGCGCCGCCAACCGTCGCCACTACCGTCACTGGTGCCCGGCGGCGAACCCTCTCCTCCCTCCCCGTCTCGCGCCCCGTTCCCCCCTGATCCGCTACAGCGACGGCAGCGGCTCGCCTCGCGTGTCCGTCGCGACGCAGCCCCGCCCTGCCAGCCCTCCCCCGCCTCTCCTCCCGGCCCCTCTCCCTACTATCCCTATCCCTATCCCTATCCCTGCCGCCTCCCCTTCCCCGCTTCCCCCTTCCCCGCTGCCCCCTTCCCCGCTCCCCCCTTCTCC
>LSYV01000015.1:1587979-1598043 GCA_001584585.1 Gonium pectorale
AAGAATCGTGAAGCACTGTGCAAAGTCTGCAAACTCGAGCGTTCGATCAGCTTAAGCATTCTTCTGGACTTCTGCATTTCGGGACTTCTGGCTCGGCCTGTCGCCGTACATCCCCGTCCGTGCGCTCACACACGCACAACAAACCAGGAGCGAAGGGAAGCAACTTTGAGTTAGGCTTGACAAGTTGCGCATTGCTCAACCAACGTGTCCAGGACCAAACTGTATCGACACCCTGGCAGCGCCCTCCTATCGCTAATCGCTAATCCATGCACCTTAGGACGCTCCCACATGTCCCATCCCGCATCTTCCAGCCGCTCCGTGTCCCCAATCCAGCAACCCGGCTCTTCCCCGTAATCCCCAATCCAGCAATCCAACCCTTCCCCGTAATCCCCAATCCACCAATCCAAAACCCCGACCCCATCTGCAATCCACCAATCCCAACCCCGTGGATAGAACCGTTTTGTAATCCCCGTGACCGACCCCCAACCCTAATCCAAATCTATTTCACCCCTCCGGGCCTAGCTCCTGCCTACCTCTCTGTGCGTGAGCTGATGGCCCTCTCCCGATTAGGCCAAGCTTGCCTCCTTGGTCCTTGCGCACTTTTATATGGAGCACCCGTAACGCTAATGTCCGTTTGGGTCGATAGCGCATCATTATTTCAGTTTTGGTTTTGTAAGCCAGGGTTTGGGCATTGGCGTTGGCAGTGGGTTGGGTGGGGGTATGTTAGAATCTTGTGTCCCTCAATCTCCGTGCTCCCCTACCGCGCAGAATCCCTCCATCCTTCAACATGCCTAAATGCTGCACAGCCACCCGTACGAATGGGAGGGGTACGATTACATTACATGGCGCGTTTGACAGCTAGTATTCGGCTTCAGCTGCAAGTGTAACGAACGGCGACAAGGCGTGATGGAGCGATGCACACTGCCGCTGTGATTGTAGAGGGATGCGCTGTCTTCGACTGGAAGGAGACATGTTAACATATGGAGCGCTCAGAAACCAAACAGCCCTGGAAGGTCATCTCCCCGCCCGCAGGTCCTGGTAAGGTGGTGTTTAAAAACACCGGATTGTTGAATTGAGCCTTAGTGAGAGGGGCGTATAAGCGTCGCTTAGGTGGAGGTGAACTTCGTGACGGCCTTGGTGCCCTCGGACACGGCGTGCTTGGCCAGCTCGCCAGGCAGCACCAGGCGCACGGCGGTCTGGATCTCGCGTGACGTGACGGTGGGCTTCTTGTTGTAGCGGGACAGCTTGGAGGCCTCGGTGGCGACCTTCTCAAAGATGTCGTTGATGAAGCTGTTCATGATGGACATGGCCTTGGAACTGATGCCCGTGTCGGGGTGCACCTGCTTGAGGACCTTGTAGATGTACAGCTTGTACGTCTCGCTCTTGGCCGCTTTCTTGGCCTTCTTAGCCTTCTTGTCGCCGCCCTCAGCGCCCTCGGCAGCGGGCTCCTTGGCGGCCTTCTTGGCAGGGGCCTTCTTCTCCGCCTTGGGCTTCTTGGCCGCCTTCTCCGCCTTAGGCTTGGCCTCGGGCTTCACCTCAGCCGGAGCGTCGGCGGGGGCGGCGGCGGGCTTCTCATCCTTCTTGGGGGCCATGGCGTTGGGTCAGGGGTCGGATAGTGAGCGGGTTGAGTATGATGGCAGAATACACGATTTAAAGAATTCGGAAGGCAGAATGCCCTTTGTAGCGCAAGCGTCGACGAAGCGGCGGGTTCCCGGTGACACCCCAACCACCAACCTCGCTCGGCCCAACCGCGCCCCGCTGAGCCAACCGCCGAGCTCCGCGCCGCACGCATGTCTCTTAACAACGCTAGTTTCCACATGCATTTATCCAGCAACTCCGACCTTACATTCTTTGTCCGTCCCTAAACAAATTCTTCGACACCATGGCTGGTCGCGGCAAGGGCAAGACCGCCGGCAAGAAGGCCGTGAGCCGCAGCTCCAAGGCTGGCCTGCAGTTCCCCGTGGGCCGCATCGCTCGCTACCTGAAGAAGGGCAAGTACGCGGAGCGCATCGGCGCCGGTGCCCCCGTGTACTTGGCCGCTGTGCTCGAATACCTCACCGCCGAGGTGCTGGAGCTGGCGGGCAACGCTGCCCGCGACAACAAGAAGAACCGCATCGTCCCGCGCCACATCCAGCTGGCCATCCGCAACGACGAGGAGCTGGGCAAGCTGCTGGGCGAGGTGACCATCGCCTCGGGCGGCGTGCTGCCCAACATCCACGCCGTGCTTCTGCCCAAGAAGTCCAAGGGCGGCAAGGCTGAGGACGGCTCGGCGGCCGTCTAAGTGGTAGCTTTCATCATCCCAAACTCATCCGGTGTTTTTCAACACCACCCTTTCTGCAGGGACGAGCGCCCAGAGCGCCCCACCCTTCTTCCGTTCGAAGGTCCATGTGTACCTTTCCGTCATCTCTACGGATCACGTGTCAACTGCCACACGAGCATCCGTACCTTCATAGGATCCCGCCCCGCATTTGTTATGTCCGGCACCTCCCCCCAAAATTGAGCTCTCTCTTGCTTCGGCTTCGTAAGTATGAAATCTTGCCTGAAGCCAGCAGCACGCAGTCCCTACCTCAGATCTCCTTAATCACCTGCCAGCGGGGTATGTGTTCATGGCAGCCTGAGGGGCATCACACTTGCGGATGTGGGGGCTAAGTCCAGGGTAGGGCTTGGTTGCAACCTGGTTGTAACCGGACAACCACGTTTTAAAGGCTTGGTAAACGGTGCTGCGAAATAACCGGCACTATGAAGTGACCACCCTTCGTTCGAAAAGCACACGACAACGTCACCGGCATTCCTGAACGTAAAGTAGTGACAGGACGGCATAGACAGCAACCAAAGTTATATGTGCTTACCTGCTGCCGCCGAGTGACTTGAGACCCCGAAAATGAAACTAAGAGTTTGTGATGGAATCTGAAAGCAGTTCGGTCCGCATCCGTATGCGGTGCAAGGGAGCCGTGAACAAACATATCGCGCAGCCCGAGGCCGTGTCGATGTGTGTATTCTGCGCGCCTTCCTCCACGGCCACCAATAGCCTGCTAGATGTCATGCGATGGCCATGTGCATTGAAGGGTGGAGCAGCAAGTGGGACTCCTGGCAGGTGCAGCGAGGTGGGGTGCGAATTGGTGGTGCCGCGGGCGATGGTCGCTTATCGTACCGGGGCGACGCCTCACAGCGCGCGCCCTAACCGCCCATCCGCCCCCACACCTCCGGCCTCCAATACCAGGTTACAGGTTACAGGTTACACGTCCGTCAAAGTCGGGGGGGCCATGGGCGAATTGCGAATATTGGGGTGGGGGAGCGGGTTATGGTCCTCATCTCTACCCCGCTTCAGCGCCTGACGCCGAAGAATAGCGTGCCTGGTATCCCAGACAGCCTGTAGGTAGGCTCCTACCGCAGCTGGCGGGGCCTCCTTCATAATAGTAATCACGTTACGATGCCTAAAGCCCAAAGCAGTCTCGAGCGGTCGCGGAGTTGCTCATAGCATGGGCATTCTCAGAACACATGTAGTTCATCCTCTACGGCCGCGGCGTCACCACAGGCCTTGCACGTTCGCTCAACCCGGGCTCGCCCATTGGGTTCACCTCCGTCTCCCAACATCCTAGCCTGAACCGCATCACCGTTTGGTGCAAGCTGGGTGCCATCACAGTCGCCGTGTGCAAAGGGTCCCCCATCCAGCTGACATACCGGCACATCTTAACTCCCGTCTCGCCGCTAGGGAAGTCGCGGGGTGCTCCAGTCACATGGGGCAGCCGCCACCGAGCATCAAGCCTGTCAGCAAAGCTATCCAATACTTTGCCAATGGGTATGAGCACCGACGCGAAGTGTGTTACCCGCGCGCTACCCGTCAGTCCCTTAATACCACCCCCACCCCAACCCACGGAGGGTTCAGGGTTAGGGTTACACGCGTGTGTCAAAGCCCGGGGGGCCTCCTACATAGTTGTAATGATGTCCCGGCGCTTTGAACTGCCATGATCATAGCACTTGCACTCACAAACCACACGTAGCTCGTTTTCCATGGCCGTGGCATCACTGCACAGCTTGCAGGTGAGGCTGTAGGTGCAGTAACTATCATGCAGTGTTGGTGTTGGAGCGTAGCGTGGAAGAGGGGCAGGAGGGGGCCACCTAACGGGATGGGTGCGTCGGGTTGACAACCGATGACAATGAGAACTTGGCAAGGATGGCCGAGAAGAAGAGAGTTTGGACTGTCTGGGCGGCCGCCTACTGGTGCTTCGCGCGTTGTATCCCTTGCCGTGACCCCGGATGTGCGGCTCTTTGCCTTGCTGCTCGCTGCTCGCCTCGGCCCTACCCTGCCCCACTCTGCCTCCTACACGCCACATCTGCACCCATGGCCCCGCCTGGTCCCCCACTGCAACGCCCCTTGCGTCCCCTTGAGTCCTCCAAATTCCTCCCATACTCCTCCCAGCTAGTCTGGCGGAGCTGCGTAAACCGGAAACAAGAACAGACGCCTATCAACGATACGGTAACACTCGCAGAGGAGAACGCGCGACTCTCTCCCAGCCTAATGCTGACGTTATGTCGCCACACTCCCGAAGGCGCTAGGGCGGCCATCAGGTCGACGAGGTGGGCCGCTGTATGTAACGATGAGGCTACTGCAACATTGCAAGAGCCCTCCCCCCACCTAGCTATGGCGCCGTAGGCGGTTCGGCTCGGGAAAGCTCGTGTTTGCCCTCGTGGCCCCTGTGGCAGTGAAGACGGCCTGTCGGGACCCCAACCGCAGGCATGCCGTCGTACAGTCAAGCAGCAACCTGCTGTCGCTGTTGTACACCAGTTCGTGGCTGGCCAGGCGCACGCGAAGCCGCTGCCTGGTTTTGCTCTCATGGCTGCACTTACAGCCCGAGGCGACCGGCGCTACATGCCAAAACAAAAACAACGCGCCCCCCTGTCCAGTGTTCACCCGGCTGCCGAGTGCCAGCCAGCATGCGCACGGCAGCTCGTCGCCCGACCTCGCAGCAGGTGGGCGCAGCTCACCACATGCGGCAACAAGACGCAGCGCAGGCGCCTCCCCTCGCAACCTGCTGTCTCTTCCTCGCCCCACCGGCCTACCCACAGCGCCTGCACGAGGCAACACAGCGCCGACGCCGAAGGCCTCTTGCGGTCCACCGTCGAAAGGCCCCATCCCCCATGTGTGCGGGGAGTGGGGCGTGTCGCTGGCCTTCTCAGGGGTATCTCCCGCCTACTGCCGGTCTGCAGCAAAAGGGCATGACACATACAGGTGGGCCGGATGCCTGGTTGCCCCGAGGACACCCACCTGAACTGGGCTCTTTGAACGCGTTAATTGTACAGTATAGTACACTGCTCCATGCCGCCCCGGCCCACCGCTCATGCGTTCCCTGCCAAGAAAGGGCGGCTGCGCCCATTGACTCCCACCCCCCGCGCAAGCCCCCTGCGCGCATCCTGCCGCGCCCTTAATTCTCACCACCACCGCCCTCTCATGCTCTACCCCTCGCCCGCACCGCGCCGCGCCCTGCCGCAACATCCCCATTGTTGACCTCCCTGACCGCCAAGCGGCCGCCCGAGTCAGCTCACGGCCCGACGGCCTCCGCCCCTGGAGCCGGTGCCAACGGCCGAGCGCCTCGCACTGCGACGAGGCCGCGCAACGCCTGCAGATGCCGCCTCCGGTCCTCCTGTGGGCTTTGGCGCCCCCCTGCTGGCCACCACACACCCTCAGCGGCCCGCCTGCATGCGTCCCCTCCGCGGCTCAGGAGGGGCCCCCCTGCTGCCCACCCAACCTGCTGCCCACCCGGCACGAGCCCGTCGGCCCCACGAGCGGCGCCGTTCTGCGCCTGCAAGCAAGCAGCAGCTTGCGGCTGCTGCCGCAGACGGCGGGCGCCGGCCGTCGTCGGCGGCGGCGGCGAGGCGATAGCAGCGCGGGAGGCCGCCCGCCCGCCGCTCCTCACGCTATGACGCAGCCCTGGCCGCCCGGCCCGCCGCCTGCCGCCACGAGCCGCGGCCCCAGCCCCTCCGCCAGCATCCGCAGCCGTGCGGCCGTGTCGGTGCAGCGCAGCAGCTCGGCCTTGTCCACCGTCTCGATGGGCAGCAGGCACGCAACCGAGCCCTGGGACGGGGGCCAAGACCCAAGGCGTTAGAAAGCGATCTCACTGGGGTGAGTGGGTGGGAAGGCATTATCAGGTAGACAAGCCGGAGGCGCATGCGCGTTACCCCGAATCCGTAGGAGGCTGAGTGGCGAAAAGGTTCCGGGGTGGGGGACCAGGCGCCAGCCCCAGCCCGTGCCCCTGCCCCCCACGCCCAGGCTCCACCGCCCAGGCCGCTCACCGCCCACATGCTGAACCTCTCGGGCTGGCTGGCCGGCGGCCGCTCGCCCAGCCCATCTAGCATGGAGCGAAGCCGCACCGCCAGCCGGCCCCCGCCGCCCCCCGCCAGGCGCTGCATCTGGGACAGCACCGCGTCCACCTGCCGCCCGACCTGCAGGGCGGCGGCGGGGGGGTCGGAGGGGAGTGGTTTCGGAGGCCGAAAGTGTGGGGGCGGACGGGCGGGCGGTGGGCGGTGAGGGCGCGCGCTATGAGGCGTCGCCCCGGTGCAATAAGCTACCATCTCCCTGGCTGCTTCCGTTGTCGCCCCTAATTATCTGAAGCCCCGCTCCCCACCGGACTGGCCCCGTCCACCACCCTCCCGCGCCCGCCCCACAGCCTGCCCGTGGACTGAGTACATCCTGTGTTCCTCCCACCCACCCCCAGACCAAACCGCACCTGCTCGGTGAGGGCCGGCATCGCCTCGTGGTCGGGGGTGCCCGGCTGGGGCTGCGTGTCCTGGGGGCCACACAAGGGGCACGAGACACGGGGTGTGCGGTGCGGGGTGCGGGGTGCGGGGTGCGGCGCAAACGTGGAGAATAGTTCTGACACACAAGTCTACCCAATAAGTCGTCTGCCAGGGGGGGGCCAAGAGGCACAACGATATTGCAGGCTGGTCTGTCCGTCGCTCGAGCCCGCTCGCTCGCTCCCCCACACCCCAACCCAGCCTAGCTGTCTTCAGTTCAGGGCTGAACGTGAAAGCGTGGACGGGTGGGCATTCCTCGTCCATTCCCTAGGCGAGGCTGCTTTCTTCCTTCACGCAGCCCCTTGTCCGGCCCTCAGCAATCGTTCGGGCCCGTACCAAAGTGGGGAGCTTCCCGAGATATTCCGAGATAACCAGCCTGCGCCCCCCCCCTCGGCAGCAGCTCCCGTTCTCCCGTCTCATCCAACGTGCCGCCGCCCTCGCCCTCACCTGCAGCACCTCGCACCTCGCCACCCGGTACCCGTCCAGCTCCCCGTGGCTAAGGATGCGCACCCGCCGGCGGCCCACAATCTCCAGGTAGTAGCGCCTGAGGATACAGGGCGCCCGGGGTGGGGTGGGACGCGGTGGGGCATACATTCACCCATGGTGCTCACTAGCTATGTCGCCCTGTGAAGTGTTGCGAGGAAGGACACACATGGGGGGGGCACCGGCGTAGAGCACCGCGAGGGCAGCATTAGGGCCGGACGGAAGCGGGGGTATGCGCCTTGCCATGCCCGGCAGTAGCCTCCGACCGTCCCAACCCCCTGCCTTCCCCGTTTCTGGTTCTCTTTTTTCCTCCCCTCCCGGGGGCTCGACCATCCGATCGATCATCCTGCGGCTCGACTCCGGGCTGCGCCCGCTCCTTGTGAGCGCGGCCGCCACAAGCCAAGTTCAATGCTCTGGTATGAATGGATCAACGATTCTCCTCGACGGTCATCAGTCAGCTTTTGCCCACGGACTGAATACCCGCCCCCTACCATTCATGCACGCCAACCCGCTCTGGTCCCGCGCCCGCACCCGTCTGGCTGCGACTGGCAGTCCAGGATCTCGGCTTCCACCGCCACATCCTCGATCTCCTGCTGGTCGCGCCGAGCCTGCAGAAGGGGGGCAGCGGTGCGGAAACTGCCGATCGTGACAATGCATGACCCAAGCACATGTACAACATTGCAAAAGGCAGACAGAGATATGGCAGAGACAAAATGTCGTCGTCCAGGATCGAACTGGAGACCTCTCGCGTGTGAGGCGAATGTGATAACCAACTACACCACGACGACCTTTTGGGCCACACATGCAACACTAGCACATCGTTCCAGCATACTCAGTTCACGCACACGCCCCTCAATCTTAAAAAAAAATTCTTTATTTGGAGGTTTCGTCAAGGGATGGTATGTGGGGGGCGGGGCGGTGCTGGCGGGCCTAGACTGGACGCGGCATTATGGGCGCGCGTGTCGGCCGTTCGCCCCTGCCGGCCCTGGTTCGGCTGCTGCAGTCCTCGCTGCGATGCAGGCGGGCCGCGGGCGTGCTGGTGAAGTTTTTGTCTGGCGGGGAGACTTCTCCGCTGGGGAGACTTCGCTGACATTGGATTGCCGCGCAAGGCCTGGGATGGACACCCGCTATACTCCTGTTCTTAACCCGCACCGCTTCAGCCGCTGGAGCCAGCCAAGCCCCCAAGCCGCGCGAGGGGGAGTCGCCCCGCTGCAAGAGGGAATGCTCTCAGGTCTGTGTGTACGCGCCTGGGATGGGGTACTGGGAGATTTTCCTCGGGCCTCCGCAATCCCCACCTCGGCTATTCCTCGGCTCTTCTTGGTTATTGCCCGACCCCACTACCCGCCCCAACCGCTCCCCAGCACCCTCAGCCGCGCCCCCGCCCCCACCCGCGCCCTCACTCAATCCGCACCCCCGCCCGCACCCCAGCCCCCACTCCACCCGCACCTGCGTCATGCCGAAGCGCCTGCTGCCCTCCATCACCCGCCGCACCATGAGCCGGTAACGCGGCTCGAAGATGTTGAGCGCCATGCTCTCGCCGGGCAGCAGCAGCGACATGACGAACAGCGGCAGGCTCAGCGCCGGCGAGGAGGCGGCCGTGGGAGACGCGGCGGCGTCGGGGGCGACTGCGGGGTTGGGAGGGTGGGTGGGGTGCGCGGCAGGGCATTGGAGAAAGCGCCGGGCATGGCAGGGGCTCGTGCGATGATTGGGGGAGGTGGTTCCCGTATGCACGACAGGGCTTTGCGCCTGCGCTTCGCGGGGCCATCGGCGGCCCGGAGCCGGCTGGGTGAAGTGTACAGGGGCGGAGGACGAGGAGGTGCGGAACAGCCGGCGGGCGGGCGGGGCGCGGGGCCGCTGCAACAGACACTGGCGTGTGCTTGGGCCGGCGGGGGCGTCGGGGCCCGGCCGCATCCCGCATGAGACCAAGTCCACGACCCTTTCCCTGGCCTCCGCTCCGCCCTTCCCGCTGAGACGCCATCCCTCCCATGTCCCACCCCTTGACCCTCACCACGCTCTCCCCCCCTTCATCCCGCGCCCTGCACCCGCCCAGACGCTCGCCTCGATGCCGGGGCAAGCGCCCTCTCCTCAGCTCACCAGCCCCAACCCCACGCCCCACGCCCGCCACCCTCCTCCACCACTTCGCCGCCCACGCGCTGCCCTGCCCCCGCCCCCCCGCCCCCCCCCCACGGCCCCCCCCACGCCCCCCCCCGCTCCGCCCCCGCCTCCGCCTCCTGCCCGCCCTCCTCCACACCGTTGCCCCCCCCCGCAGCCCCGCTCACCAGACGCCCCCGCCGCCTCTCGCCTCCGCTCCTCGTACTCGTCTGGGAAGGCCTTGCCGATGATGTTGGCCAGCGTGATGGTCACCGGCAGCGCGTCGCGGGCCACGTGGAGCACCTGCACACATAGGGCCCCACCGCCCGTGCATTTCGTGCCATCGTACGTGATTTTTCAAGGTATTTTTAAGAATCATAGTGGGTCTTGCGCATCGCGATTCCTTGCGCGGACGCCACGGGCTGTTGGCCGATGCCGTGTTGCAGATGGGACTGGCCACCCTCCACCCGCCCTCCTCGCCCCCGCCCCCCCATAATTGGCAACGCATGGGCTACACAGCTGGCACTCGGGTCGACCCGCGCTTTGGACCGAGCTCTCCCTCCCGTACCTGGCACCTCTCTGCCGCTTCTTTTCCTCATCACCCACACATACTGCTTCTATGTCCCCATCCCAAGCTCATCCCTCCACCGCTTGCCCCCGCTCCCCTCGCTCCCGCCCAACGTCCCCCCCCTCGCTCC
>LSYV01000015.1:1598507-1610535 GCA_001584585.1 Gonium pectorale
CCCCCCTCGCCTCCCGCCCACCGCCCACCGCCCCCCCCCCTTCGCTCCCGCCCACCGTGCGGCAGTATGGGCACCTCGGCCGGTGGTCGATGGCCCTCGCAAAGCACTCCCGGCAGAAGGTGTGGCCGCAGGGCGTCGTCACCGGCTCAAACAGCAGGCGGCAGCACAGGCTGCAGTCCCAGTCGTCAAGCGACCCACGGGACGCTCCCGCACCCAGCGTGCGCTGGCGCTTGGGGCCCGCCGCGGGCACGGCGGCGGCAGCGGCGGAGGGGGAAGCGGTGGCGGCAGCGGTGGCAGCAGCCGCGGCGGCGGCGGCGGTGCCTGAGGTGCCGCCGCCGCCTCCGGCTGCGCCAGAGGTGGCCTCCGAGGCGTCTCCCTGCAGCAGCGCCTGCACCTCCCGTAGGCCCTCCTGTGCGGGCACGTGTGGTGGTGGAGGGGGGGAGGAGTGGGTTTGGAAGGCATTCGTGTGGCGGTGGTGGCGGGGAAGTGGGTTTGGAATGCATTCTCAGTAGAGAAGCCTGGGGGGCGCATGTTTCTCCCGAGGTCAACACCTGGGGGCTGAGAGGTTGAGAGCTGAGCGCTGGCGCCATCCCTCCCTGTGGGTCCTGCGCATGCATGGACCACGAGGCCGGTGGTCTGAACGGGCTCAGAAGCCCGGAACGGCTACCCCGGGGGGGGGGGCGTGGCGAGTACGTGACTGGTTGGGGAGATGGGAGATGCTCAGTCCTCGAGGGTGTGTGTGTGTGCCCCACAGCCTGGAAGCGGTGGGGCACACGATGCCGCCGCCAGCCCCGTTCTCCCCTACCCACCTCCCTGGCACCGAGGCTCGATCCCTTGCCCCCCTCCACACCGCCGTACGCTGACTCCCCCTGCCTGCCGCGTGGCCTCCTCACTACCTCCCGATTAAAGACCGGTCTTGAGGCGCCGCCCGCCACCCGCCGCCCGCCGCCACCCGCCGCCCCCCAGATGCCACCTCTGTTACCCCCCCCCTACAGGCACGCCTTGGCACCCAGGGGCCTGGGCGGCTGCGGCTGCGGCTGCGGGTGCAAGCTGCCCCCCCCCCCCGGACTGAGAGAGGCAGGGCACGAGTGCACGCCCGGGAGCAGAGCGGAGGGCGCGACTCCCTAGCGCCCTCAAGCCGTCAGCAGGGCGCAAGAGCGCTCGCCGCCAAACCTCCCACCACCACCACCACCTGGTTGGTGGTGGTCCCCCCCTCACGTTTGCACCTGGGTGCCCGCGCTGACCATCCGCAGTCGTCGCCCCTACCTGCAGCTGGGCGTTGGCTACACCAGCGGCTAACCCCCCACCCCGCCCGCCCAACCCAAACCCGAGCCCCGCCCGTCGTGCGAAACACGCAACCTCTGACACCCGACAGACACACGCCTTGCTGCACATGCAGCGGGCCCGCGGGCGCGTCACGCACGGCTGCGGCGCCTTCCCCCGGCTTCTTTGCCACTGCCCAGCGGCCGACCTCACCGCGGCCCCCTCCCAACCCTCCCACCGTCTGACCCCCGCCCCCTGCGCCCCACCTGCAGCTTGGCGTTGGTGGGCTCGATGGAGAGCCCCTCAAGGAAGGCCTCCCGCGCCTCGTGGAAGCGCTCCAGCAGGAACAGCGCGGTGCCCTGCGGGGGGGTGGGGGTGGGGAGGGGGGAGGTTTATTCAGTCCGTGGGCAAAAGCTGACTGATGACCGTCGAGCAGAGAATCGTTGACCCGTCCATACCAGAGCGTCGCGGGGAGCGGGTGTGGCCCGGAGCCGAGCCGCTAGGTGATGACGCGGAAGCCGGGTACTAGTGATAGTCTAGAGCTGAGTAGGGAGAGATAGAGCGGCTGGGGCGGGAGGGGGAGGGGAGATGGGGGAGGGGAAGTGCGCGGGGAACGCCGGTGGTCGGGAGGGGCGATCATAATGCGGAGTAGCGCTGCGGTGACGTAAACTCCTGCTGGTGCGGGTAGGCGGCTAGGGAGGATAGGAGGGGAGGCCGAGGCACGGGAGGGACCTCGCCGAGAGCCGGACGGATGCGCTTGCGACAGCAAGACGTGCATGGGGCGTTGTACAGGTTAAGGTCGTACAGTGCCGGCGGCGAGGCGGTATACCGCCCACACCGGGGCCCCTGGAGGCCCCTTCGAGGTAGGGCGCCCTGGGGAGTGGAGGCACAGCGCGCGTTCCAGCCTGGCCGCCCTGGCCCGCGTTCAGGGAGGAGTGGGTCGGGGGCGGGGGCGGGTTCATACGGGCTGCCGGCTCGCTCACGCCTCCTCCGGACTGTCTTGTGCACCGCCGCCGCTGGAGTCCTCAGCACAGGACGCGCTCGTTGGGGGCCCACCGTGCCCAACCGCCCAACCCACCCGCCATGCCCTCCCCTGCCCCCTGCTGCCTCCCCCCCTCGCTGCTGCCTGCTCCCCGCGCTCTGCCCCCCTGCCCCACACCTGGCGCGAGTACGCCTTGGCCCAGCCCGGCCGCAGCCCCACGGCCCTCTCCGCGTCCTTGAGCGCCATGGCCGCCAGCGAGGTGGGGTCCAGGTCGAACAGCGCCGCGCACTCGCTGCGCCGGGCGGGCCGGCTGCGGTAGCTGCGGCTCAGGCTGCGAGGCGGGTGGCGGGGTGCGCTCATTGGAGTGGACGCGGAGAAAATGGCGGGGTGCTTCATGAGGAGGCTAGGACCTTGGGGCGCCTACTACGACGACTGACCACTGCTGGACGTCGTTACTGCAGAGCGCTGCCGTCCCAGCCGTGCAGTGTTACCGTTTGTTATGTTCACAGCTCCACGCCCTGCACGCCAACCGCCCCTCCCCTTCCTTTGTGCCCCACGCCGAATGCATTCCCACGCCGGACGCACCCTGCATGCCCCCCCCCCCTGCTCGCTCGTCGCTGACGAAGTTTAACAGGTTGTCCACAACTACGCCAAGACCACCGCAAGTTCTTTCATTGAGTACAGCATGCGATTCGGTGTCCGCGAAGCAACCCGTTTCCCATCTTTATTTCCCCACCCCCTGCATCGTCTCTTTCTGCGACTTTCTTGTGGGCGGGCGGGACACGGGATCCCCCGTAGGCTATGTATCACTTTCTACTCCTTTCGCTCTTCGGGTCAGGCGGGCTTTCGCGATCGGGCTTGAGTGTCGGTCTAGACTGCAATAATAGCCGGTCCGGACTTCTCCGCCCGCTCAAAACGCCGGCCTCGTGGTCCATGCATGCACAGGACCCACAGGGAGGGATGGCGCCAGCGCTTCTCTACTGAGAATGCCTTCCAAACCCCCTACCCCCTGCATCGTCACATTCGCCGGCCATGCAGACCGCCGCCAGCCCGCCATGCCCCGCCTGGCAGCCCCCTCGACTCGCGCATCCACGCGGCTGCCCACTGGCCGTGCCCCCCCCCCCCGCGACCCGACCCGCCTATGCGACGCCATCGACTGGTCATGCGCCACACAACCCTGGGTCAGTGCCGTTGGGAAAGTCCGTCTGGGCAGGCCCGCGCTCGCGGTGTCAGTGCTGTGCCAGTCTGTCCGCGTGCTAGGTTGGGCGGGTGGGCATGGGGTCTCCGCCGCCTCCCCTATGTCAGCAATCTATCAGTGGCACAACCTTTAAAGGTATGCCACAGCACGGTTCGCTCGTCGCTGACGTCTAAGTTTTGCAGGTCGCCTTCAACTCCACCAAGACCGCCGTTCCTCCTATTACTGAGTATGTAATTCGGTGCCCGCGACGCGACCCGTTTCCCTTTCTTTATTTACCCCTCCCCCCCACACACACACGCTACCCACCCTGTCTCTTTTAAAACCTGCTTTAAGCGCTTCGTCACGCATACATAACACACACGCCCCGCCCTTACACCCCTCCCTCCCCCCCCCCCCAGTGCACAGCACCCCCCGAGCCGCCGCCCACCTGGCGTACGCGGCGCTGCGGTTGCTGAGCAGGGTGGCCACATCCTCGGGTGAGCGAGCCAGGCGGAGGGCCTCGCTGTAGGCGGCGGCAGCCTCGCCGTACTGCCGTACACAACGCCACACGGTCATGCCAAGAAGGGCGAGGGATGGGGAGGGTGGGTTGTGGAGGGGGCTGGCGCGGGAGCTACCATCATACCGAGTGCAGCGTGACCCCAAACCCCGCCAGCCCCGCTGATCCTGGCACGGAGGTCGGTGCCGGACGCGTCGGCCGAGCGTGCCTGTGGGAGCAAGTCGTACATGCCCCCTCCCCGCTCCCGAGTGCCTGCGGTACCGTGACCGCCCACTGGCACGGAAGCCGCACGCTCCCCACCTATGGGAAGAGCCGCAAAACCATAACCCAAATCCGTAAGCCCCATATCGACCATTCCCACCGGCCTCCAGCGCCCAAAGGCCCGTCCCTTTCACAACACCCCACAACCCCACCGGCATCCCGCGCGCCCCACCAGCTCTCGGTTAAAGAGAACGTTGCCACGCTCCTTGGCGCTTGCCAGCGCCTCCCGCTCAGCCGGGCTCTGCTCAGGAGACGCCGAGGCCTCGCCCTCGCCCTCGCCGCCTCTGCTGAGGGAGCTGACCTGTGGGGCATGGGTTCAACAGGAGGGGTGGGTCACGCGCGCGCAATCCCTGCAGCCTCGCCAACCCGTTCGGTGTAGGGTGGCGTCGCTCGCACAGTTTTGCATCGGCGTCAAACCGAACCAGAACTCTTGTCACTCGCGGCCTTTCGGTTGGGAGGTAGGTTTTGGCAAAGCTTTAGCAAGACAGCTTTCCCTAGTAAGCACGTAAGGACGAGGTGTCGACATGCGCTTGTTAAGTTGCACCTGGCCTCGGGGGGACCCGTATGCTTGCACCTCCATCCGCGGTATCCACAACCCCACAAAGGCTCCGCGACTTACCCTAGCAATGGCACGGGATGCGGGGTCTGCGCTGCCGATCTCTGCTCCTTGCATACTGGTGAGCGCGCCCCTCGCGGCCAGGGATACTAACACGTCGACCGGTCGGGTCGACCGTGTGGTCCTGCTCGGCCTGTTGCCCTCAGCCTCACACGTTACACATAAACAGCACTAAGCGTCAAGTTTCTGACGGCATAAACGCATTGCTCTCTTTATGCATGCAGGATGAGGCCAAGGATAACCTGCTCAGATACCGGTACAGCTGCGACAACCAATCAGCTGGGAAAAACAGACTTTCACCACGTAACTTGCGGGGGGCTGCCTACAACCTGCTGGCCGGTTCCGTTGGTCGTACGGTGTTGGTTAACCCTTCAACATTCTCCCGACCCGTAGCCCCGTACTCTCTCGCTCCTCTGCGCCCCACTCACCTGCTAGAACGGCACGCTCTGCTGCCAGCGCGCCAGCTCACACCGCCAACGGCAGCGCAGGAGACGCGCTGCGGCTTTGGCTTCCCTTCCCCTCCCTTGTCCCCGCCCCTCAACACACCCTCCCCGGGCCGAAACAAACATAGTTGCCCTCGTGGGGCCAGGGACGCGACCCTGAGCTGCTGCGGCACGCCAATTACTCCAACCACTCGCCTTTCCTGCAAACCCTACTTTCCCCAACAGCTTCCATTCCCAACCAGCAGCCACTTCATTCCTCGCCCTCAGCGCCGGCATGTACTCACCCGTGTGCTGCAGCTGACAGGGGGCCTCCCAACTCATGTGCGTGCTGCGTACGGCCCGGCGCGGTGGCAGCGCCTCCGGCTAGCCTGCCCGGTCCCGGACAGCTCTGCGTTGCGCACTTGCGCTGCATGTGCGGCATGGGTCCCCGCCCTCCGACTCCATATCCTGATCATTTGCATGCGCATCGGCGGCGGGGTAGGACAGGTGTCTGCCTGCCTGGCGATTACACAGGATGGCAGGGGAGGTCCGCGCGCTCCGGGGGCCGGACGCACGAGGCCGCAGCGACGTTGCAGCGTGCGCGGACGCTGTCCGGCCAACCCGCATATCATGTGCAGACAGCCGGCGGAAAAGGCAAGTATATACTTTACATGCGATAACAGGGGTTGCGCGCCGCGATGATGACTCACTCGCACACACGCACCGTTGGTTCCGAGGATGTCCATCGGATCCGTTTCAAGGACCTTGGCGCGTGCAGTAGCGCGCCCGAAACAGAGCGGCCTTACAAGATACATAGAGTCTGCTCTTTTCCCATGTCACATTTGTCAGCCGAGTACGCTGCTGCAACATCCGAACCACGCCCAGGATGAAGCCAACCTGTCTTACCGTCCGCATCCCGCGGACCGCCCGCTGCGCAGCTCCCCTCCGCGCCGCCCCCGCCCCCACGCCCGCGCTGCCGCTGCCGCTGCCCCGAGCGCACCGCCTGATACGCCGCTACACGAGCCAGACTGGCCGCACGGTACGCGCGTGCGGTGTGGGCGGGGGGACATGCTGGGCAAGCGCAATGTGCCCTCTTTGGCCGTTCCGGCGCCGGACGAGACGAGTACGAGAGAAGGGGAAGCGGAGCGGAGGTTCACACAACAGCTCGGGCTTTCGGTGGCGGACCTCCGGGCCCTGCCCCGCGCGCAGCTGTCCCGCGAGGATCGTTCGGTTCTCTGCCTGCGTTGCTCATTGTCAGCACGTTCAGCGTCGAGCGCGGCGGGCCCGCGGCGCGTTCGGGGCCTTGGTGCGATCTGCTTGGCGCTGCGGACCCATGGGTCACACGGCGGGCTCGCTCGTGCATCGCGGCGCGCCGAGGGGTATCGCGCCGCCCCTTGGGTTCTGCGCTTCGACGTTTCCTTCCTTTGGCAGCCCTTTCCACCATCACCATCATGGCCCACCGGACCCTACCCGACGAAGACAAAGCCTGGCGTCTCCCAACCCCGGCCGGCAATCCCTGCTCGCTACCTCACATCCACCTGCCCGGCTAATCTCCTCTTGCTGTCCGATAGGAGGATGGCACGGGCCTCCGGCTTTCCTATTTAGAACGGCTTACAATGCAATGAATGTCCGCCCTGTCGCCCAGGGTGAGGGCGGCCAGGAGGAGGACACGCTGCGTGAGACGCTCAAGAAGCGCACCTCCGAGCAGCAGTACAGCTCCACGACGCAGCCGGGGGAGACGCCCGTGCACGGCGTGCCCGAGGAGCAGCAACCCGGTGAGGCGGGCGTGTGCTTATCTGTATTTATCGGTATCTGTGTCTAGCCGCCGACACGGCGGGGGATCAGGACCCCGGGGTGGTTCATTCCATCCGTGGGCTTGGTGATCTTGGTGATGTTGGTGGCCCGAGGAGCAGATTACAGGTTACACGAGGAGCAGATTACAGGTTACACGTTCGTCAAAGCCGGGGGGCTATGGACGAAATGCGAGTGGTGGGGTGGGGTAAAGGCTAAAGGGTCATGATTGCCGTCTCTACCCCGCTTCAGCGCCAGCCGGAGCGGCAGCCGGGTGCGGCCGTTACGGCAGGTGGCGGGCGCATGCGCGCAGGGCCGTGGCGGGGATTACAGCAAACTCGATGGCTTTGTTCGTTGACTCGTTCGCGCGCGCCTACCTTGTATGCGCGTGCTTGGCCGGTCGTGGCCCGAGCGGCGGCAGCCGCCTGCGATCGGCTTGCCTGCGATGAGGGAGGGGCTTACTCGAGCGCGTGCGGCGTACCGTGTGTGACTGGTTGCGGAATGGCTGCCGCGCTGTCCTCCTGCGCGCGTCGTCTGGGTGGCTTTCCCGCATTTGGTCTCGGAGAGCGGAGAGACGGCGGGGGGTGGCGGGTGTCGGGGATGGATGGATGGAAGGAGGGGAACCACAACCCTGCGCAGCAACCTTGCTAGCTGCCACGCGGGATACGTACTAAGAGAGTGTACATGTATGGCATGGGTGCGTACGGCAGGGTACTACCACGAGGACCGAGAGCAGCTGAAGCGGACGGGAGCGGTGGTGCACGAGGAGGTGGGCCGCCGGAACGCCGGTAGGTGTGTAGCCCCTCCTGGTGGCGGCATGGTGCGCTGCGGGGGGCCTAACCGCCAGGTGGGCTGGCGGAGGTGAGGACATCAGGAATCCCGCACCGCTCCCAGTGGCTGAGCTACCGCAAGCCGGCCCTGCGCCGAGGTGCTCCGCATACGCGCGCGGCCGCGCACTGCCATCCGCCTCAGCCTATAGCCTACTAGGCCCCTCGCGTTGCTCCGAACCGCCCTCGTCCGTCCCTCTCAACACCTGGACGCCCGCCTCCCATGCGCGCCCATTTCTCCCTCGTCCCACCTGCCTTGCCCCGTTCGAATACCCTCCACGGCGCCCCACCATGCACTACCCAAAGCACGCACCCCGCTACCAACCCATACCCTCCCCCTCTCCCTCCTTCCTCTTCCGCCCACTCCCTCCCCGAACAGGCGGCTCGGAGACCCGCTCCGCGCCCGAGAGCGGCACCGAGAGCCGCACAGCCGGCGAGAAGCCCTCACCCGCCAGCCGCAGCGACGAGGACATCGCATCCGCCCCGGAGAGCGGCACCCGCTAGATGGCGCATGGACCGTGTGGACGGACTCATGGGTCGGGCGATCGTCCCCAGGTCCGTGGCGCGTGGGGCGGAGCGGCACGGCACACGCCGAGCAGCAGGGCGGGGAGGGTCAATGCAACGGCGCTGGAGGGGCGACGGCGTTTGAGTGGGTGCGTGTGGTTAGGACGGCCTTTGGCTGGTTGGGCCGTGCGTAATGGTCCGACGGCCGACGTGCGCCGAACCGCACGCGGTGTGTGGGCTGGTAAGGGGCGCGACGAGGAAGACGATAGAAGGGCTGAGATGACACGGCGCACACGTTCGGCAGTACTGCGGAGGAGCTTGTTGGTTGCTCGTTGATTGGGTGATTGTCGGAAGTGCCGTTGGCTTCATGTCCTGGGCTCTCCATTGCACGTTGGCGGCGAGGTACGCGGTGATGATGCCTGGGTGGCTGCACTGGAGCGGTGCAGCTTCTCTTGGCCAGACGAGGGCAGAAGCGACCGCTCCGCTGCCGCGCCTTGCATTCCAGCGTGGTGGCTGTAACGCACATGACCAGGCGCAAAGCAGTTGACAGGGGCATAGGAGTGCGGATGCCGGTATAGAAGCTTTGGTACTACCAGCAGTTCGGCGCAGAGCGGGAGCCTGCCGTGGCCCACAGCCTTCACCGCACGCAGGGTTGGCGCTGGGAAGGGAAGGCCGCGTGTACGACTGCTCCAGCCAGCCTGAGGTACCGAATACAAGGGCGCATGCTGGGCGCAGCAGTTGCCGCCACCCCGGGCCATCCCACAGCTCTGTAGTGTACACGGGTCTCGGCCACCAACACTATTAGCCAAAATGGGGTGTGCGTTGTCCCGCCCGAGCCCGCCCGCCACGTTAACGTCTTAAGTGTCCGACAGCCGCCCCGCCGCCACGCGTAATCCACGCCACCGCCGCTTAGTCGTAGCCGCAATCCTGCAGCTGCCATACCCCGCCATCCGAGCGAGCCTGCGCCCTCCGTCCGGCATCGCAACGCTGCGGATGCAGTACATCCTCAGCCTTGCACTTAATGCGACGCCTTACCGTGCCCGTGCTCTTGGCACTCGAGCAAGTGCGCAATGGACGCATGATAGCACGCGTCCCAGGTTGGGCCGAACTCGGAACCGCCCCCGACGTGACGCGCGCCCACCCGCCAGCGGGAGCATCACGGCCGCCGTCGCCCCGCGCCCCGCCCCCGCGACGCCCGCGCACTGCGATTCGGCGTCGCGCGTAACGACCCGTCTCCCGTCTTCGCTGCACCGCGCAAGCGGCGGGCGGAGCGCCGGCAGGCCGGTCGGCCAGCCGCCGGCCGGCAGCAACCCCCCGCCCAAGGGCGCCCTCCGAGCAGGCAGCGGCGTGCAGCGGCAGCCGCGGCATCGCCCCCCTGCCGCAGTAGCAAGTGCGCGCGCAACGGCAGAGTTAGCAGCCTCCCGCAGCAACCTCCTTCGCTGTCACAGCTGCCGCCCACAGCCGACCTTCCCCTTGCTCTCCGCCTCCTCCCTCACCCCGCCTCACGAGAACTGCGGGTGCTGCCCCTGCGGCGGGCCGCCGCCATAGCCGCCCTGCTGCTGCTGTTGCTGTTGGTAGTACGGGTGCAGTTGCTGTGGTTGTTGTTGTTGTTGTTGTTGTTGATACTGGTACTGGGGGTGCTGCTGCTGCTGCTGCTGTGGCTGCGCCCACTGCTGCGGTTGTTGTTGTTGCTGCTGCTGCGGCTGTTGCTGTTGCTGCGCCGCCCACTGTTGCTGCTGGTACTGCTGTTGCTGTTGCTGGTACGGTTGATTGTACGACTGAGTCTGTTGCATATGCCCGTAAGACTGCGGTTGCTGCTGCTGCGGTTGCTGCGGTTGCTGTTGTTGTTGCTGCTGCTGCTGCTCGACCTTGAGCGGCCCGGGTGCCATCGCCGCCATGCCACCACCCGGCTCCGCCTTCACCACAGGCACCGCCTCCTCCCTCACCGGCCCCTGCGCTTGCCCCTGCCACTGCTGGTAGGGCTGGGCTTGCTGCTGTTGGTGTTGGTGCTGCTGCTGTTGGTGTTGATGTTGGGGCACGTGTGATGTTGACACCGCTGGCTCGTGCTTGACGTGCGAAACGCCCGCCTGTGCCGATGCCGACCCGGGCTCCGCCTTGATGACCCGCGGGTCGGCCCCCTCATGCTGCCCTGGCTGCTGCTGCCCCGGTTGCTCCGGCTGCGCCTCGTGTTGCCCTGTCCGCTGCGCGTGACGCGCCTCCGACTCGTGGCGCCGCCGCTCGGCTTTGGCCGCCCGCCGCGCCTGGAGTGAAGGGATTACCAGCCGGTGCAGGGGCCCAGGTTAGGCCGGGTGCGGTGGCGACTCTGGGTGTCGGGGCGCGCCAAGATGGGGCATGTCCCGCGCTACCGCCGAGGCGAGGCGGGCAAACGCCTGCCTCAGCCACGCGCCGGGTGCGACGCCGTCGAGATGAGGCCCAGGGACCCAGGTACAGGGGCGCGCGCTTTCGTGGCAGCGCCGGAGGGGACATAACTACCGCGTGGCCCCCTGTGCGCTTCCCCCACGATCCGCAAGCCCCTACATCATGTGCCTCGCCAGCTCCGCGTCGTTTCACACACGCACGCGGGTATTCGACAGGCGGTTCGTAATTGGGCCCTGGGGGGTTGCAGCTTGGGGTTGAGGAAGCCGACGCTTACAGCGCAAGCCCCCAGATTACACGCGTGCAGAATACCGCGCACCGCAACTCGTTCACATGCATGCATTTTCCCAATGACTAGACCCTTGCACAGCTTAGGTTGGACCTGATAAGGGAGGCCGGCCCACCTGCCGCTCCCTGTCCAAATCGGCAGCGGGGTCATACGGTTCCAGGCGGGGGTACGGGCTGCGGTACGACGACGGCGCAGGTCGTGGGCCCGGGCCGGCGGCGGTGCCGCCGCCGACGGTGGTGCTGCCGGCCCCCGGTCCCCGGCGCGCTGCCGCGATAGCCGCCGCGCCCGCCGGTCCGGGAGCTGCCGGCTGCAGATCCTCTGGCGGCGGCGGTGGGGGCAGCTGGCCCGGCGGCAGCGGCTGCCAGGTGGCGGCGCCGCCGGGCTCCTGACGCCAGACGGATGGCGGTGGGGGCAGCAGGGAGACCTCCTCCGGGTGACGCCGGAGGTCCTGCGGCAGGGTTGGAGGGCGGAAGCGGGGATACGTGAAGATGGGAAACAGGTCGCAAAGCATGACAATGAATTGCAGTGAGGCAGCAGGGCGGGTGGGCGGGAGTGTGGGCGGGGGTGTGAGACGCTGAGAGGAGGACACAATGAGAGCAGCGACAGGGGGAGGGGGCGCGGTGTGGGCCAGGGTCACGACGCCTAAAGGCAGAGGCATCACCAGGGGCCCTCAGCCCACGGTCGCGTGGCTTGGCGCCCGCGTCCCGCTGTGCCCCATGCTTCAGGGTGCGTGTCACCGTGGTCTTGAACCCCACGCCCCCAGTCGTGCACTCTAGCTGCTGCCTGCCAGTCGTTCTTCTCTCCTGCCCCCGCCTCACACACACCGCCGTGAGCACCCCACGGTGGCCACCGCCGGCCCAATCCCCGTCCACGTACTCCCCCCTCCCTCTTCCCCCTCCTCCGGGCCGCACCTCCGCCGCCTCGTGCACCAGGTCGTGCAGCTGTGTGTTGATGGCCTGCAGCCACGCCCACGGTCCAGGCGCAGCTGGCGGACGAACCTCGG
>LSYV01000015.1:1623269-1643593 GCA_001584585.1 Gonium pectorale
GCGCCGCCCCCCGGCGCCAACCCCCACCTGCGCCGCACCCCACCTGCGCCGCACCCCACCTGCGCCGCACCCCACCTGCGCCGCACCCCACCTGCGCCGCCCCCCACCTGCGCCACACCCCAGCTCCCTTGTCGTGAGGCGTGTGTGGTCGCATGCCTGCTGCCTGCGATGCACCGCGCGACCACACAAGCACGCACCGTCTGACCAATCCATCCCTCCACCCCCAACTGGACGGCGCGCGCGGGCGGCGCAGGTCATGTCGTACAACCTTGCGCTCCTGGCTCTTTGGCCCGAAAACGCAGTCGCAGCCATTGTGGACCTAGGTGAGGGGAGCATGGTTTTCGGGACGGCCGTTACTGCTCGTGCGCCTTGAATGTATGGTATCATGACCGGACAGCTACTGCCTACTCCCCAGGAGACCGTTACTTGGTTCCCAGCCCCAAACACGCGTCGTCTCACACACGCCCGCCTGCCTGCCGGCCCCCAGACGAATACCTCATGTCCGAGCGACCGCTCTGCCTACCCGAGGTAAGGGCCGTACAACCCGTGCGTGCACACTGCATGTACGGCAGCGTCCAGGCTCGTGTGGATGGGCGGCGGCCTTGAGTGTCGCTTCCCCACTCCTGCCTGCCCGCCTGCCCACACTACCCTTGCAGCTCCTGACGGCGTGCTCGCCCAGCGGACGGAGCCGAGCCAACGTCGTGATTCGCCGCCGCGTGGGGCACTACACCGGCCGCGTGCCGTTCAAGGGACCGGTCCCCAGCGCCCAGGAGCTGGCGCAAGGGGCGGTGAACGAGCGGCAGCTGTGGCACAACTGGGACGGCGCGCGACCGCTGTCCACTCACCCGCTTTCGCTCTACGGCCTGCACAGCCTGGATCACCACCCCCCTCACATCTCCATCAAGTCGGTGTTCTGTGTGCACCAGGTGGCCACGGCGTGGGCGCACTTTGCCGGCCCTCGGAAGGGCTACCACCGGGGGCAGTGCTCCCAGGACCACGTGTTCTGGCTCCACATCGTGTCACAGGTGCGCGTGACAATAGGGCTCGCCGTGGAAGAACCGGTCCGAGCGGACCGCCATCGCACCACACGCCGTCCCGGCATGCCCGCCGCTTTGCTATCCTGCCGGATGGTGCCCGCAACGACGTACACAGACACGCGGGCGCATTGCTTGCTAACTCGCTCGCCCGGTCGTTTTCTCACCATGTCAGAGTGCGCCGTTTGCATCCTAACCACACGGGTGCTTGCCCATCCATGATCCTGAGCACGCCGTTTCCGCTTCTCCCATTCCACAGGTGGCCCATCGGCAGCCCAAGCTTGACGCGAACGGCTCTCTTGTGGACGCGCGGTGGATCGAGCCCAAGTTCTTGTGGGCGCACAATGGCAGTGCGGCGAACTGCAAGACGGGCCCTGCTGCAGCGCGCACCGTCGCGCCGGGTGAGTCAAACCTGGCGCGTGAAGGTTAGTGCAGACAGTGTGTATTCGGTGATTGGCTTCGGGTCTGCTGGAGGTAAACCCGACCGAGTGGGAGAGCGCACACAGCGGCAGGCGCGCAAACGCCTATCAGCGTGCCTGAGCTGGTGGAAGGCGAGCTGGTGGTATGCGAGCTGGTGGAAGGCGAGCGGGTGGCTAGGGACACCCTCCCTGAGTACACATGCCCAGTACTCATGCCTCGTTGCAGGGTCCCGTGTCGTTGAACGCACGCTGCGTGGAGCCATGGACTTGGCCCTTGGGGCCAACTGTTGGCCGTCTTCACTGTGCGTATTACCTGTCGTTTTTTTTAATCTGCGCGTGTATGTGTGTGGGGACGGAGGGAGTTGACTGCGGCCCTGGCGTCCGTTCATTGCGGCGTGGGCCCCGGTCCCTTCGTCGCCGGTTGCTCGTACAGCGAGCAACCCGCATGATCACTGATTCTTGAGCACGCCTTCGGGCCACTGCCCGCACGAGTAAACGGCAGGGTGCGCCACACACCCGCCTCTGGCTTGAGCTATATGTGCATAGGAACTGCGTGCTGAAGACATATTGTGAGCAAGCAAGCAACTTAGCCGGTAGCCCATGGACCCTCCGGCCGACTCCGCCCCACCCGTTTTCTGGCTCGCATCTGCGACACGGTGTGTTTTTGTGCCCCGGCTGATGACTCAAAACCCGAGGGGACGTGCGCTTTGATTAAATAATGGCGGAAAGCTCGGGACGATCAGGGTCGATGGGTATGGGACTCTCATGGATGTGTCACGCAACTACACATGGGGCATGTTACGCCGAAGTGTGTCAATCGGCGTGTCGTGTCGTCCAGTCCGCCCTCCATTCACGCGTCTTGGTCAGTATATCGCAGGTGGTGACTTCAGCAGTCCACCGCCCGTTGAGCAACGAATGGTTGGAGGCTGGTGGGTTTCGACGGTATGTGCGGTTCACCACGGAGCCACATCTATCAGGCGGTAGCTAAGGGGCCGGAGGCCTGGAGCGCTTGTCGGGCGTTATCCTCTGTCACTCGAAGCCACACTTTATCGCTGTGAATGGTCGCACGAGATTCCTATGGAGTGCCTGCACTGTTTATCAAAAGACACGCACGGACGGATACGCATGTTAGCGTCCGCACACGTCCGCACTGAGTGTCGCAACGGTCAGCTCTTGCACTGCTGCCACGCGCCCAGCGTAGCCAGCCTGATTGGCGACCGCCTCGGCCTCCTGCCACGTTCGCCCCAGGGGCGTCGCCTTGGCCCGTCACTGTGGTAAGCGTCGAGTTGAGGCGCCGGTCAACCTGACGCCTGCGCCAGTGCCAAACCTACCTCCCGCATACGTCGCCCACCGCACACATTCTGTCGTACGGCACACCGTACGGCATGATACGCACGCAATTCCCTTTCCACATCTGTCCCAAACCCAGCCCTAGTCCGGACCGCCACTCGCAGCGCCTTTCGCTGCTCACCAGCGCCTGGCACGCCACGCGAAGACACATGCCCTTCGCTACCTCGCTCCCCACGTTTGGGTTTCCTGACCGCCACATCCCCCACCCACCCCCAACACACGCATTAGCAGAACTCGCCCCCCTTCCCACGCAGTCGCCCCGCGTCCCGTCCCGCCTGCGTCCGCCCTATCCGCGCAGGCGCGCACCTCACTCCGTACATAACTCGATGCACCAGGGAACGGGAACGGGGCTGCATACACGCCCGCGCGCTCCAGCGCCGCCGCAGTCCGAGGCGGCCGCTGCGCAAGCGCCGGACCCTATGCCCTTCCCGTGCGGCGTAAAGTCGCCTGAGTACACGCGGCCGGGGTGCCAGGCGGCATGGGCAAGAGGGACCGTCCCGGGCCTTGCTCACGGCACGTAGCGCGCGGGGAAGCAGGGCGCGCCGACCACGCTTCGCCTCTCCGCCTGTAACCTTTCCACAGAAAAAAAACGCACTGAGTAGAGCCCGTCAACGCTTCAGCACTGGCAATAACAACAGGAGGATCAGCGCTTGCTTGCGCTTCACACCCTTGAAGAATCACAGAACTGCAGTGTCGCGGCGCACATGGGTGTCTGCGCGCCTACACCCACACACCCCCACACACTCCACTCCGCCCCCCCCAAAAATCCGGCATCCCGCTCTTCGCGTCCGCGCTGTGCATTCCCACACTCAAACTCACACTCACAAGGGCTACCGGCTGGGATGCTTTGGCTCGCCGTCGTTTTAACCCTGTTACGCATATAGAACACACACAAACCGCATATGTAACGCCCTCACGCATTTAGAACACACACGCACACGGCCAGACGTAGGCCAGACTAGGCGCATCCCAGCACGGCATTGCATAGGGTCATCCCAGAGAGAATTCTGGGCCGCATCGGGGGCTACGGTGGTGGTCGCCGCCGAACCAACATGCAGGGACATCACCCCTTCAAATCCCTCTGGAGTTGGGTCCTACAACAACACCATCACTTTCGCGCTTACGCTCGTTGTATGCGTCGTTCCATTTCAAAACACACACACAACTCTGGCCCCCAACAAATCCTGCAACCCTCTACTCGCCACCCAGCAGTCACTACCCCGCCTTCGGCGGCGCGCCCGCCCCCGCTCCGCTCCCCGCCCCCGCCCCCGCCTCTGCTGCCGCTGCTCCTCTCCCCCCGGCCCCCTCTACGCCCTGTCCTTCCCCCTCCGCCTCCCCTCGCCCTTCCCGCTCCCCATTGCCCTCCTCGCCCCCCTCCTCCCCGCGCTTCTTGTCCGCCAGCGAGCTCAGCTGCGGCGCGTAGTACTCCTTGTGCCGCTCCATGCATTCCCACAGGGGGCCCATCACAGAGGCGCAGCTCTCAACGTCCTCCCGGCCAGCCGCCTTGACCGAGTCCACGCAGTCCAGCCATCCCTGCGAAGGTAGGAGGTGGGGGTGGGGGTGGGCAGCGCGTGCGCGAGGGGTAATGAAGAGGGGAAACGGAGCACGAGGGGGCACGTGCAAGGGCAGAGCGCAGTGCGCGCAAGGCGGTCGGGGGCGGTGGGGGGCGGGCGGAGGGGAGGGGAGGGGAGGGGAGGGGGAGGGGGACACGATTGGGGTGGGAGGGCGCCTGGGAAAGCGAGGGCTTGTGGCGGTCGTAGCGCGGGTCGTGGGCTGGGCCGGGTTCAGGCAGGCAGCCGCCACGCCAGGGCTGAATCCTGGCCCTGGGTCTGCCAGCGGAGGCATTCCATTTACCGTAGCTCGCCGGCATGGGCTTTAGGGTTTGGTTGACTTGCATGCAATGTCCGCACGATGGGTGGGTGGGTGGGAGAAGCAGCCTGGGGGCGTGCCGCGCGCGCGGCGCTGCAGACGGCGCCAAAACTGGACTGGCCCGGGCGTCCCGTAACCTCCCTGCCCATCCTCTCACTAAACCCTTGTACGTGAGCCTGAAAGGTTCTTTGTGGACGAGCATGTACCAAGGCTGAGGTGAAGCCGGTGGCGTCCACGCCCTCCACGCAACCCCACGCCATCCGCCCACCCACATGCAACCCCCTAGTGGTTTTCAACCCGACTTGACGAGAATGCAGCCGCCATGCAAGCCACACGCGGCGGTCAGCGTGCTGCCGCTCGACGGCAGGACTTCCATTACACCGCCGCGACCGCCTACCTGGAATTCTGCTTTGCAACCACCCGCCTTCATCCATCGGCACCAGCCACACTCCTCGCCGTCGTCGCCCTCATGGTCGCCCTCCTGGACGTCATCGGCGGGGTTCGACAATGGCTCTGCTTGCCCTGATGGCTCCATAAATCAATCAGCTTGCAGAGAATGTAAGCAATCAGCAGAATGCGCCAGGGTGCGACGGTTGTTCCCTACGCGGGGGGCCCAACAAGGCACCCAACAAGGCACTGCAATCAATATTGTCTCGCCTACGTGTCCAGTTCAACATATCAAGTGCCCCGACCAGTAAAATCGCCGCATCAGATCCAGAGGCGTGAACGGCGTGGCTACGGTGCTGTCCCAGGAGCCTGGGCGTGCAAATAATTGCACTTCTACATGCTCAAAGCGTAGCGGCTCACTTGCAATTGCGGCCTCGCAGTCGAGCGTCAGTAAAGCACTCTCGGAGACCCGTGGTTCAACCGACACGCTCCCGAAAGTTCAGCCAAGCAACCTTGCCTTGTTCCTAGAGTCGTCAACACAGGAATGTCAAATCCAGGTTCTTCCCGCCAGTGGTGGACTCCGGCGCTCCCGCAGGTATCCGATTCGCCGCGGGCGGGGCTGGGTCATGCGCGAACTGTAGGCGGAACGAATGTCCCATCGCAGCCGATTCCAGGGCACAGTTAGAGCTCCAATCACAGCTCGCGGGGTTGTGCACAGCGGTACAGTATACTGCGCTCGACTGGCTTTTGCAACTTTGAGGGGAAGGTGGGCACAGCGTGCGCGACGATTGCCGCCCCCTCCTCACGCGCGATGTCCAAGTACTCCCCATTGCACCTCCCACCACTCCCCCGCCCGCCCCCCCGCCCCGTCATTGCCCCTCGGCCGCCCCCCCCCCCTTCCCTCCACACTACCTGCCGCATCCCTTGCCATTTCCAGTCCGCCGTTGCCTTCGAACGGGGGCGCGCACTCTGCCGTAACCCCCATGCGCACAACACCTGCTGGCCAGCCTGCAAATGCACCCGCCGCCACTCTTCCCCTGCCCCTGCCCCAGCCACCTACCGGCCTCACCCAACCTCAGCCGCGCGCGCACGCGCCTCAGCCCCCCCCTCCCACGTGCATACCCACCCCCCAGGCGGACACCAGCCCCGCCGGAGATCAAACCGCCGCAAAGCCCACCGACGCTGCGCAGCCCCCCAAGGAGGGATCCACAGTCGCCGCCAGGGCCACAGCGGCCGCGGCCGCGCCGGCGGGACCCAGCCCGGGCCTGCTGCCGCGGCCGCACGAGGAGGGGGAGGGCGGAGGGGGCGCTGCGAGTGAGGGGTGGCCCGGCACGGCGGCGGCTCAGCCTGGGGCGGAGGAGGTGGGGACTGGGTGGGGAGGGCGGGCGGCGGGGGCGATGGGTGTACGGCGGGGCATCCCAAGGCGGACCGAGCGGGCTTCTGAGCCGGTGGCGTCGCGATGGCGGGAAACGGATGGCGACACGATCCGAGGGACCCGGGGCGGCCGATGGCGCAGTGCGAGCCGGTGGTCCCGCGTTGCGCCGCCATGAGCAGATGCGGACCGGCCCGCGCTGCCCTCGCCCGCCCCTCCCCCGCATCCTTGCGTCCGAGCGTAGCCCCGTGCATCCGCACCTCCCGTACGGTCGTACGCTGGCCCTCCGCCTCAACCCACAACCCCAGCCCAGGCTTCCCCACGCAGCTTGAGCCGAGGCTCGCGGTGTCGCGGACTCGCCCTCAGGCCGCCCAGTAGTCACCCCTCCCACGCCTCCCTGCCGCCCCAACCCCGTGCCCCCTCCTACCGCTGCCCCGCTATGCTACGCATGCCAACTCGCGGCGCGGGAGACCCAGCCCGCGGCGGGCGGACACCCGGAGGGGTCGTCCTGGGGCAGCGGCTGGCCCGCCGGCGGCACCCCGCCATCGGCCTTCCTCCGCGAGGAGCCTCTCCTGCCACAGCCGCCGCCGTCGCCAGCGTCTTCCAACGAGGCCGCCGCTGCCGCCGCACATCCGCCGCCGCCGCCACCTCCAGCGGAGCCGGAGGTGGCGGCTGAGGCCACCGCCGCCGCCGGCACCCAACGCGTGACGTTCGCCGAGCCGCCGCCCGCGTCGCCGTTCGCGGCCGCGGCGACGGCACGGGCGCCGGCGGCGGCTGCGACGTGGCCTTATCGCCGGCCCGCCACCATCCTGGTCGGCACCGTGGACGACCTGGAGCGGCGGAGGGAGCTCCACCGTCAGGCGGTGGCCGGCACGGCGGGGCGGCTGGCGGCGCTGCTGCTGCTGGCGACGGCCGCCGCAGCCTGGTGCGCCGACTCGATCCCGCTAGCTCCGCCGCCGCTGTGTCCGCTGATCATCCCCACAGTAACACAGTAGCACGAACGCGCGCGCGGCACGCACCCGGACACCGCAGCGATACGGGGCACGGCAGTATCCCGGTGTAGTATCCTGAGGGGCACGGTAGTATCCCGAGCGGCGTTGGTGTTTGTTCGCGAGCTTCGGTTGTGGGTGCAGCGGGCCTTGGCCGCCCTCGAACCCCCGAGGCCCGAGGGCCCGTGCTCGCGGATCGTGCGCATCCGGGTGGCGCTGTCGGCGAGGCGGCTGGGATGCGCGGTGTGTGGATGCGCCGCCGGCATCCGCCTGGCCCCCACCCCCACCCCGGCACACAAGGCCCACACCCATCCTCTTTGCCCGTCCGCCTGCCCCTTGCGCCCCTCCGCGCCGTCCCTCCGGTGCCTGGCTGTGCTCCGCAGCATGCCGCCCCGCCCTACCTGCCGCCTGGAGACCGCTCTCCAGACGTGCGCCGCCACCGACACCTCCTTGCCTGCTGCCAGTCGTGCGTTCCGCCTTCCGCACCCCATCCTCCTCATCAGCAGTGTCTCCAGCGCCGGTGCAACTTGCCAGCCGGGCCCCAATCTCCTCCATCCCGACCCCGACCCCGACCCACCCACCCACCCACGCACGCACGCACGCAGGGGCACGCACCGCTGCCTGTGCGAGGCCGAGACGGTGCCCTGCGCGGTCCCCATCGGGCTGGCGGCCGCAGCCACCGGGTGCCTCGCGGTCTTCTTCGGCGTCACGGCGTGCACTTCGGCGCCGCGCAAGAAGGCCGCAGCCGCCGCTGCTGCCGCCGCCGGAAGCGGCGGCGGCGGGGGCGATGCCGGTGGAGGCAGCCGCGGCGGCGGCGGCGCGGGCGGCGTGACTGAGCCGCTGCTGCCGGGTGGTGCCGGCGGTGCCGGCGACGGTGGAGACGGCGGCAGCGGCGAGGCGACTGCCGTGTAGACGACTGGTGGCCGCGGGAGCTGCAAGAGGCTGGCTGGGCACCTCAGGGCGCTCTCAGACCGGGCCGTCGATGGCCCTCTGAAGAGGCCCCCAAGCTCGTGCGTTGTACCTTATGAGGGCCCCGGCTTCCATGAATAACGGGCACGGATTGTCGGTCTCGGCCCTCATGTGGGTCCGGTCCGTCGGGTGCAGCCGGCGGTCAGGGCGGATCGGGGCGCACTATCGATTGTTGCTGGGGTCGCGGGCAGGAGGTGACCCGCGGGTCGGCCCCCGGTTGCGGGTAGGAGCCACACAAGAGCTGGGAGTGTCCACCGTCAAAACTGTGAATAAATGTACATTTCTCAGCGGCAGTGGTGGCGTTCTTCTTTTGTGCACCCGTCTTTTGTGGTGCCGGCTGGGCGCCGAGCTTTACTCGCATCCGCGGAGCCCGTGTCATGGGGCCGGGCCCCGTCGTCTGCGGGCGGCGGCAAGAGGCACGAATGTTAGGCCCAGGCGTTGGTATTAGGGCGTACTCAGCACTGGGCTTCCGAGGGGGAAGGGGTGGGCTGGAGAAAGGAAGGGAGCGGGGGCGGGGGCGGGAGAGGGGGCGAGGAGCACGGTGTGTGTGCATGTGCGTGTGCCGAGTACCGTTCGTCAGAGAGGGTTGGGGGCATTGTGCCGGTGGAGGTCCGCTCGTCGTAGTTCCGCTCCGGCACCGGCTCGTGCGCCAACCCACATGCCGGGGTTGCGGTGGGGGGGGGGCAGTTGTGTTGCGTTGCCCATTCATGTAACCAAATATTTCCGTCTGCTGCCCCCTTTGTGTGTGCAGTGCTCGTGCATCTGCAGACTTCGCGGGGCAACCTGATACCGGTGCTGTACGCGTCGCCCCACACATCGTCGTTCCCTGCCCCTGTTCCTCTTCGCTCCTTGTCGCGCCTTTTTGGGGAGCTACGCAGTGACCATCAAGACAGAATCGCGCCCGTGGGGAACCGCCCCGTTTAGTGGCCCGTGGGTCGCGACGCAGGAAGCGAAAGTGCAAAATGGGCTCCCTCTCTAGCTGATTGGCTGCAATAACAGAAGCAGCAGCAACAGCAGAGAGCTTTGTCCAAAGTCCGCCGTCTGTCAGGACACGTCTGCCGGTGAAGGAATCAGCCGGCAACGAGGTCTCAGGAGCGGTAATGTCATCGACGCGGCCGCTGTGGTTGCCGTCGGTGCCGCAGGTCCGTGTTTGCCATTTGCGAACCGAATGCGCACCCACACGCCACACATCCACGTCTGTTTTCTCACGTTGGCAACCGCTTAGAGCATAGAAGGGGCGTCAGCTTTCTCGCGTCAGTCCCCTTGCATTTCTCCATAACGCGAGTGAGAGGTCACATGGGTGGCAGGGAAGTGCCGCCGCGCCATCGGCCGGTGTGGGGCCGGTGTCGGTGTGGGGCCGGTGTCGGTGTGGGGCCGGTGTCGGTGTGGGACCGGTGTCGGTGTGCGCAGGGGCCCACCAAGTCATACAGGCATCGGCTGTGGGGCCGGTGTCGGCGAGGCAAAGGGCCTACCCTGTCGCGCGGATGAGGGAGTGAGCCTCCCAGCTCGCTTTAGAGGCCCCTCCCCTCCGCCCTTGACGCTGGAGCCCCACCACGAGGCATTCACACTCGCATTATGGCTACCTCGCCTCTCCCACCCGCAGCACCGGCACACCCAGGCTGTTCCGGGGGAGCCCCAGGCTCAGCACCCCGACCGCCTCGGCGCACCACCGCCCCCGGCAAAGACGCCGGCGGCGGTGGGCCAGGGAGCGACGCCACCTGACACCAAGCCCTGGGGCATGGCGGCGGCGCCCGCCGGCCCGGTGGAGGAGGTTCCCGCGGAAGGGGCCTCTGGTGGTGGCGGTGGTGGCGGTGGTGGCGGTGGCGGTGGTGGCGGCGGTGGGGGTGACGGCGGCGTGGCGCGGCTGAGCAGCAGCGACGAGTCCAGCTCGGGCTCGGGTGGTGGCGGCCGAGGCAACCGCAGCGATGGCGGCGGCGGCTGCGCCGCCGCGGCCTCGGCGGCGCTGGCGCCCGCCGCCGCCGCCGTGGGCTCCATAGCCGGCCCCATGCAGGCGCTGCTGCGGGAGGTGACGGCACAGGGCAGTGGCGAGCCTAAGGCGGCTGCCGCCTTCAAGGTGGGCACATCGTATGCGTGCTCGCGTGCTTCTGTCCGTGGGCGCACGCTCGCCTCGGTAACACGTGGTATGCAAATGGCGACAACGGCGTCTCCGGGACTGCTGCAGAGAGGCCGGTATGTCGGATGGACGTGCCCGTCCCGCCTGCTCCGCCCCAACCACCGCTGTGCGCTGCCCCAGGGCTGATCGGCTGACCCGCCCCGCCGGCAAGCCACAGATCCGCCTGACTGTGCAAACAAACGAGGTCCTGCGGAGGTTTCCGACGTTACCACGCTGCCGCACGCAGCCCGCCGGGCGATGCCCATCGCATTCCTGGCCCCAAGCCTTCCCACACACCCGTACACCCGTACACCCGTATACCCGTACTCCCGTACTCCTGCAGGAAGACGCGGAGCTGCTGGCAGGCGCCCTGCTCCCCCCTCTTGAGCAGGCCCCGACACGCTCCTTCGCCGCCAGCGATGAGCAATTTCGGGAGTACAAGACACTCGGCGTCAGCGACCTGGACGTCGAGCCGCCCACTGCCGCCGCCGCAGCGGCTGCGGCGGCGGCGGGAGCTGGCGAAGCCGCCGCCGGCCCAGGGGTCGCTCACGGCGTCTACCGCAGCTCGGAGGGAGATTACTTCTTTTCGACCAGCCTGCTGGCGGCGGTGGCGCCGCAGCCGCACCCACTTCCCGAGGTCAGCAGTGGCGGCGGCCGATCTGGGCGCTACCGGGTGCGGTTTGCGGACGAGGTGCTTACGGCGCCGCCGCAGCCCGCGGCGTGGTGGCAGTGCGGGGCGGCGTGCAGGGACCCGGCCACCAGCGGAGAGGACGTGCTCCAGCGGCGAGTGGCGGCGGCGGGGGCGGCCCGGGCGGCGGTGCTGTTCCTGGCGCTGGCGGCGATTGCGGGCTGGTGAGGCGCTGGTCTCCTTGGAAGCCGCTCGGGTGACGCATGGACGGCATGGTGGAGTGCGAAGCCTCCGGGGGCGTCCTACACAAATGAAGCGATTCTCTTTCCCATTTCCTACGGCATCGCATGAGTCATGTTGTATCATCGACGTACAGAGCACCTCGTAACGCCGTCACTTGCGCTGCCACCGGCCCGGTTTGTAACTATACCCTACCTCCCGCCCGTTTGCCGTACCATGTGCGCCGTACACTGCACAGGGGCACGTACGAGTGCATGCTGCATCCGGCGACGGTGCTGTGGGCGGTACTGACGGGCGTGCTCACAGCCGCCTCCGCCTCCGCCGCCGCCTACCTGGCCATCGCCGCATTCACCGGCGACGGCGCCGCCAACGCAGCCGCCAGCGCCGCCGCCAACGGCAGCTGCAACCGGCCCCGTGGCAGTGGCAACGGCAGCTTCAAGTACGGCAGCGCCATCTCTAGCGGCGGCGCCGCCTTTGCCGGCAGCGGCAGCGGCAGCGGTAGCGGTGCGGGCGGCGGCGGCGGTGGCGAAATCAGGGAGCCGCTGCTGCGCGGAGCCCAGCCCTCCTCGGCTGGAGATGAGGGGAGGGGAGCAGCCGCCTCCGCCGTCGCCGTCCCGTGCGGTGGCGGTGGCGGTGGGCCGCCGCCAGCTGAAGTCGTTTGAGAGTAATCCTAACCGGGCGCGAAGTTGTGTTGTGGAAGGCCGGATTGCGCCTTTCCCGTGGTCTTTCGTGGGTGTGGAGCGAGGAGGGCGAAGTGGCGATGAGCTCGAGCAGGCAACGAGGGGTCGCGCCTCTCCGAGCGTCCATGGGGGGTGTCGGCTATCCGTGGACTCTGACTTGCATGGGCTCGGCGGAGGAGAGAGGAGCCGAAGTGGCCAGGGCATGACCCGGAGGGAGGACGGCCGGGTGGATCGGCTCCCTGCGACCTGGGGGCCGGGTATGGACGCCGCCAGCACGGCAGCCGTGGCCGGGCAGCCGCCAGCCGCCAGCCGCCAGCCGCCAGCCGCCAGCCGCCAGCCGCCAGCCGCCAGCCGCCAGCCGCCAGCCGCCAGCCGCCAGCGCGAGTTATCCCGCGCGCAAGGAAGCGTGGCCGGCGCCCGAGGGCGAGCTGCCACCTGCCAGCGTGCCAGGCCTCCGACGCCGTTGTCTGGAGGGGAGGGGAACAGGGGCTACCCGCTGGTGGCTTGCGGATGGCGGCGCCCGAGACTGCCAACCAGGGGAAGGCTTGCGGGGGTGGATGAACGTGGAGGGGGGTGGTGATGGGGCGCTGTGTCGGGGCGCCTCGGGGGCTGGCGGTGGGGCGGGAGCCTCGCAGCGCTTGGGCGGCGGCCTGCGGGTAGGGCGCAGCCGGTCAGCGAGCGCGTCTCCGGGATCGGGCAGCGGCGTCGAAACACATCGGTCGGCAGCGCGCGGCCCGACATGCAGTCGGCTGTGTTGCGAGGCCGCGATGCTGATCGGGGCGGGATGAGGCGTTTGGCTGACGGCTTGGGTGAGTGGATGTTGGAGGAGGGTGCGGTCGGCGGGGGCCTGGGCTGCGGCAGCATGGGGTGTGGTGAATGTGGTCGGGCGAGTGCGCACGCGCTGGGTGGGCCGAGGGGGGGCGGTGGGGCGCCAGCCGCCAGGGGGGTGGGTGGGGCTGGGGCTGGCTGGACTGGTGCTGGGCACCCGCGGGGCATGCACAGCATTGCGGGCTGCAGTGCGCGTGTAGGCATGGAGGCGCTCCGAATGGAGCCACGGGCGAGCCGCGCAGGGCCGGAGGCGGCCCCCTGTTGCCGTGCGTGTACGGCATGTGCGGGCGGGCGCTGTTGCGGCGGGCGCCCATGCGGTGATGTGCGAGGTTGGGTCCAAGCCGTTTGGGGGGGGGGGCGGCACGCGGCTGCGGGGCCAAGGTATTTCTAAAAGCACGCATGAGCCGCTACCTCCGCCGGGTGCCCGTTACAACAGGAATATGCAGGGCGTTCATGGGGGTGGGGTGGGGACACCTGGAGAAGTACGCCCCCCGAAAGGGGCGGGTATGCATGCGCCGTGGTCACCCGGGCCACATCACCGGTGGCCGCAACCGCAGAGCCCGTTTGGCGGCGGGGCGCGCCGTTGGGCAACGTCATCGCGGTACATGGGTACGCCTGCCAGAGGTTCAAGAGGAATGATTGACTGGATCCGATTCGTAGCGAGAGTCGGCAGCCCATGCAGCCAGTAAGCGAATCACACACCCGCGCTTCAGTCAATAAGTCTCACAGCTTCAGGGCCGGGCAGTTACGGCCTGCACAATCCCCGCATTCGCTGCTGGACGCAGATCTTTGGATACCCAACAGAGGCCGACACGCCACAGGTCTGCGGCAGAAGTCATCTTGCCGCAGTGGGGGCGGGGGAGGGGGGCGGCTGATCGGGTGCTTTTCGCCGCAGCCGGCAATGTCCCGCTCGTCCCGCCCTGGACCCTCGTCGCAGCTTCGGACCCCGCGGTATCTCCCGCAGTGCCGGTCTCTGCGCACGCCGGCGCACGCACAACCCTCAAGGCCCCCCTCCAACGTGAAGCGCTATATGAATGCATGTATCGACGAGGGAACGCGGTCACCGGTGTGCAATACATCTGGATCCCTCCCCCCAAACCCCCTGAATGCTGCAATCTCCTAATCCCCCAGGGCCTCGCGCGCCTTCCACAATCTACAGGACCGTAGCGGCGGCGGCTCGCCGCCTCAGCTGGCGCCGCCACCGACCGCCGCACCTGCGGCGGCGGCGGTTACCGCCGCTGACCCGACAGCGCCTGCCTGGCCCGCGGCGGCAAGCTGCCTGAACCATCCCCCGGGCCTTCGCATCAGCTCCGCCGGCGGCCCCGCCTCCACCGCCTGCCCCGCCTCCATCACCACCACCGCGTCGCACCCGGCCACCGCCGACAGATCGTGAGCCACCTCCAGCACCGCGCACGGCGCCGCCGCCACAGCCTCCCCCTCCTTTCCCCTTCCCGCCGCCCCCAGGCCCACCACAGCGTCGCCCTCGCCGCCGGCGGGGCTCCGCCCCGCCGCGGCCGGCTGCGCCGGTGGCGGCGGCGGCTGGCGCGGCCGCCGCTGCAGCAGCTCCTCCGCCACCAGGGTGCGGATCGCGGCGGCGGTGGCGGGGTCGCAGTGGGCGCTACACTCGTCCAGGAGGACCAGCCGCCGCGGGCGCAGCAGCAGGCGCGCCAGGCACAGCAGCTGCTGCTGCCCCGCGCTCAGGCCCACCGCGCCGGCGCCGGCGCCCAGCGGCAGCGCCAGCACCTCCTGGGCGCTGACATCAGAGTCACAGTGGCCGTCACAACGGGGCAGAAGCGAGGCAGGAGCCCCCAGCGCCGTCGTCACAGACGACGGGGAGGAGCCGGAGGAGGAGGCGCCGCCGCCGTTGCGCCGCCTGTGCGCCGCCGCCCCGGTCAGGGCTCCCCACAGCCCCACGCGCTGCAGCACATCATATAAAGTCGCGTCGGACAGCGGCGCCGCCACGCTTCCCGCCGCCGCCGATGGCGACGCAATCGACTGCGCCTTGGACGCCCTGGCGGCGGCCGCTGCGGGGTCCAGGTTGTCCCGTACGGACGCCCCAGCGATGAAGGGGCTCTGCAGCAGCACCCCCACCGAGGAGCGCAGCTGCCGCAACGGTACGGATCGTACGTCCATGCCGTACAGCAGCACGCGGCCTGGGTTCGGCGGAGGGTTGTGGTGAAAGGGCGCGGGTGGTCCGTGAGCTGCAATAGGGTGGAGGGGCGCTCGACAAATGGGCCTCGGCGGGGTCACACACCCGCCCCCACACCATCCCCCCCCACCCCGCCCTGCGCGCATCCATCCCGGCCACACACCCCGACACACGGCGGCCCAACCCACGCCGGTCGCTTGTTGGCCCAGCCACCCCAGCCCGCCCCCACACCCACCCTCCTCCAGCTCCGCCATCCGCATCAGCGCCGCCAGCACGCTGCTCTTGCCCGCCCCGCTGCGCCCCACCAGCGCCACGTGCTGGCCGGGCCGCACCGCCAGGCTCAGCCCGCGCAGCGCCGGAGCCAGGTGCGGCTGGTAGCGCAGCACCGCCCGCTCGAAGCGCACCGCCTCCGCCCCCGCCCCCACCTCCACCCCCGCCGCCTCTGCCTCTGCCGGCGGCAGCGGCAACGTATCGGCCAGATGCGGCGGCCGCGGGGGCGGCAGCGGCGGCAGCGTGTCGGGCTGTGGCGGCATGTCGGTGTACTGCGCGAGCCGCTCCACGGCCACCATCTCCTGCTCCGTCTCGGCGGTGGACGTAAGTAGGCCGTTCAGCAGTCCCACCACCGGCAGCGAGTACGCCAGGCTCAGGCCCGCAAGGCTGGCCACCCAGTCGGCGCCGGCGCCGGAGCTGGCACCAGCGCCGGCGGTGGCGGTGGCGTGGAGGGAGGTAGGGCCAGCGCGCCAGACGGCTAGGCCCGCCACGGCCGCCACCAGCGCCGCCGCCAGCAGCTGCAGCCGCAGGCCCAGCCACGCAGAGGCGGCGCCGCCTGCGCGACGCAGGAGGGAGGCAGGAGTGGTGGTGGTGGTTGGGGGGGGGCATGACGGGCGGGCATGTCGAAGCGGGTGAAATGGAGAGAAATGAAGGCCGAGGCAGGGCGCGTTGGCAGGGCGTCCGCACCTCGCCTTGCCGCACCTCCCGGCCCGCTCTGATCTCTGCCTTCCCCTACCCTGTCCCCGCTCGTCCGGAATGCCCCTGCCACCAAAGTCCCCCCCCCACGCATTCCCCAGGCGCCCATACCACCCTCCGCCTGCGTTGCTTAGTCAACAGCTGCCCCGTCACTCACACACCCACACACCCGCTCCCCTCCCCTCCCCTCCCGCACGGCGGGGCTCACTGGTGATCGCGGCCCGCTGGTGGCGGCTCACGGCGCGCACGGCCGCGCCATAGAAGTGCGCCTGCGCCGAGAAGGCGCGCACCACGGGCGCCGCCTCCGCCAGGCCGCCGAACGCGCCGTACACGGGCGACAGCGCCAGCGCCTCCAGTCGCCGGACCTCTCGGCTGCTGCTCCGGTAAAAGAGCTGCAGCCTCCTGTGTGTGTGTGTTCGTGTGCGTGGGGGGGGAGTGAAGGATCGGGCGGTTCGCAGGCGGCGGGCTTGGTCCAGGGAGCAAGGGACCGGGCCCCGCTCCCAAGACGCCCCCGAGCTGGCATACCGGTACCGGTACTCGTTGCGCCGCCGAGCCGCCTGACCGGCTGACCTCGGCTCTGTGCGCGCATCGGCCTGCCCGCCCTCCCCCGCTCAACGCGTACGTCGCGGACATCCTTGTGCGCATCGTGACCCTCCCGCCTCGCGCGCGTGCGAACCGTTGCTGCTGCCGGCCCCCCGACCCCGGTTGCTGGCCCCCCGGCCCCGGTTGGCGGCCCCCGACCCCGCTTGCCCCCGACCCGGCCGAACCGCCAGCGCTACCTCCGAACGCATAACCCCCCGCCCCCGCCCCCGCCCTCCCACACACCAGCCAACCGCCCCGCCCGGGCCAACCCCGCCCGGCCCCAGCCCGCGCCGCCCCCACCTGTACGCCACCGCCAGCGGCAGCAGCAGCGGCAGCAGCGGCGGCGCGGCGTAGCACATGACCGCCAGCAGCCCCAGCAGCGAGGCAGCGTTGGCCAGGGCGATGTTGGCGATGAAGGGCAGCGAGTCGTCCACCGCCGACACGTCGGAGGAGAACCTGGCGCATGCGGCCCATAGCCGGGGCCCCGCCGCCGCCGGTTGGTGTGCGTGTGTTATGTATGCGTGATGGAGTGCTTGGAAGCAGGTCCAAACAGAGGCAGCGCGCCAAGTGAAGTGAACAGGGAACTCCGGCGCGGTCCGCTAGTCAGTCAACACCAGCGCTGTCGTTACACAGCCCACCCTGCGACTCCGGTCCCCAACCCGCTGCGAGAGGAAACGCGTCGTAGCCTCTTGACCCGGTTGCTCGCATTCAGCTGGCAAGCCTTGGGAGGGGGAGGGGCACGACTCCAGAGCCCAGTACCAGCCCCGTCAGCCACCATGTGGGCTGCCCGCCCGCCCGCGGCCTGCCACCCGCCATCTCCGTTCCATGAAGGACCGTTCCGGAGGCCAGCCGTGGACGGATCGCCCCGCCCCGCCCCGCCGCAACCACCCCCAACCCCCACCTCCCCACCTGTTGAGTATGCGGCCGTGTGGCACAGCGTCGAAGAACGACTGCGGCGCCGACAGCACCGCCGACAGCAGCTGGGTGTGCAGGTGGCGGGCGGCGCGCATGCCTGCGGGAAGGGGGCCGGGGAAGGTACCGTAGTGCGGGTTTAGAGAAACTGCTGTTGGTGTTGGCGGCTCCCAGCGGCGGTTTCCTGTTGGGAATCCGGGGCGCTGGGCGTCCTGGTGACGTGGGAGGTACGTGAGCACGTGTGAGGAGTGTGTGTGTTATGACGGCGGCGGCGGCGGCGGACGTCCAGGTTGCGGCCCAGGGTTGCGTCAGGGTGATCCCGGTGGACGCACGCGGGTGGTGGCCGGGCTCAGAAAGGGCGAGCCCGAGCCCGATTGCAGGTGTGTGAGAGCGCGGTGGAGCGGTGGCTGGGGGCCCTATGGTTGCGCCTGCGAGACCCCGGTGGCTTCTGCCGCACGCGGGTGGCGCAGCAGACACAGTGGGTTGGTTGGGGGCCGCAACTGGAGCGGGCAATCGCGCAGCGGTCATCGGTCGCATCGCGCAAGCACTGCCGTGCGGAGGCGGCGCCCGCCGCGCACCCGCAAAGGCGAAGGAGAAGGCCCGCGCCATCGTGAACACTCCGTTGGCGGCGGCGATGGCGAAGACGCCCGTCACAAACAGGCGGGCGGACCAGGTGCCGCCGCCACCGCGGCCATCGCCGCCGTCATCGTCACCGCCCGCCCCGCTGGCGGCCGGGAGGGACCACGGCGCAAGAGTAGCGGCGCTGGCGCTGGCGGCCGCGGAGGCGCACGTGAGCGCCCCCGGCGGCATCCAAAGCGGTGCGGCCGCGCCGCCGTTGCCGCGGCTTGACGCCCCAGCTGCGCCGGTTGCGGTTGCGGCGCACCAGTGCCAGACAGGGGGGAGCCGAGCCACAGACGCGCGGTCGGTGCCTCCCGCATCAGGTCCGAGCAACGGCGCCGCTGCCCCAGCTGCCTCGCCCATCAGCAGCGCCCGCGGCAGCGACAGCCCGCCGCTGCCGCCGCCGCCGCCCACCACGCCCCCACCGATGCCGCCGCCCGCACTCCACCCCACGGCTTCCGCAGCGCTGCCTCCCCCTCCGGCCCCTCCGCCGCCACCGCTGTGCGCCGCGAAGACCGACACCCACAGGTCCGCTGCGTTGCGCGAGGCCTGCATGAGCGCCAGGCTCATCAGCACCGCCGCTGCCACGCCCCAGCCCACCGCCCCCATGTAGCGCGCGTACACGGGCCACCGCACGTGACCCACCGCCCGCTCCTCATCCCCCTCCGCCTCCTGCCCCCGCTCAGGGGAGGCGGGGGCAGCGGAATCAGAGGCAGCCGCGTCGGGCGCGCCATCACCACCACCACAACCAGCACCGTCGTCGCTCGAGGAGGAGCTGCCGTCTTCCAACACCACCACTGCGGGGGCGTCGGCGGCGGCGCCGTGGGCGCCCGCGCTGGCATTGCCGTCTGGGGCGCCACGCGCGGGCTGCTCGTCGGGAGGGGTCCCTGCGCCGGCAGCTGGATCTGAACACTGGTTCTCGGAGCCGTCGTTGGATCCAGCGCAATGCTGGTGTCGCGGCCCCCCATGGTCGTGCTCGTGGTGAGCGGTGTGGTGGTGGTGGTGGTGGTGGTGGCGGTGCAGGCAGTGGCGGCTGGCCAGGTAGGCTGCGGGCGGCCCCACAAAGGCCACCGCCCCGCCCTCCAGCGCCACCACGAGGTCGGCCGCCGAGATGACCCGCGGGTCGTTGCTGGCCAGCATCACCGTGGGCGCGGCCGCGGGTGTCGGAGCCGCTGCTTCCTGTACCTCCCAAAACGCCTCGGCCCCGGCTGCTGCAGCCGTGGCCGCGTTCCCAAGCCGAGGCAGCGCCTGCGGTCCCTGTCGGCCGGAGGATGGCGGCGGTGGGGGTGGTTGCTGCGGTGGCGGCCGGAGCAGCGGCCCCAACAGCGCGTGCGTCATGACGTGGGCGGCGCAGGCTTGGTCCAGGGAAGCAAGCACGTCGTCCAGCAGGACCAGCCCACAGCCGCAATCTGTATCCAGATCCCGGTCCAGGTCGGCTTCTGGATCCGAATCTGACTCGGAATCGCAATCCGAAACCGGGCCGGAGGCACGGAAGGATGAATGTCGGGCACCGTCCTGATCCTCTAGTGGTGGTGGCAGCGGCGGCGGCAGGGGCGCCGCCGCCGCCTTGCGCGCTGCACGCGTCGCCTGGCCCGCGCGGCTGCCGCCGCTGCGGGAGGAGGGGCGGGTCGGCGCCGGAGGCAGCGCGGCGTGGTAGAGCGCCCGCGCCAGCCCGAGACGGGCGCGCTGGCCGCCGGAGAGGCTGCGGAGGAGGGCGGGTAGTGAAGGCCAGCGGAGCCGTGTAGAGGGAGCAGCGTGTGTGGGCGAAAGGAAGGGTGAGTCGTGGGGGCCACCGCCGGGCAGGGCGCAGCGCGAGGTGAAATCCCGTTGTGCCTCTTCAGTAGGCCTCACAGTCCAACTGCATACAGCCTTATACGTCCCGGTCCATCACACAGGGCCCCGCAGGGCGGTACAGCACCACCCAGGGTACGGCCAGCTGCACCCACTTGCACCCGTGGTCCCCCAGGGGGGTGAGGTCCCCCGCGGGCAGCTGGGCCAGGTCCGGGAGCAGCGCGCAGGCGGACAGGACCTGGGGGGGCGCGGGGGCGGGCGGCACGAGGCCGAGGGGCGCATGAGGGCGATGGTGGCTCGTCGCGGCGGTTGGTGCCTGCGCGCTTGTCGGAGGGCGGTGTAAAGCCCCCGTAGGGGCAAGCCAACGCCCGCCGAATGACCATGTCCTCACGGCTGTGGTGTGGCGGCGGAACAATGTCCTCGTACCG
>LSYV01000015.1:1643660-1653912 GCA_001584585.1 Gonium pectorale
GCCGAATGACCATGTCCTCACGGCTGTGGTGTGGCGGCGGAACAATGTCCTTCGGAACCCGCATAAGCCCGGGCGGCAAGGCCGGTGCGAGCCATTGAGCCAAAGGCCCGTGATACGAGTCATAACCCGGCACGAGTACGTTTCAATCTGCGTCACGACTTGGTGGGCACCTACCTGGTCGTACAGCCGCCCGTCCATCTCCGCCCCCAGCAGCACGTTGTCGCGGACGCTGCCCGCCGTCACCCAGGGCCGCTGCGGAGCGTACGACAGTCGCCGTACGCCGTACATGTGGCAAGTCCCTGCCGTACACGGCAGCTCGCCGCCGCCCAGCATCGCGGCCAGGAGGCTGCTCTTGCCGGAGCCCACCCGCCCTGCTAGCACGGTGAGGCCCCCGCGCGGGACGTCCAGGGTCACGCCCCGGAGGCAGGGCCGGGCGGCCTGCGGAGTACGGCGGCAAAGGCAGGGAGGTGGTGCGCTCTTACCGTTTCGCTACTTCATCACAATAGAATCAAGACAATGAGGATGCAAGGGGGGGGCCAAGGCCGGGATGGGGGAGCGCGGAGCGGGGAGGCCGAGCGAAGCGGAAAGGGTAGGCGGTTGAACGGGAAATCGTGTGGTAAAACCTCTAGCTCCGCATACGGAATTACGGAATGGGCAAAGGTGCCTTCCCCCCGACGTGCCAGGCGGCTCCACTCACCGGGCCCCACGCAAACGTGGCGTTGACCAGCCGCACAGCAGGCGGCCACGCAACCGCGCCAGGCAGCGGCACCGGCGGACCCGCCGAGCCGCCGTCGTTCCCGCCGCCGCCTTGCGCAGTCCCGCGTATTTCAGCGCCGCGACTTCCAGCAGAATCGTCGTCACCGCCGCCGCCCGTGGCGACGGCCTCCCGCAGCGCCGCCAGGAGTCCGGAGCGAATGCGGCAGCGGAACGCGACGGCGGTGATGCCAGCGGCGAATGAGGCCCCACTCCCGCGGCGGCGACTACCCGGCGCCGTTGCCGCCGCCGCGGCGGCCGCCGCCGCACTGATGACGGCGGCAGAGGCAGAGCGCGGGAGGTCGCTCAGCGTCAGCTCCAGATCGTCGTACGCCCAGAGGGCCTTGGTTTCGGCGCGCGCCAGGTAGCGCTGCAGCCGCCGCACCGAAACCACACCTTCCACCACACCTGCACGCGCGGGCGGCGGCGGAGGCGGGGGACAGCAGGTTGGTTGGGGTAAGGGTAATGCGAGCCGAGTCGTCACGGGACCCGTGAACACAGCGGGCGCGTGCAGTACATTTAGTCCAGACGGACAAGCGGAGGCAGCGGCCCCTCCCGCCCCGGCCGCCCCAACCAGGCACACTGTCCCCAACTCCCGCGCCAAAGTACCACCAACCGCCAACCGCAACCGCCAACTGCCACCACATCAACTGCCCGCGCGCACCGTTGATGACCCAGGGCAGCGCGTTGAGGGGTCCCGTGAGCAGCCCGAACAGCGCCAGGCTGGAGAAGGCCACGGGGGGCGTCAGCGCGGCGGGCCCGCCCACCGCCACCAGTAGCCCGAAGGTGAGGCCGCTGAAGAGCAGCTGCGTGGCGGCCCAGAAGTAGACGCACAGCGCGTCCAGGTACTTGCGGACCGCCAGGCTGTGCAGCTCGGCGCAGCGCGCGGAGGCCACCTGCGGAACGGCGGCACGCAGCGGCGGGGGCAGGGGCGTGCGGCGGCGGGGCAGGGGCGTAGGGCGGGACGCGGGGTGTGTAGAGGTGCATGAGACGAGGGTGCGGTGGGGCATCGCGTGGGGCAACCGGCCGCGCTGGCCACGGGCTCCGCTTCGGTCGCTCCCCTTACGACCTGCCCCTCGCGAGGTGCGCTGCGCCGGTCCCCAGTCATGACTCCTGGCACAGCCCCGGTGCGGCAGTGCGGGTGATGGTGCCGTGACCGGGAATCGAAGTGGGCCTACCCTGCGCGCGGTGCACCCCTCCACGTAGCCCCCGTCCCTACAACGCACACTGGCCACAGCCCACGTAGTCCACACCCGGTGTGGTGCGGCACGGAACGGTACCTTGGCCACGAAGAAGTCCTCCCAGGCGGGGGCCACCCGCACGGCCCGGATGCCCCGGAGCAGCTCCGACATGGCGGAGACGCGGGCGTCCTGCGGATTTGAGGTGGGCGGGGGAGGGAAGTTGATTTAGAGGCCGCCACACTGAGGCAAACCGTGGACTTGAAGTAGCCTGACGAGCCGAGGAGAGCGGCGGCGGCTGAGTGAGCAAGAAGTAGGCACACGCGCGAGAGAGGGCGGCGCGTGGAACGTGAGTATGTGCGTTGTTTTCACAGCTTTAGCTATGGCTGAATATTTCCGTGATATCAATGAACAAGACGTTCTTTTTTACTGGTGACATCTTCCGTTCTGGGTTCTTCAAGGGAAGCAACGCATGGTTAGTGCGAGACGCTGTGGCTCCGGCCTCTTTTGCCGGAGTCCCCAGCACGGACACACACCCCCCGCCCGCCCACGAACCACCGCCGCCCGCCCGCCGCCCGCCGCCCGCTCGCACCTTGGCTGCCATCATGCGCACGCTGGCGGACCCGATGCGGCCCGCGATGAGCCGGTTGATGGGCAGCAGCAGCAAAGACACGGCCAGGCCAGCCAGGAAGGCGGCGCGGACCTGCGCGGGGGGGGGGGAATACAGATAAACATTGCGTCTTCTCATACAGGGGGGGAGGGGGCGCAGGGGGAGAACATCAGGGTGAGGAACGGGGGGAGCGGGAGCGGGGGGCGGGGCGCAGGGGGCAGGCAGTTGCAGCCCCAACGAGCGGTCGGGGCCGGGAGGGGGCTGCGGGTGCCGGCAAGGCGGCGCAGCGTGGTACTGCATACACGCAGTACAATGCGCACCACACTTCCGTACATACATGCTGTGCCGTGTGTGCAGGCTTGCGCACACACCTGCGTGTACAGCAGGTACAGCGCGACGCCCAGCTGTACGGGCATCGACACGAACTCCAAACCCGACTGCAGCAGGTTGACGACGCGGCTCGTGTCGACGGACATGAGCGTAACCACGTCCTCGCCGCCGCCACCGGCACTGGCACCGGCGGCGCCGCCAGCTTCACCGCTGACGGCGGCGCCGCGCCCGCCTTCGCCTCCGTCACCACTGCCGTTGCCGCTGCTGTGGTCGCCGGCGGCGGCGCCGGCGCCAGCCTCCTCATGAGGCCCCGCGAGACCATTGGGGCGGCCCTGGCCGCCGCCATCGCTGGGGACGGCGTCGACGACCACGGGTCCGGCGGTGGAGGTGGAGGCGCCGCCGGCCCCCTGCTCCTCGTCGCCCGCCGGCGGCGGGGGCGAAGGCGGAGTCTTCGGCGCTGGCGCTGATGCCCTGCCGCGCCGGCGATGTTGTCGGCCGCCGCCAACCGCCAGCCGCGACTGCGGCGCTGCCGCTGTCGCTGCCGCTATCGCGGCGGCAGCGGTGGCGCCGCCGTCATCCTCGTACGACACGGCAAGCAGGGCTTTGCGGTACAGCACCGTCATGAAGCCCGCGCGCAGCTGGCAGGCGAGGCGGCTCTGTGGGCAGCGAGGAAGAGCGGCCGCAACAACGGGGGTGGATGCAACCTAATGCACGCGCCGGCGGGCTCGGCAGAGTCCGGTAACGGTGGCGGGCGCGGAGGCAGCGCTGGTGTACTGCAGAGGCCGATGCGGTCCGCGCGGAGACCTGGTCAGCCACCTAGTCGCTGTTGCCGCAATGCACGACAACTCGGAGCGCCCACGGCCCTCACGTCCCCCCTCCCTACTACCCACGGATTGAGCCAAAGCCCCTCCCCCGCGCCCATCCCCAGCATACACGCACACATACACACAGGGCTGTTGCGGATAAGTTTAATAGATCACGCGATAGGTTTTATAGAGCACATAAAACACATAGCGCTGGCAACGGACCGAGCAACCACCTTGCCCGCGACAGCCCCTCCCCCGCTCCCTTTGCCGAGCTCCAGAGGCCCATCCCGCCGCACCATCTGGTAGCTAATGTGCGCGTTCAGGAAGGCCCTCGCCGCCGCCGTGCCGCCCAGCGCCGCCACACACGCCAGGCCAAAGTGCGGGCTGGAGGGCCCCAGCGCCGCCGCCAGAGCGCCCAGGAAGCCCGGCGCGCCTCCGGCAGCACTGCCTCCGGCACCGCTGCCTCCAGCACCGCCTGCAGCCTCCGGAGATGGCGGCTGCGGCGGTGCCGCCAGCCATGCGACCAGCAGGCGCAGCAGCAGCGGCCCCGAGAAACCCAGTAGGTCGTTCGACAGCTGCGCGGGCGAGCGCGTGCCAAAGGGCCGCGGCGGGAGTTTGTATGGCCCGCGAACGAGGGTGCAGCGCGGTGTGGGAAGATTGTGTGGGCGAGGGAGGGGACGGAGGTCGCGGGCGGAAGAGAAAGCTGTGGGGACGCAGTCGGCCGGCCGGCAGGGCAGAGGAGCACCGCGTCCTCCCCCTTCCCCGCTCCACCCTGAACGCTGTCGCCTTGCGGGCCCACACCCGCGCACAAGACCCTCGTCCCCTCATCCCCGCACCCTCTCATCTCCGCACCGCCGTAGCCGTATCACGCCGTCTTCGACATCAACATGCTCAGAGGAGCGGGGTGTGGAGATAATGGGAGCTGCCCGCTCGACTCCACCCCAAACCAATCTAGGATGCTTGGTTCCTGACCACCCTATCCTAGCAGGCGCCGTCAGGTAGGCCTGCCGGCAGCCTGGGTGCCCGGTCCGGTACCTTGACGAGGCCCAGCCATGCGTACGTCCAGCCGTGCGTCCGTGTCAGGGCCCGCAGCAGGGACGGCCGGCCCGGGCGCACTAGCAGCTCCTGCGGGAGCAGGGGTGGAGGTGGGGTCGGGGGCAGGAGGGGGGGCACGCGGGGAAGGGGCGGGGAAGCGCTTGGCACTGAGCTATGTGCGTGGAGGGACGCGCTGGCTGGGCCAGCAGCTGCGGGCGGCCCTGCGTCGGTAAGGCCCCGTTCCACGTGCGTGTGGCATGCTGGCCGCGCGTCGGGCACGATGGCGCCTCTGGCCTCTAGGATTCAACCCCAAGGGACAGCAGCCTTAAGAACCCTGGCGACGAGCCCAGGCAACGAGTGGGCCCCTGCGCTCCACCCCCCTCCCTCCCCCCTCACACATATATACTCAGACGAACTCACAAGCCCCAGCACGGGTCCCAGCCGCTCCCCGCTACCTTCGCCTCCTCCCCAGGGACTCCCCAGTCGCTACATGCCCCCCCCCCTGCGCCCTGCCTTGGTCCAGTTGAGCCACAGCAAACGGCCACAGCGCTGCGGGTGCAGGTCGAGGTCCAGCGCCAGCATGTCCTCCGCATGTAGCTGTCTACTGCTGCCTGTCCGCATGAGCGGCGTGAACCAGCTGAACCAGCAAGCGGACCAGGCACTATGACCATCGGGAGTCCTTGGGGACCTTGGGGGTCCGCGACGCCCATTTGCCGCGCTCTCAGTCCCTGCAACAGCACGAAATGGTCATACGGCCAACCTGAAGGTCTCTAACGACAGTCTGAAACGTTACGAAGTGTGAACGCGTTTTTGACCAAAGATGGACTACACATTGCTGTGCGTTTACGCCACCTGAGTTGCTGCTTGCGCTCTGTTTTAAGAGTGGCTCCTCTTGTTCGGAGCGCCTCCCCGGTCGTCTCCCCATTCGCCGATGTTTATTTATCAGCTAGTGCCAATTGTGTTTAAGCCCAGGTCGCTAGGTGTCCACCACCGCGCCTTCCGAATCTGGTCCTGGAGCGGGCTGCGGAGCGGCTCATGGAGCACACTGATTCGTGTCACGAGGCAGGCTCACCAAGTGTGTGAAGTGTTTGCAATAAGCATGGGTACCGGTGCAGTGCGCATGCAGAAGGAGTATGACGCACGCGCGGAACGCTTCGAGCAGGCGGCGCGGGGCCGGTAGATATGGAGCACCATGCGTGGGGAAAGGACAGCTTAATCCAAGGCATTACTGGGACGCTTGCACTTCCTGATAATCCACGCAGGGCGAGGGCGAGGGAAAACAGAGAAATCTGCAGAGAAACAGGGAGCCCGCCTCTACGGTCATACACGCCCGAAGGCGCGACGTTTCCAATAGGGCGGGCGGGTACAGAGCAAGACATGTGACATTCGTCCCGCCCCCCAAAGACCGGCTTACCATCTTACCCGGTTTGTCGGACTTCACCTGGTGTACTGCAAGGCTTCAAGGTTGAGCTGCTGTGGTGTTGTCGTCATGGGCGTGTATGACCGTAGACGCAGGCTCCCTCTTTCTCTGCAGATTTCTCTGGAATGATGAAAGAGTAGAAAGAACGAAGTCAGGAGCCGTTGTTGCCGGCAGCGGTCGGGGGGCATGTTGATATGGCGGCAGGCAGAAGCAGACCTTCCCAGTAGAGGGCGCGCCCTGAGCGCCGACGGATCGGTTGTGACCGTCGGCGGAACCGGCTGCTGGGTGGTGAGGCGGGGGCCCGGGAGGAGGGAACGGCAGGGGGTCCACAGGCAACGGCGGGGGAAAAGGGAAGGGGGGGGCGTGCATCTCCCCTGTCCACACTTAGGGCGAGGGCGTGCACGACACGCATGCGGCATGCCCTCGGAGCTGCGTGTCCGCCCACGCCTGCAGTTTCGGGTCTGTATCACCACACCACGAGAAATCCTGGCTTGTCAAAAACCCGCCGGCCCGGCCACACGCACGGCGTTGGGAAAGTCCGCTGGCCACAGCACAGCGCAAAGAAACGAATTTTCACTTAAACACGACACGGAGGTGAGTCACTGAATCACGGCGTCAAGGCGCGACCGGTTTTGCACCTCCATTCGCTCAACCGCTTTAAGGTAACAACAACAGATAAACATAGACAGATTGACACCGTGTGTAGTGTAGTGCTGACACTGACGCAACAACGTCTGACTCACGCGTCGACCTCGTCGTTGGACACTTGGTTGGTTTTGGTCGTCGCGGCAGTCTAGTGCAGGACTCAACTGAGCGGTAGTGAGCTCTGCTGAAGGCGACGTTGACGGGCGGCCACCGGCGAGCGCTCTGCCCCAAAATCGGCTGCAGCACTAGTCGCGACGGGCGACTCGAGTAATTGGCGAAGTGGGTGATCAGCTCGATTACTTTCTGGGCATGCCTTGACTGAGCTATATGTTAAACGTGAGCGCTGCAACTGCACGTAGGGTCCTTGCCGGCAACCGCCAAGCCATACAGGCAATCCATAAATGGTGAATAACGACTGTCAGATTGGTCAGCGCTTGTTAAGGGGATGCGCTGTGAAGGGAGCCGGTCCCGGGCGTTTCGGTGTGGTCCGTAGCAATTGTCGGCCATCTTGCGTTTGGCAAGCAGTAAGCAGTGGGACGCGCTCCTGCCACTACCCCCAAACAGGCCGACCAGCAGGATGACCATGCAGGCGCGCAGGAGACGCCCGAGCCACCGGCGCTGCCGCCAAGGCACCGGCCGCTGCCGGCTGACGACCCAAACCTGAACGCCCCCGTGCCCATCAAGCCAAAGGGCAGAATCTCGGGCCCCATACAGATGCCGCCGACAGGGGCTGCCCTACCGCCCGTGAATTTTGGGCCCAGCAACAGCGGGCAGCAGCTGAACGCCTCCGGGGCCGGCGACAGGGAGTCCACGCAGCAAGCACATGACTAAGCAGGGCCGGCCGGCGCCCGTCCAGTGGTGAGGGACGGTCACGCTCCGTGGGCGCCCGCTGACCGGCCAGGCGCTGGGGCGGCGCTTGGTGGGGGGGGACACCAAGGGAACGGACGCTCTTGCGCACCTTCTGGCAGAGGATTGCGGCAGATGCGTCTGCCTGGGCCCGGGGGCGGGGGATGCCGCGGCTGGCATGCCCCGGTGCGGGGTCACGGGCCTGGCCGCCGGTGCCGCCATGTAGCCTGCTTTCCGTCTGATTGCGAATGGTTTAGGGGATTGCGAGAGTGCATGTGTCCTCACACGTCTAGGCAGGGAGATTGAGTTCTATTCCGGCTGCATGAATAGCCCCTGTTGCTCAGTTGTGCAACCTAACAAGACGCCAGCCGAGTGCCGCTTGGGGCGCGTGTGTGTGTTGAAATCGAACGACGCATACGACGCATTACGTGTGTGTTATGCATGCGTAACGGGTATGGTAGTGTGTGTGTGTCGAAATGACACGACGCATACGACGTGTGTGTTACGTCGTGCGAATATGACGTGTGTGTGTCGCCCAGCTGTGGCAGTGCCTGATTATGAATAGTGTCTAACCCGACGCTTCTTGCCGCGCTGCCTTGGCGCAATGAAAGCACTGCTCAGGTAACTTGATTCATCGGGTTGCTCCGCCACCAATTGAAGGGCTGTGGGCCATGAGTGCATTGCCGCTTGCGTGACGGGTCCTACCTACGTTTACGTCTGTGTGCCGCACCTTACCGCCGTACATGTGCAAGCCGGAACCTGCTGATTGCAATAACGTTCACAGGGCGGTCTGCGTTCTGTGGCTGCTGGCGGCAGCGCCCACCGGCCTGAGCACGATATCGGTTTGAGCGTGGTGTGTTCTCCCGGGTGCGTGGGAGGTGGGACTCATGCGTGCATCAATCAGCCGTGTGTAGTATCCCCGGTCCCTCGGGCTGGGCAAACCGCATACGACGGAACACCCTGTGTCGGGGCTTCCGCTGACAGGCGACGCTCGTGTGCTGCGGCGGTATGGTGGCGCAAAGTGAGTTGTTGGGCGGGCGCCTGGCGCCTGCCCGTGTGTCAAATCGTCCATCCCGCGAGGGGTCACTTTGCCAACGCAGCTTCATGACATGTTATTGGGTCGCGACAAGACGTGGTGTGTAGACCGACTCCCCCGCATGCCGCGATCTTGCGTGCCGGTGGGCGGTGGGATGCCGGGCGGCGCCCCTCTGTTGCTCTTGCTACTGCGGTGTGGGGCAGTATTGGCCCCCCTGCTCAGGGCTGAGCCCCGGGGGTTCGCCACACGGGCTATGGCGGCGGCCGCACAAAGGGGCCGCGCCGTGGGGGCGTAGGTAGCTGCCGACAGCACAGGCTGGATTGATGGTCCGTGCTCAGGCCCGCCGCCCACGCTGCCGCCGTGCCGTGCCTCCTGGTGCCCGCACCCACAGCACATTGTTGCGAGCGCGGGACGTGTCTGCAGTGCACTCCTGTTGCGTGGTTTAGAGTAAAGTAGCCTATTCTTGATTCCCTTGATTCCTTACGGTGGGATCTGTCAGGCGCGCGGGTGCACCGTGCATCCCGCACCTCCCCGTGTCGTTCTATGACGCGCACCCTGCCGGCATGCCCCTCCCCCAAGGCCCTGTATCGTGCAAGTCTGTTACCGCCTGCAGCCAATGTAATGAGCGAAGCCTGCGCCGCAGTGACTGCGTGCATCTGGTTGGATGCGTGTACATCCAATCCTACGTGTAACACTCGAGCGGCAAGCCGGCAACTGCGGCGGTGTCTCGCGGGTGGCCAGAGATTGCGCCGCGCCCTCGTACCCTTCTAACCTGCCCCGGCTGAAGCAACCGCTGCCTTACCAACCGTTCCGTTCATGCACCAACGAATGCACCCAAAGCGCAGTCCAAAACAACCCTGAAACCAATGTGGCCAGCGCCGCCGGTTACTGGCGACATCGCCGCATTCATCTCGTGGCACAGGCCAGGGTTGCATGTCGCGGCCAACGCAAAACCGCAACCAGCCCACCGCTGTCACAGCGCGTGCCGGCGGTGGACCACCGCGTTGACTAGCAGTACCGCGGCAGTGGCCACCGCCGCCGCCAGCGCCGCGTTGCTGGCGGCAAACAGCACCGCCAGCCGCTTGGCGCGCCGCCGCATGTCCTCCGCAAATCGTGCGAACTCGGCCTGCGGGGGGGGGGAGGGGCGAGGGGCAGCGGGCATGGCGTCACGGCGCGGCATGGAACGCGGCGTGGGGTTCGCGTCAGGGCCCAAAGGTGTTTCAGGCCAGATCGCGGCACCGCTCCTGCCCCGCACGACAGCTGCGCAGCGCGTGCGGCTCGTTTGGGCAGCCGGCCAGCAGACAGCAGACAGGTGTGGGCGGCACAGCGCACCGCGGAGACGCAGGGCGCAGCGAGCGTAAACGGGGTCGGCACTCCTACCGCGTCTGCCGCACGCGGTAGCCGGCAGCCCTCCAGCCCGGCAGCCCTCCAGCCCGGCAGCCCTCCAGCCCGGCAGCCCTCCAGCCCGGCAGCCCTCCAGCCCGGCAGCCCTCCACGCCCGGCAGCCCTCCACGCCCGGCACGCCCTCCACGCCCGGCACGCCCTCCACGCCCGGCACGCCCTCCGACGCCCGGACGACGCCCTCCGACGCCC
>LSYV01000015.1:1657919-1674225 GCA_001584585.1 Gonium pectorale
ACCACCACCACCACCACCACCACCACCACCACCACCACCACCACCACCACCACCACCACCACCACCACCACCACCACCACCACCACCACCACCACCAACCCAACCCAACCCAACCCAACCCAGCCCACATTGGGACGCAGCCGGCGCAGCGACACGGGCAGCAGCGCGCTGCCGTGTTCAAGTCCGCGCACCGGGCGATGTTGAACTGCCACACAGTGGATGGATAGATGGAGCCCCTGCTAAATGCTGCCGACACTGTGCCCCCCGACGGAGGACGGGGAGCACAGTCATCCCCGGAGCGCCGGAGGACGGCGGCGGCCCTCCGGGGATGAAAAGGGCCGTCGGACGTGCGGAGCAGCTGGCCCGGCCCATCGCAGCACTGCGCAGGTAGACCTCGTTACAGCAATACCCCCGACGCTGGGGGACCCGGCCTGCCACCGCGACATTACTGCGGCGAGAGTAATGGCAGCAGGGCAGCACCAGTAGACAAGCGGGGCGATGAAACAGTGGCCTAGTGCTTACCCCAGTCAGGGGGCCCATGGCAGGGCATGCAAACCCGCACATGGGCCGTGCACGATTGAGGCCCGCCATCCATCAAGTCCAACCAGTTCTGTGGAGTCACTAACCCTGCGCCATCCCGGAGCCAGTCCCGACCACGAGCGGCGTACAGCACATACGGGTCGACAGGCCCACACACAGGTATCAAGCTATTAAGAAGTTAAGAACGGGGGGAGGACAGGGAGTGCGAGGGAAACCATCGAGTAACTCAGCGCACCGCAGGCGTCCGGCCGCAACCCACAGGAAGGGGTGCCCAGCAGACACACCAATCCCACCCGGTCCGCGGCAAGAAAGTAAAACAGAGAAGGGAAGGCCACCTCTACCTACACACACCGTAAGGTGCGACGTTTCCAGTAGGGCGCCGAAGACAGAGCGTGGCGGGCGACGAAGTCGAGCAGACGGGCCCGCCGGTGTGGGCAGCGGCGAGGTTACCTGGTGAGAGAGCTGTGGGGATGGCAGACCTAGTGGGCGTGGCGTGCGGCGAAGGTACCAGTCCATCGGCAGCCAGCGGTTACCAGACGCACAGCACAGCCCGCAACGCTTGACCGCCGGGCAGTGTAAGCCTACGTCAGCGAAACCTCGCAGCAGGGACCAAGATTCACCCCGCCTGCATCGCAGCGAGGATAGCAGAAGCCGAAACCGGGCTGGAAAGGGGCCAACGGCCGACGCGCGCGCGCGCACAGGGCGCCGCGCCCACTCCAGGCTTTTGAGCACCGCCAGCACCACCACGTCCCACACACATCCCAGCACCCGACCCTCGTCTGGCGTGACACCCAGCCAGAGGTGCGCTCGCTGCACCGGAAGTTGGCACCGGTCCTTTACCACAGTACGCAACCAGGCGGGCTCTTGGTTGGCAAGGGCGAATTACCCGGCATCGGAACCCCGTCAACGGCCAGACCCCAGAACACTTCCTTGTGCTGGGACTCCCACTTAACTTGTCGCCAGAGCCGTGGGAAGACCGACCGAAGGGTGTTGAGGTCGGCGGCCGGGGCCACCGCCCCGGGCGGTAGCCCCGAAGCCTCCCGGACGTACGCAGCATGGCAGGCCCCCTGCTGCCGCGCTGTGTGCCGGCCCTGACCGTAAAGGTCGCGAGGCGCATCACAGTGTCACCGGACGGCCGCCAGCCCAGGCGAGGGAGGAGGAGGGCAGCAATCTCGTCCGGGGAGGTGGGGGGAGGGGCAGGCGGCGGACCAAGCAACGCCAGGCGCTCAAGGGTGAGGCGGGCGGACCTGACTATAAGTAGAGGGTCCGGCAATCGGAGAGAGGGCCGTGGAGCGCCTCCAGACCGGACCGGCGGCCCACCGCCCCCGCATTGGGGAGCAACAGGTTGCCCCACAGCGGCGCGTTGTAGCACCATTCACCGGGCACGAGGGGTGGGTCTACTACGTCGGAGACCGGGAGAAGGTGGCTGAGGGCGGTGGCGAGGCAGAGGATATCGGGGGGCAGGCTAGGCCGGCCGCCAAGCCAGTTGCCGGCGGGCCGGGCGGTGAGAACGGCCAGGGGTCCGAAGGAGGGGTGGAGGGCAGGCTGCCAGCATCCGCTGCCAGGGAGCGCAGGCGGCAGAGGTGTGGCCTGAGTGGCCGGCACACAAAGGCGAAGGCGAGGCTCCATTTCGCATGGCGGCTGTGCACGTGCTGCCGCAGTGGCAGGACGCCGCAGCCGCCAGTGGTGGGGTGGCCAGGGAGCAGGCGAACCCACGCGGCATGCATGGGGCGAAAATTCAACTGCTACATATGTTATGCAGAACGCCAGTGTTGCGGCGACGGCCTTCTAAATTGATCTAACCAGACGCACTGCACGCACATGATAGGGCGGCTGGCGGTCGTGTCGCCGAAGCGCGCGCGCTGTGCTGAATGCCCCTCCCTGCGCTGTGGACTGAACATGCGGGCGGGAGCGTGCTGTCTGTCCAAGTCAGGACCGCAGAGTGAACGACGGAGAGTGCACGGAGACTCGCAGGCGCTCGGGCGAGCAAATGGGCAATCTACGCGACCTTACAGGATGCACCTGGAAGTCACGACCTTGCTCAAAGCACAGCCCTCCCACACCGTGCCGCTGCAAGTTTGCAGAGTCGCGCCCTCGCCAAGCCACAAACGGAGTGCGCCCTACCAAAAGCATACCCCACCAACAAACAGAACACACGGCACACGAAAATCGCCAAGCAAGAAGCACGCGCCTCGCATGGACCGACGTGAAGTGGGGTCTCCCCCGAGCTCTGTGTGAGCCGAGGTCAAAGGGAAGCACGCAAACGGCCCGTCGGCGCTTGAAAGAGGATGCACATGCGCCACTTGAAAGAACAACGGGCTCTGGGCACATACAGGAAGTTCCCCGCATACACGCACAACACACGAACCGCGACAAATATACGTGCCGGACACCGTGAAACTGACACATAATCCACGACACGTGGAGCCGTACTTGGTCAGGACACGTGTAACGTTACGGACGGAGCGCCATACAGCGTTTTTGAAGGGACATCCAGCAGCGGCCGGGGCAGGTAGGAGAGACATAGGATGACATTATTACGGGACATATCAGTGCAGTGGCGGGGAAGCTTCCCGGCCCGCTGGTTCGCGCGCGGGTAGCCGGTGGTACCGCCTAGGGAGCAGGGGGCGGGTCAGGGCAAGCCCGATCAATGTAAAGCTGTCTGAGGATCCATGTCACGTGCAGCTTCCGACGTGTGTCGCATCCAACCCAAATCGTCCGCGACCGCCAGCACCACCATTTCACCGTCCGCACGCAAACGTCCATGGCAGGCGCCAGCCGCGACCGGCGGCCACTCCAGGGCACGAGTATACTCGCCAACCCAGGCACCAAGTCTACCGTTGGGGCCACCGCAGCGCGGCAGTCAGGATGGCGGACCTGGCCCTGGGATCGTCATAGGAAATCCATTTAGCCCAATTCCGGTAAGCGCTCTTCGAAGGTATCGACCACGCCGGCCGCAGGGACCCCGGCCGAGCCGCGTCATGGAGATTATACAGGATGGCAGATGGCGGCGCGCCAGGGGGGCGCGCCGCCGCGAGCATAAGCTACCCGTCCTCATTTGCCTGCACCAAGTGTGCAGAATTGTATCCGCGGCTGCACAAGGGACGATACCGGCTCCGCTGCAGGCTCGTCTCCCGCCCGCAACCCCCCGGCCCTCGCTTCCCTCCTCCTGGCCGCCCTTAGGCCCCTGGGAACCCCGCCACATCAGCCGTTCTCGGCAGACCAACGCACGGGCCCGTTCATGAAGCGGCCCCAGCGGGAACCGTTGACCCGGCATGACAACATGCACGGTGCACATAGTGCCGTTCGTGCCATGTAGACCGTCCAATCCCACACAGCGCATTGGATGGAAAACCCCGCCATATGCCCAAGAGAACCTTGGTGCATACGGACGATCATTTGGGACCGGCTCACCCCCCAGCAGGCCGGGGCAACTGGAAGCTGCTTCCGTACCCAGCCTACTAGGTTCACAGCCAACTGGTGCTAACGCGGGCAACTTGCACGACTCACGCCCTGTGCCACCCCGCAGGGCGCTCCAGCCTCCATTCACGCTCGCTCTGCCAGCCCTACAGGCGCGCGGCGCCAGGGGCACCGACTCGAAAGACGTCCATGACATACTTGCGCATCGCAAACGACAAATTACTCCCCCCCTCGCCCCGCACCCCGCTTCCAGTGCTATCGTCGCCAATCAACGAACCTCCCCAACAAAAGCCCCCGATACCATCGTCGTGACACATAAATCGGAGCGGAACCCAACCTAAGCGCCGCGCGGGACATAGCATGGTACTACGCGCGACGACGGGAGCAGCATCCGCTCGCCGAGACTTCGGGAAAACGCCGATGCATGCCATCGGTACGGTGTGACCATAAGCATTTACTACATGCCCCACGCTCTTAGCCATATGCCCAGCCTCGGGACCAACACGACGCATCGGCAGCAGCGACCCCACCTCACAGCCACCCGCGGCCTCCACGCAGCCTCGCCGCTCCATCATCGTAAATGCCCCAGTGCGCCGCGCCGCTCCCAGGGTGCGCGGCGCCGGCGCCCATCCGCTCGCCGCTCGGGGCAGCGCTGCCGCCGCTGACACCGTTGCCACGCGGTAGTCCGTCACCGCGGCGCGTGTGCGCATCGGCCGCGCCGGCAGCCGCGCGCGTCCGCGCAAAGAGCTGCAGCAGTAGCTCCGCGGCGTCGGGCCCGACCAAGGCGTCGCCGTCTCCGCTGCCGGCACCCACGGCAGGGACGGGCGGGTCCCGCTTGGGCGAGCCCCGCGCCGCAGCCGCTTGCACCGACCCGCCGCGGCCGAACGGGCCGCGCAGGTCCATGCGCAGATCCCGACCAGCTGCTGCGGCTGTGGCGGGTAACATGGCCACGGGAAGTTCGGCATCCGGCGAGTGCGCCGACAGGGCTAGCGGCTCGGAGCCCCCCAAGCCGCGACCCGGCCGGCCCAACGACGCGAGTGGCAAGGGGCCGCCCATAGGGCTTCCCAGGTTAGTGACACCGCTGCCAGCTGCGTCGCCGCGCGTGACGACAGCTCCGCCGCCGACGGCTCCGCCGCTGCCGCCACGGATTACGTCACCTCTGGCGGCCGTGCGCAGGGCCTCGGCGCAGCCGTGACCCGTCAGGCCTCCGCCGGGCAGGCCTTCACCCGCGCGGGCAGCCTCGAACGCGCCTGCGCTGGATCTGCCGCCGGTGGCGCCACCGCCGGGCTGCTGTGTGGCGAGCACGGCCTGGCGCAGGCGCTGCAGCAGGCGCAGGCGCCGCATCAGCTGCTCCTGCTCCTCTTGGATGCTCGAGAGAAGCGTGGGGGCACCCAGTGCCAGGAGCTCCCGCTGCAGCGCGGCGTGGTCGATGTCCTGCCCGCCGTCCGCACCGGGATTGCCAGCGCCGAGGCCGACGCCCAAGCTCTCCCCCATACCACCGGACAGCATGGCCAAGTCCGCAACGCCGCCGCTGGCGGCGTGCCCATTGCTGCCGCCACCGGCATCAAGCCTGCCATCCAGGGAACCTGCCTTGGCAAGGCTTGAGAGGCCGGGGGCGCCGCCCTGCCGCGTGGGTAGCCTGCCGCCGCCACCGCGTGCGACCGGCATAGGAACGGGATGCAGCTGCCGGCTCAACAGAAGGCCCGGCTCCTCGTCATCCACTCCCGGCCCGGCCAACAGCGCCGCCGAGTCTGGATCGTATCCGGATCCGCCGGCCAGCCGGAGTTCCCTCCTGGGCCTGATGCCACCCACACCGACGTCGGCGAAGCCTGGGCCGTCCCCGGTGCGAGATAAGGGATATGTCCCAAGGCTGCCGCCCGGTCCGCCGCTTCCGGAGTCGTTCCCGAGGCGGCCCAGCTGTAGGGCGCTCATAGCAGGCCGGCCATCGCGCGACAGCATGCCGCCGGCGCCGCCCGGCCCCACGCCCAGCTCGTCCTCCAGCGCGTGGCTGTAGTCCGCCCGCCGCGAGCCGCCGCTGCCGCCGCCCACCGCCGCCCCCGCAAACTCGAGCTGCTCCTGCTGCTGCTCCTCGCGTGCCGCCCGCCGCGCCGCCAGCACGGCCGCCAGTGCGTCGACCAGGGAGGCTGATGCGCCTCCGCCGTCGTCAAGGTCCCCGCGCAGCGACGACGCGTTGGCGGAGGCGCCCAGGCCGCCGGCGCAGCCAGCAAGGCGGTCGCGGCTGTCTAAGCGCCCGCCCAGGCCGTCAATTTCATCGGCCTTCGGAAACAGCACGTCCTCGGACACAGTCAAGCCCGCCTGAGGCGCCATCGCGTGCAGAAACTGGCGCGGCCGATGCTGCTGTTGCGGCAGCTCCGGTGCAAGCTGCGATTGACTGCCGCGCCCATACGGCTCCCCGCCGACGGTCTGTGCGATTCGGGAGCCGCCGCCACCGCCACGGATAGCCGCCGCCGCCTGCAGCGACAGCAGCAGGCGGTTGTGGTCGCCAGCGGCGGTGTCGGGCCCGACCTGATCCAGTATCGGCTTCATCAGGCCGCGCTGGGTGCCGCTCCCGCTCCCGCTGCCATGGCCCGCGCCGTGGCCGTTCCCGTACGTCAGCGGCTGCATGTGCGCCTCAGGCATCATCCCGGACAGCCCCTGCACGCAGCCCAGATGGCCCGTGGCCTGACGCTTCAGGGCGCGACGCGGCTCGTCGCTCATCGCGCCGAACGAGGGCGAACCGACGGCTCCGGAGCCGGCGCGCACCGCCGCCGCGACCTCGCAGGCGCTGCCGCTGCCGCCGCTGGCCTCCCCGCTGGAGGCCTTGACGGCGGCAGCGCCGGGGCGGGAGACGCCCACCGCCATGTGCTGCGCGGCGGTGGGGCGCGTGGGGCAGCGGCGCGGGCGGCCCTTGAAGATGGGCAGCCCGCGGCTCTCGAGCCACTCGCCCAGGGTCTCCATCTCGGGCAGCACGCGGATTGAGCGGTACCACTTGGCCATGTTGCTGCCGCCGGTCTGCGGAGGTGAGAGTGGCGGAGGGGAGGGGGCAGGTGTGTGTGTGTGTGTGTGTTGAGGGTGAGGAATCGCGCAGCATGAGACGTGGGGTGGGGGCGGACGCAGGGGCCGGGGTAGCGCACGGGAGCTACGGGCGCCATATGTCATGCTCGCTGCGAAGACCGGAATGGACTGCGCGGCACTGCAAGGCAACGAGGAGACCTTGAGCCCAGAGCGACCGCTTGACAAGGTACGGCAAGGTTGGTCATAGCAGGGTGCAAAGACCCTGCACACCGCGCCACACGCATCCCGTGTGGTGGTGGAACCCGCTCATGCCCCAACGCACACATGCCACTGGCGCGCCGCCAGAGCGCACTGGCGACTGTCGCCAAGGCAGGAGGCCACTGCTCAGGTAGCGAAGGCAATCCAAACACCGCAGCGTTGCCTGCCCATGTCTGGCCCCCCTGCGCCCGCGCGGGAGGCGCTGCTGCCGGCGCAACCCGTCGCAGTCCCGTCACTGCGCTGACCGCACACCCGCGCACAACCCCCTTCCCATTACCGCGCTACAGCCTACAGGTACCCCCCACCGGGATGCCTCTCCCCAACAGCGCCGCCCTCCCGCCAGCCCGCTCCGGCCGCACCTGCTCAAATTTGCTCCTGGACATCATCATGCCGTTGCAGCGGATGCAGTCCTTGTGCTGCATGTACAGCGAGGGGTCGAAGGTGCCGCACACGGCGCCCTTGATGTAATAGGCGTTCGCGCCGCGCGCCTTGACCGTTCCCGGCCGGCCGTCGTACACGCGGATCGGCATCGTCACCTCCACCGGCGGCGGCAGCACCGCCGGTAGCGACGCCATGTCAAAGGCGCCCTCTTCGCCGTCGACGCCGCCGTCGACGCCACCATCCCGGTCGGCGCCGCTGGGCGCATCGTCCTCCGCAGCTGCGCCCTCTAGGCTGCCGGCGCGGCGCATGTCGACTGCCTCGGCCTCGGCTTCGGCCTCCACGGGCTGCAGGCGCTCATCGGTGTCCGCCGCCTCGGGAGCGGTGCGCTTCAGCGAGCGCCGGTGCGCTTCACCGAGTTGGTCCGTCAGCTCGGCAGCCCCGTTATCGGCCGGCGAGACGTGCCCGGCGGCCGCGGCGGCGGTGGCGGAGGCGGAAGCTGCCAGGCGGCCGGGTGCGCGGGCATCCACCGCGGCACTGCCGCGGCCCGCGTCGCCAGCTGGGAGCGGCGGGCCGGTGGCGTTTGGAGGGTCGCCCGAGCTTGGAGCAGCTGCTCCCCGCGCATGTGCGTCGCTGTCAGGCGCCTGTGGTCGGGGTGCATGCTGCTGCGGCTGTCCTGGATCCTGCTGCTGCTGTTGCTGCGCTGGCTTGGAGGCGTCAGACGATCTCTTGTCGCCGGATACTGCGTTGGGGGCCATAGCAGCCAGCCCACCTGGCAGGCCACGCTCCGCAGGCCCGTCCAGCTGCATCGGCGCCGGATGGTTCTGCTCATTGCCTGCGCCTTGGCCGTCCGGAGCGCTGTAGTTGGTTCCAGACGACAGGCGTTGGCTGTGGCGTTCGGATTGGAAGGCTGTCAGGCCTTCTCCCGCGGCCCGAGGGCTCCTGCTCGGGCTGTCTGCCTCAATCGCTGGCATCGTGTCGCCGGTCAGCGCCAGTGGGTGCGCGTGTGGGCGTGCTTGCTCCTGGGTATCTTGGGTTTCAGGTCCGGTTCCCGACATGCTTGCCAGCGCATGCCATGCGCTGGGGGAGCCTGCGTGGGGTTGCGCGCTGGCGCCGCTGCTGCCACGGAGACGCACGTGCTACCGGCGTCGGCCTAGGGAGGGAGAGCTGCGCGTGAGACGAGGCTTGAGCCCAACTCATGTTCGGCCACGGAGCCTTGGTCCACGGTAGATGGTCCTCGCGACAGACATGGTCAGGGCGGCCCTCAACCAAGCAGCACACCTGCGTCAATCACATATGCAAGGGCACTACCCATTCAAAGCTTGGGGTTTATCCTGCCAGGGCCCATCAACCCGCATGAAGTTGCGCGAAGCCCTCTTTCATGACCAAAGTTCAGCTACCTTACGAAAGAGAGCACTGCCCGAGTGGAGTCCTGCTGGCCAACACGCGACAGACTGAAACACAAGAGTGTTTCCACCACCGCAAACGAGTGCAGCCGTCCTTGCAACATGACTTCAGTGCAACACACGTGCGGGTACGCAGAGGACGTGCTCAGAGGTTCTAGATGCGGCTGGCGGAGAAGGCAGGTTCTACGCAAGGCTCCCAAGCAATCAGCCTACTCAGCAACGGAGGGTCAGTAGCGTTGAAGATAGGCACGATGGCTCGGCTTACCAGTTAGTCGAGGCAGAAGACTCGCCTCCTTTCCACCTTTCCCAAATTGGAGGCCTATGGGCAGCTAATATCCTGCGGCTCAGATTCCGCAGTAGGAGTAAGTAGCCAACACCAACTCAGAGCGCGCAGCTCTGTCACGAGAATCGACCCAGACTCCGCAGCGAATAAGCTGCAGCTATTATAAACTGGCTTTCTAACTGACTACATTCGTTTACGAAGGCCAGGAGGGCCACGCTCTTTTGTCGATCACCTCGAAAAGAGTACGGACCGGCAGCTATTGTCGCTTTTGGGTTCTCGGTCTCCCAGGTGAGACACAGTCCCCACGCACCAAGAAGTGGAGAGCACGCGTTAAGTCCGTAACTGTGCAGGGCCGTTGGCCCTGACGTTTATGCAAGGCTTCGTGAAGCACTTATTTTTCACGCGATACAAGGGTGCTCGCAGGTTTCCCGCATTCCCTGACAAGTCGAGAGGGTTATACGCGAGCGCGGAGGTCATCGGTTTCTACTCACGTTCTATAAAATCGGACAATATCGGACGCGCCAGTGGGACGTGCGAAGGTAACCGCTGAGGCGTACGTACGAAAACAGGTTACCGAGCGACTGACGTATGTTGCAGCTGTTGCAGGCGTTCCCGCAGTGCACAGGGACAAAATGCAGCATGCTATATGCAGGAGGACCGGGGCGAGGGGTACTTCTCGGACCTCGTAGGGCGCTCCTAAAGAAACAAATGTGCAGACGTTGGAGCCGCCCACCGGCCCGCCCAGGGCCACCTGGCGCCGGCGCCAACACTGCGCCATACCAACAATACCAATTTGTCCTCATGCGCACCCTGGGACACAGGCAGAGTTTATTGGCTGGCTCAGGAGGTGGAACCCCAACCTCCTGTTGCGCTAGGGAGACGTCTGAAGTTGCCGCAACGCAAGTATGCCAGGTACGCCCAAGCCTGCCCAAGTGCTTACGCCTGTGCGCGGCAAAAAGAAGTCATAGGCACTCATCAAAGCCTGTGCTGCCATTGGTATATTGTATTTCTCGAATGATGGTCCGAGAGCCAACTCCCTCCCAGGCCAGCCAGCATCTCAGGACTTAGATTTTTGTCTCATCAGATTGATGTTCAAGCTTGTCACGCTAGGATACCTAACTAGGCTGTGAAGGACCGCTGACGCATCCACTAAGGGATGGGGAGTCCGTGACGGCGTCCTCAACGCTCCGGAGGCTCTGTTTCTTCGTCCTGGGGACCTCCGGGCACGTCTTCTTAGACCTCTCGCGTGCACGCGTGCAGGGCTCAGGGAGATGCAGAAATGCATGGCTCAATGCACGCCTGTCGCTTGCTACAATAATAGGACCACTGTCTTCGCAATGCTATCTCTCTACCGTCCTGAAGGCTACGGAAGGTACGGTAATGTTGTCTCTTGCGGCAAGCGCGCCAAGACGTGGAACCGGCGTTCCCTTGTCCCAGGGGCGCGCACAAGGACAGTACAATGCCGGTACAGGCACGTCGGGCCACCTCATCGATTGCGCAACACTCAACGGCCCGACCTTCAACGCCACACAGAGAGAATTCTGGGCCGCATCGGGGGCTACAGGGCAGCGTAGCCCCCTCTCTTCTTGTGTGTGCCGCCGGTATCACGGGAGGGCTGCATGTCCCTCCCGTTGTCTGCGCCCTTTCTCGCCTCTCCGCCTGTAACCTTTCCACAGAAAAAAAAGCGTTTCCAATTTACGGTGGTGGTCGCCGACGAACTAACATGCAGGGACATCACCCCTTCGACTTCCTCTGGAGCTGGGTCCTACAATGACGCCATCAATTTCGCGCTTACGATCGTCGTATGCGTTTTCCTTTTCAAAACAGACGGTCCAATGCCCTGAACCATAGTGCCGACTTCTGCCGTGTGCCAGCGGGTATTTGCCATCACCACGAGAAACTGGCCTGCTGTGAACCTCTGTGAACACAACGGGAACATGATTAACCTTGCATGGCACGCACAGCGTGTAAGACAAAACACACATCCTGACAAACACATAGTATGGCGTGACAAGCTCGGGCGGCCCACCGTACATGCCCAGCGGGCTGTCACACTGGGTGTGTTCCGTGTGGCTTACGCAAAGTCCTTTTTTCCTTAGAAAAAGCAACTGATACAGATACTTATACAGATTACAGGGTCCCCAGAGAAGGGTTGGCTCCCGACTCGCCATAGCAGAGCGGGTGAAACACCCTTATGAGTCCTGGTTAGCCGTAAGGCTCAGAACCCGCAAACAGAAGCGCAACGTATGCATGACGTAGTACATGACACTTTTGCGTCGAGTGTGAACTGAGGCAAGGAATGCATCAACCTTGTAAGGCTCAATGTCAGTCCAGAAACGCATCACACTACCACAAGCACGAGAACTTCCGTATTCATCTTGTAACCTATCGTAAGCACTGTTTCTTTCCTGTGGAAAGGTTACAGGCGGAGAGGCGAGAAAGGGCGCAGACAACGGGAAGGACAGGTGGGCCTCCCGCGATGAGAACCATCGAACCACCCTGCCCTAACACTGATTGTGCGGTACTTTCGGCCTTGCCGCCAAGATCCCGCCCTACCCGTCGGCGGACGCCGTCCCGTCCTTGTTAACGTGATTCCGATGTGGGTGGGGCGGCAGGACTGGCCGTGTCGAGTACCCCGGCGCGATAACTTCTGCTAGGTTCTGCGAATGCCAGTCTGAAGCGGCTCCCGAGGGACCAGCAGTCCGGGGCCTGTCTGGTTCGGTAGCGGTTCGGTGTTCTGTCCCCCGGCCGCTCCCGGCTGCAGACCCATGGGTCGAACAAGCCCAGGAGGCAGCAGGCGGATCCCAGCAGTCTAGAACCTACCCTTCACGTCGGCTCCTTATTTGACTTGGCAAACCTTTGAAGTGTGCAGTGCTTCGGCTAACGGGTCGCACACGAGGGCACACGTAGTGTGCGAACCGCACTGTGGGGCGTCAGTGGGGCGGCAGCTCGCCTTCATAAGCAAGAACGTGCCGAACATGAAATTCATGCATCTCAGCGCAAGTAGTGTTCACCAGCTATCACCAGTCTGAAAGTACGCAGCTGTACTGACATTGTTGATTTCCATGGGCATCTAGCGGCAGATGCGCAGATCGCATGCATCTTATTCTGGCGACGAGGCGAGGCGCGAGGGGCGCATGGCGGTTACAGTTCGTTCTAGTTTGTCTCGGTGACAATGGCCCCTTGCCCCTTGCTGCATGAGCTTGGTGCAGGCCATACGCACCATCTGGATACTTTAATTACTTGTTAAATCGAGGTGTATATAGTGCATAATATGTCAGGAAAACTGCTAGTCCTCAATGCTGGCTCAAGTTCGCTCAAGTTCAAGCTCTTTTCTTTGGAACCGTTTGTAGCGGGTCTTGGCGGTATGTTTGATCGGATCGGCGACCCCCTCAACTGCGTGCTCAAGGCCAAGGAGGACAGCACCGCGGGCAAGCCCCGAAAATGGGAGCTTAAGATTCCTGCCAAGGACCACGTTGGGGCCATGAACGGCATCATGGACTTCATCAGAGAGGCCGTGGGTGAGGGAGGTGGATACCCCAGTGAGTGCGGCCGCATCAACCGTGTCTCCCCCTCGCTTCCCGCCTGCCTCCCTCATCCCCCCTCCCGCCCTACACCTTTAGAGATTCTGTGGAACACCGTTCTCCATCTCTGCACACGCATGCTTGCACAGATTCACACGAGCCCGCTGCCGACCGGCGCCTCGCGTTCCCTTCCCGCAGGGGCCCGCCCGCCATCGTATCAACCCCCCATCCAAGGCCCAGACCGCACGCAAACGCCCCCCCCCCGCCCCCCCTCTCCCCCTCCACCGCCATCACACTGAGGTCCCTTGCATCCTGCGGTGTGAATGGGGCTCCGCGCTCTTCCCCCTGATCCCAACCCGCCTCGCGCCTTCGCGGCCTCCACGTCGCTGCCCCCTGAATGCCCCTTGGCCGCCGCCCGCCAACCGCCGCCCGCCGCTGCCAGGGGGTCCCTTCGCGGTCCGGGCGGTGGGCCATCGCATCGTGCACGGCCTGGACCTGAGCGACCCGGTGCTGCTGGACGCCGCCGCCCTGGCCAAGATCCGCGAGGCGGCGGTGCTGGCCCCGCTGCACAACCCTCCGGGGCTGCAGGGCATACACGCGGCGCAGCAGGTGTTCCCGGGCGTGCCGCAGGTGGGGGGGCGAGAGGGCGGGCGGGAGGGCGGGCGGGAGGGCGGGCGGGGTGGGGGGGCCGGGTGGGGGCCCGGGCGGGCGGGTGGGTGGGCGGGCGGGCGGGGTGGTCAGGTGGGTGGGAGGGCCGGTGGGAGGGCGGTTGGGAGGGCGTGTGGCTGGGCGCGTAGCTGTGCAAGCGGCTGGGTGGGCGGCTGTGCGTGTGGTTGGGTGGGCGGCTGTGCGTGTGGCTGGGTGGGCGGCTGGGCTCGCGCCGCACCGCAGACCCGAAGGAGCTGCGCCCAGACACAGGGGCAGTGGAGAGTGGAGATCGGACAGACCAAATGCGCCATGCGGCGGTCGTCCTCCCCCTAGGGGGCTTGCCGCCTCGGGACGCTGGCCGCCGCGCTGCCCCCTCTTCCAAACCTCGGTCCCAGCCCTCTCCAACTCGTGCGGGGCCGCAGGTTGCGGTCTTCGACACGGCGTTCCACCAGACCATGCCGCCGCACGCCTACATGTACGGCCTGCCGTACGATTTGTACGAGAAGCACAGGATACGGCGGTATGGTTTCCACGGCACGAGCCACAAGTACCTGGTGGAGCAGGCGGCGGGTGCGGCGGGCGGGCCATCGGCATGGGACGATGGGGCGCGGGGTGCGGGGGGCTGCGAAGCGTTCCCGGCTTCCTACTTAGTTGCATCTCTTTGACGGAGGGGCTGTGGGCAGCCATGGGGAGGGAACGTTGCCGCGAGGCGGCACGTCGCGGCTGTGTGGGTTTGCGGCTTGCGTAGCCACGAGGGATGTTGGCCCGCCATCGCCGCGTCGGGACCCGCCTGAGGGGGGCGCGCCGTGCGGGACGAGGTGCGGTGAAGTCGGGACACGGGGCGCACATGCCGGCATGGCATGGTCTGTACTACCATTTGGGACTGTCCATGTCGCCGTTTGGGCTATCATGCTCGGCCGAGGGCGCCTGCCCCGTTACCGGCTCCGCAGCTGCCCCGGCCCACACAATGCCCGTGGTGTGTCCCCGCGCCCCCCCCCCCACACACACACGCACACACGCACCCAGTCATGGCCCTCAGCTCCCCCACCCTGACCCGGGCCCCTACCCTGGCCCCTACCCTCTGTGCTGCCTTCGGCTCCAGCGATGCTCGGGAAGCCGGTATCGGAGACCAACGTCATCACCTGCCACCTGGGTGGGTGGGTCGGCGGCTGGGCGGGCGGCTGGGCGGGTGGGCGAGTGGGCCGCGGGCGGGTGGGCGGCCTATCAGAGCAAGTGGGCTTGGGCGGGAAGGGGTTGCCGAGGGAGGCCTCAGGGTGGGGGGTGGACGCGGCGCGGGGCTGGCCTGGCGTAGGGGTTGCGGGGGCGATGTATGAGCGGCCGGGCTCTGCAGCCCTGCCCCGGGCTCGGCCTTGTTCCTGCTGCCCCCCCTTTTCGCCTGGCGCCTGACTGAACCGTCCTGCCGGAACTGGTACGCGTGTGCTCTCCAGGTACGTTCTTTCGGGAGGGTCGGACTGTTGTTAAGGACTAAGGAAGCTTGGGACGGGGATGGGGTGGGCGACTTAGGCACACGCACGCACACACCTCTACTACTACGACCTTAGCTTTTACGATACCACCTAGCTGTACGCAACTCAGCCATCGACGCGGACGCCGCCGGAAACGGCGGCACACACCTGGCGGCTGCTGGACTTTCGGATCGCCGACACTTTCGGGAGCTGGCGAAACGAGGCAAGGACCGGCTTGGCCGCCGGACTGATCTTACGCTGCTGGCGCCCAGCTCGTCGTTGTTTATTCTCCTTTCCCTTCCCCCCCTTTTCAAACCCTCACCGCTGCCACCGCCGCCGGTCCGCCTTCGCCTGCACACACACCCGCTCTGCGTTTTCCTTTTCAACACACCCGCTCTCCCCTCCGGCCTTGGCGCCGGCACCCGCTGCCGCCTCCCGCTGCCGCCTCCCGCTGCCGCCTCCCGCTGCCGCCTCCCGCTGCCGCCTCCCGCTGCCGCCTCCCGCTGCCGCCACCGCTGCCGCCTCCCGCTGCCGCCTCCCGCTGCCGCCTCCGCCCCCGCAGGCAACGGCAGCAGCGTGGCGGCGGTCCGCGGGGGTCGCTGCGTGGACACCAGCATGGGCATGACGCCGCTGGAGGGGTGGGGCTGGGAGGGTTGGCGCGGTGGCCGGGGGGATGGGGTTGGGGAGACAGTCGGGGCGGGGAGGGGACGACGGCAGGCTGGGCTGGTGGAGACGCGGGCGACGACCGGCTGGCTCCCGGCGGCGCCTGGTCGATGGCGGCAACCCCCGTGCGGCGGCGCCCTGATCCTCCGCCTCCCCCACCAGCGCGTCTCGCCCTCCACCCCCCCCCCCACCCCCAAGACCCATTGCGTCTGTATGCGATTCGGTGCCCGCGACGCGACCCGTTTCCCTTCTTCACTACCCCCGCCCCCCTGCCGGCCGCCTCGCCTCCGCAGCCTGCTGATGGGGACTCGCTGCGGCGACCTGGACCCGGCGGTGGTGCTCCACATCCAGAAGGAGCTCGGCCTGTCGGTCAAGGTGCGGCGGGTGGCGGTGGGCAGGGGTCCCTCCCGTGCGGCCCAACGCAACCCGTGTCAAGCCCCTCCTCGTCCTGACCCCATTTGACTTCCCCTCCCCCCGTCGCGCAAACACGCGGCCCCCACCGGTCGCCGGATCAACCCCGGTGTCCGCGCCCCAACCGACGCCAGGACACGGACAACCTGCTGAACAAGAAGTCAGGTGGGGGGGCCAAGCGGCAGCGGCATGGCGAATGTGAAGGGGGGGCGTTGGGTGGGGTGGCGAAGCGGTCTGCGTGTGAGGTGTGTGTGGGGGGGCGGCGCGGGCAGCGAAGCAGCAGGGTGTGTGGGG
>LSYV01000015.1:1727466-1740011 GCA_001584585.1 Gonium pectorale
ACGTCGCCAGCACGTCTTGCCTTGTCAAGGCCTTTGTCATGTGTATGCGAAAAAGTAACGGTAACGGGCGTGGTGCAACCGCACGGACATTGCCCCGAGCGAAGGGCCGCAAGGCGTTGGAGCACATGCGGGCATGCATGCTTGTATACAACAACATAAGAGGGTCCAAAATATCGACGGTTGGAAACGACGGACAGGAAGGGCGAGCAGTGCGTCGCCGCAGCACCCGCGCAAACAGACCGCAAACAAAACCGCCGCCACCCCTATCAGCGGCTCTTGGGCGCCTTCTCGGCCTTCACGTGGCATCAACTAGGGTACATCATCTCGCGCCAACCGGCCCGAACAGGTCCGGGGGCGCTCAGTATCAGGTGCATCTAAGGAGGGGCCTCACGTCAAATCAAAGAAAAATTCAAGTCCTTCCTTAGGGTAGACATGAACAGCACAGTCTGTGAATACGTCCAAGAGCTACTTTGGCAGAGAATCATCTGCCACATGCCGCGCAAATGTCGCTGTTACCGCCGCCGCGAGCGCACGACTCCAATCGGTGAGCGCGCGGTCAGGCGGGGCGAAATCCCACAGGCAACACAGCTTTTAAAATCGCTAACGCGAGCGCTAGATCAGGTTTGGTGGACATAAAACCATGACAGGTAATCATAAGCCATTGGCTTTCTTGGCCGGTACGCTGACGAGCGTAGGGTGCGTCGCGCATTCATAAGCAATGGGTGAGCGAGGAACGCGCACATGGTGCTCTTGAGCACCCGTCAGGCCGGGGCCCATACAGCGGGTGCGCCACCGCACCCACCACCACAGGTCCAAGGATCAGCTTTCGAGCCGGTCGCTGTCACCGCTGAGCGCCGCCGCCGATATCACATCCCGGCAGCTGCACATGCCGCCAAGGCCGCGCTGGCGGCAGCCGCCGCCGAGGCCGCGCTTCGTCTCTCATATGTACGACCACTGCTCCCAGCGGTCTGCGCTTCGTTTAGCGCCTCATTCCCGTAGTCATCGTTCCCAGTCATGGTCGTCACCATCGTCGGTTGCCCCTCATCGCAATCCAAGTTGAGGTTGTCACCCGCGCCAGGGCCAAGGCGTCACCCTGGGCAGCACGTAGCAGGGAAGGCGCCCCACGCGTGGACCCGCGGCTGAGCTACCCCAACGGGCCGCCGCGGCCCGCGCGCGACGGGCCCGCGCCGCTGGGCGCCAGGCCGGCCCCCAACGCCCGCTCGCACGCGTGCAGCCCATCGGCCGGCGCGGGCCGCGCCCTGGAGGCCACCGACCTCCGCACCCGCGCTGCCACGGCCGGCAGCATGGGTGGGCGCGGATGGGAGCGCGCGACGCGCTGTCGTGCTTGCGGGGCAAGGTTTGTCCACCTTCCGTAGGCCATGGCGAGCGCGCCTTCCCCCCCGCCCCGCCTCCCGCTCCAACTAGCAAGCTCTCACGTAAGGAGCATCCTCCCGAGGGCCCCGCGCGGCCGCAGCCAGGTCACACACACCGGCCGGCCGTGCCAGTGGGGCTACAGGTCGCCGCCCCGGGCCCTCTCGTGGCCGTCGCTGGCCAGCCGTTTGCGCGACCCGCGGGTCGCAAGCGCCGCCTGGCCCTGGCCCTGCCCGTCGGCCGCCTCGCCGGGAGCCGCCTGGCCGGGACCCGGGCTGGGGACGGGGCTCTGCTGCTGCTGCTGCTCGGCCATTCGGGCGAAAACGGTCTGCTCGAGGGGTTGGGCAGTGAGGGTTGGGTTGGGCTGGGTTGGGTAGGGCAGGGCAGCAAGGCGGCATCACGCGCGGTGCCAGGGAGGGTGGGGTGGGTCGTAACCGTACATAGCTACACAGTGCCCTCTCGCATGGGTGCACACCGGGGGCGTGCGTGACGGGGCGCGACAAGGCGAACGTCGGTATCAGGCGGACTGGGGACGCCGGTGTGCCGGAGCCTGGGCGGGTCAGCTAGCGAGCCCTGCAGATCCATAGCCCCCCTCCAACGCCCCGTGCTGTCCGCCGACGCACCCTGCGCCAGCCACCTCCGACGCCGCGCGCTCCACCCTCGGACAGCTGCCCGCGCCCTCCTGCCCCACGTCCAAGCAGCGCTGCGCCCGCCGCCGCCGCCGCTACCGCCTCCGCGACGGCGCCGCCGCCCAGGCTGCGGGCGTTCCTCCCAAACGCCGATGGGTCGTCCAGGCCGGGAGCCAGCGCGCCCGCCGCTGCCGCTGCACCGCCGCCGCCACCCCCCACGCTGCGGGCGCCGCGCAACAGGTCCGCCGCATCTTCCGAGCCGGCCGCAAACAGGCCCGCCGCCGCTGCTGCCGCCGCCGCTGCGCCGCCGCCTACGCTGTGCGCCGCACGCAGGAGGTTCAAGGAGCCCTCAACACCGGGAATGGACGCGCCGCCGTGCGCAGCAGCAGCGAAGGAGCCGCCGCCCACGCTCCAGGTCGTGCGGAGGGCAAATGACGGGTTGACTGCCACAGGGGACAGGCCGCCGCCGAAGGGGAAGTCGCTGGCGGCGCTCCTCGACCTGCTGCCACCGAAGAGACCCGCCCCGCTTTCGCTCAAGTGTGTGGCGGCGCTGGAGCGCAGGCTCGACAGACCGCCGCCACCGCCGCGGCCGGCGCCGCCGCTGGCCCGCCGTGGGGCCCCCTGCTGCTCCTCCAGCTCCTCGCCGTCCTCCTCAAGCATCGCGACGCCGAAGGGCGAGGGCCCCATCAGGTGCTGAACGCCCTGCCCCTGCCTCCGCTCCTCCTGGGGACGGAGGCGTCCGCCGCCGCCTGGGAACATGGCGGCGGCGCCCTCCAGCGATAGGGGCGTCCGCGCGCTCGGGCTGGCGATGCTGCTGCTCAGGCCGGCACCGTCGAGCAGCTCCCCGGCACCGTCAGACGCGAGGTTCGCCAGGGCCAGCTGCAGCAGGGGTTGCGGCGGCGCGGGGCGCGGCCGTTCGACGGCATGGCCACCGCCGCTGGCTGTGAACGGGGCGGCGGTCGAGGAGCCGCCGAGCAGCGCGATAGCGCCTTCCAGCAGACGGGGGCGACGGGGGTGCGGGCTGTCGGGGCCAGGCGCGTCGTGTGGGAGCCATGCGCGGGCCGTCGTGGCGGTCGACGCAGCAGCAGGTCCCGGGGCGATGGTGGAGTGCGCGCTGTCGGCCGGAAGTGTGCGGAGCAGCGGCGGCAGCAAGATGCTGGCGGCCGCGCCCGGCAGCGGCGGCTGTGACGGCGGCGCCATGGCGGCGGCGGCCTCGGCCACGGCCCGGTCCCAGCCGCGCAACTCCGTCTCCATGGCCGCGGCGCCTGCCGGGCCGGCGCTGCGCAGCATGTCTACGAGGGCCCGCGTGCTGCTCTCGTCGCTGCCGCCGCCCGCCATCGAGCTGCTGCCCGGCGTGGAGCCCACCGCCGGCTCTGTGGCCGCGCTGCGCTGCTCATCCGCGGCCGGCCGGACCTCGACGGCCGTGCCGCCCAGCGCCAGCAGCCCCGGCCGGATGCCGTGGGCGAACGCCCCCGCCTCCACCGTCAGCGGGAATGCATTGAGGAGCCTCGACCCCGGCCCCGCCGTGCCGCTGCCGCTGGCGGTGCCGTCGCTCTCACTGCTGCTGGCGAGGGTCAGCTCCGTGAGGCCGGCGGACGGGAGCGACGCCCCGGCCGCAGACGCGCCGCCGCCCGTCGACGCCGCCGGCGCCCCCGCTGCTGTCGCCGCGATGAAGCTCGAGGAGCCGCTAGGCTGCGCCGAGCCATCGCCGCCGCCCGACTCCGCCTGCTCCGGGAGCCCGGCCGGCTGCGCTATGCCCATAGCTGCCAGGAGCGGCGGCTGCACCGGCCCAAGGGCCCCGCCCAGCGGCTGCGGCTGCAGGGCACCGGCTTGCTGCCCTGCAGGCTGGGCGCCAGCGGGCGGACCGCCGCCGCCGCCGGCGGCTTGGTGTGCTGCCGGGAGGAGGTGATCGAACTGGCGCCAGTCCAGCGGCTTCAGCGGCAGCGGCGGCGGTGGTGGCGGCGGCGGCGGCGGGTCCTGCGGCAGTACGGGCGGCTGAGCCTGCGGGGGGAAGTGCTCCGGGTGCGCGAGCCGCAGCTGCTGCAGGAGCGCCGCGCTGTGCGCAGCTGCGGCGTGGGAGGAGTGCTGCAGCGGCGGGAGGTGCCCGTGGTCGGGGAAGGGGAGGCCGCCCGGCGGCAGGGCCGGCATGGGCACAAAGAAGGGATCCGGCGGCCGCGGTGGCGGCAGCAGGTCCGCATTGTCAGGGCCGGCCGGCGCCTCCGGGTGCTCCAGTTCCGGCTGATCCGGCGGCCCCTGCTCGTCTTGCGGCAGCAGGGGCGCGTCGACAGCATCCTCCACATCTGAGTCAGACTGAGATGGGGTCAGAGCAGGGAGGGCGCGGGGCAAGGAAAAGGGTCTGAAACGCGGCGAAACCGAAGGCGGAAGGCTCGTCGCGCGTCGTGCCAAGGGGAATGCATATTGCAGCGCACTTAGGTTGGGCGTTGACCACGTCAGCGCAAGCAAGGAGACTTGGGGTTATCAAAGTGGCGCGAAACGAGCACATTGCAACTTTGCTGTGCATGTCCCCATGGCCCTGGACTTAGCGCCCTTTTGCTCTGGGCAAGTTGTTACAATCGTCAAGGCGCGCGGCAGCACCACACAGCCCCCCCCCCCTGCATACGTCTCATGCTGGGACCCCGCTACAGCCCCAGCCGCCTTACCTCCATATGAAGGTGTCACCAGCCAAATCCTATCTCCGTTTGCGCGGCGGGTCCATCGGCTGAGACTCTGCGACACGTAGGCGCACTCTGGTTGATTAAGGTATTCTGTAGGCATTCCCTTCATGCATAGATATGGTCTGAACAAATACTGGAGGCGGGGAAGTCACAAAATGAGCCTCGAGCCGAGCCTCGAGCCCTGGTCAACGCGGGCTGGTCTTAGTCGTTGCCCTTAGCCTTCCACAGTAAGTGCTAACGTCTATGATACGAGGCAAATGCCAGCGAATACGGCTGTTGCTGCAACCTAGAATCACCTTTTCCAAAGTGTGTGCCCTGTTCACTCTTATCTCGCTGCCTTTCCCTCCGCAAGCAGGCGTAGTGCCCGTTGGCAGCTTGATAAATTCGCGTGGATAGTTGGGAGTGCTGGCCAAAGGAGACCAAAGTCAAGGACACCCAGTTAAATTTACTGATAAGAACTGATGCACAATTGTAAGCGCAATGAAGTCGGTCTTCAAGGGTCTTGCATCCTAGAAAGGGTAGTAGGGGAGACACTAAACAGTTGCCCAACTGGACGCCCACGTGTTCCTACCCCAGTACTCTACGCTGATTGCGAAGCAGCTTGGCAAGCGTGTACATGCATATGTTAACAAACCTGCCCGCCACAGGCCCACAGCCAAGAATGCTCGTCCGACCTGTCCGACAGCCTGTCAACTGCTCCTGCTGGTCCGCAACGATGCCTCTGCGCCTGCTACGGGTTGGACGCATGCGCCCTGCAGAGGATTAGAACTTGCCGGCACCAGGACCGTACGTTGCCTTGTGTTGGGAGCCTTGCGTTCCATGGGAGCAGCAACTGGTGATGCGTTGATACGATTCATCCGCGTTCCAGGCAGATCTGTAGCGTGGTATGCACATCTGGCGGAAGGTCCCCGACATGGCCCCTCCCTGCAAGTGCCTCCGTCGACCGCGTCGGCCGGGGCGTGCCTGGCCGTGCTCAGTATGCGCTAGTATGTCCATAGCGCACCGGCCCCTGCTCCTGGGATGGCACTTGAGGATCACGCGCCTCTGGCTGCTCAGGTCAAGGGGGTGTGCAAGAGACATGTACGTGTGCGCCGCGCAGTGTGACATTTGGTCTCTGTGATCCGGACACGGGACGCCTCGGGACGCGACTGCCTGGACCCCGCCGTACAAGCCAGCGCCCCTATTTATATACACAACCTCCGCACGCACGGAATGCGACGGGGTCGCGCGGGGCTCGAGTGAAATTCAACAAAGGAGCCCCACGTCATGGTGACCTCACACTTGCACCGTGGGCACACAACCAAAGCCAAGCCAGGAGTCCGTCCGTCCGCACCAGCGGACTCCTGAGCCTGTCCGCCCCAGGCGCGCGGCCATGTACGAGGGCGGCAGGATCGCCGGGCATTGCCCCATACTGCCGTAGCGGGCATTGCCCCATGCTTACACAGGGCCAGCCAGCCTCCCGACGCACAGCCCATACAACCCTCCGCTATCAGGTTCTTGCGGATAGGGCTTCAAACGCCGAAAACGCCAGAAGGGCGGGATCCCATCCCGCAGTGGATCGCTTGCCGCCTGCCCCCGGGTCCTCGCTTCTTTCCTGCTGCTTTGGCCGGGGCCTTGCCTGCCGTCTGCCAACCAGCAAGCACACCGGGCAGACAGCCCCGCCCCCGACCCACACGGCACTCCTCACGCGCACTTCCTCTTGGTCCCGACGAGCTCCCAGCCAGCGACGGCCAGAGCTGCCACACAGATCGCGCGCTCCATGAGAGCCGACGGCCACCGCGACAAACACCTCCCAACCCTCAGCGATGGCACTCACCTCATGCGTCAGTCCAACAAGACACGGGTCACGGCCTGCGCACCCCTCGACATCGGCCCCCACCACACGCACACACACCGGGATACCGTTACGCATACATAACACACACCGGGATCACACGCCGAAGACGCGCCGCAGAGCCGCCAGCTGCTCGGGGCCGCACATCCCACTGCCGCCCGCGCGCCCCTCAGGCGCCGCCCCAGACGGGCCGGCGTCGCCGGCAGGCGGCGAAACCGCCCCTCCGTCGGCGGCCTGTGCCGCCAGCGCCGCATCGCCGCTCCCGCCCTCAGCCTCGGCCTCCGCGGCAGTAGCTGCGGCCGCGGCCTCCAGCCCGCCAAACAGCCGCTCCAGCACGGGCTTTGAGCCACTGCCCAGCAGCCTCACGGTGAGAGTGAATCGCCCCGCGGCTGTGGCGGCCGCGAACAGAGGGGGAGCGGTGAGAAGGCAGTCGACTGTGTGGCGGGGCGCCCTAGCATTGGGGCACCTCTGCGGCGTCGCACTTTGCTCAGGGTACTCCTGACCGCCGCCCGGCGGACGCGGGCGCACGGAAGTGGGCCAAGAGGGGCCCCGGGACTGCAGGAGCACCGCCACAGCGCCAATGTGAACGGCGTGTCAGGCGGGAAATGTGTTGTGGTGTACCAGCTTCAACAAGCAACACAGTCCCCAGCTGCAAGGCGGGAGCGGCATGTCACCGGAAGCGCAGGGTCCAGGGTGGACATGGCTTCAGCACAAGAGACGGCAACGCGCCGTCACGGTTGTGGATGCTGTCGGCCCCCAAGCTGCCACGCACACACCCGTCCCCCGCAGCCCGTCCCCCGCTGGTCCGCTCCCTTATCCGCCCCCCAGAGCTTCTCCAGAGAACGAGAACGCTTCACACACACACGGGCCACGCCAGAGAGAATTCTGGGCCGCATCGGGGGCTACGGTGGTGGTCACCGCCGAACTAACATGCAGGGACATCGCCCCTTCGACTGCCTCTACGACACCATCACTTTCGCGCTTACGCTCGTCGTGTGCGTCGTTCCATTTCAACACCCACACACACATTAGCCCCCAACCGCTGCCAGCGCCTACCGGACAGCGCCTCCAGCACGCGCACCACGAACGCGGCCTCCCGCAGCGCAGCGCCCGCACCGCCCTCCGCCTCCTCCGCCGCGCCGCCGTGCCCCAGCCAGCACGCCTCCAGCACCGCCAGGATCTCCCGCAGCGCCTCGGCGCTCACCTGCACGCGGGCGCGCGGCACAGCACGCGGCACGTCGCAGGGCGCTGCGGCCCCTGAAACACAGCGAGCTTCAGTCCATGTCCTGCTGTATCTTCCGACAGCTATAGCTCGGCAAAGGCCGAGAGGAAATAGGCGGCACCGCGCATCGAAGCGGCTGCGAGCCGGAGCCGGCCGCAAGCGGGCAGGGCGGGGCGGCAGCGGCCGCAGCCGGATGAGGGGGTGGCAGCCCCTACCCGTGGCCTGACAGCATCCGACCGACATGAGGGTTCGGTCTTTGGCGACCGACCAGCCCATTGTATTGGGCAGGCAGGCGGCCAATGTAGGAGGAAAGCGGCCCGGGCCGCGCGAGCCCACGGGGCCAAGCATCGGGTCCTGCCACACACGGCCGTGTTGGGCGGGCGCGTGCGAATGCCTCTACGACGGTGGCTCGCCGCTCACCTCCACACGGAAGATTGCCCGCAGCGTGTCGGGGCCGCAGCGCACCAGGTAGCGGTACCGGTCGTCGGGCGTGGGGTAGCGCCGCCAGTCCCTGCGTTGGAGGGAGGCGGAGCGGGGCTGGGGTGGGGCGGATGGGGCGGGCTGCGGCTGCGCGAGCGGCGAAAGTGTGTGGGGGCCACCAACCCCTGCCCGCGTGGGGGCGCGCAGCAGCGGGGTAGAGCCACTGGCACACCCCTTGCACCCTTACACCCGCCATGGCCCCTGTCGTTCGTACACCGGTACGGACCCCGGCACGTTGTGCTTAGCCCTCCCACTTTCTGCCCTTTCTACAGCAATTCGGTAACGGGTTTTGGGTGTGGCGTGTCACCGCTTTGCCCCTGCTTTGCCTTGCCCACCCCGCATGTTCTTCTACTGTTCATCGCTAACTTCTTCTGCTGCTCCCACCGTCCGCCCGCCCACCCCGTAGGTCAGTACAAAGCGTTGATTGGGTCAGTGCCGTTGGGAAAGTTCGTCTGGGCAGGCCCGCGCTCGCGGTGTCAGTGCTGTGCCAGTCTGTCCGCGTGTTAGGTTCGGCGGGTGGGCATGGGGTCTCCGCCGCCTCCTCTTCTCCTGTCAGCAATCTATCGGCGACTACACCGCGAAGGTATGCCACTGCACGGACCGCTCGTCGCTGACATCGCAGTTTTGCAGGTCGTCTTCAACTCTCTACCCAGACCGCCGTTCCTCCTACTACTGAGTATGCGATTCGGTGTCCGCGACGCGACCCGTTTCCCGTTCCGTATTACCCCTTCCCCACACCCGGCGCTCACTCCATTCCGGAGCGGCGTGCGCGGAGCCTCGCACAGGCCGCCAAGGCGGCTGGCTGGCGCTTAGTCCATGGGCCAGGCGGAGACTTGGCTTGGAGAATGGCTTGTGGCAGACTCATGTGCAGTGACACACACAACACGGTGGGGCCTGAAGCCCCCGACGGGGGCCATGGGCTGGCACACCTGTAGAAGTCGCTGCTCGTGCTGGGCAGTTGGTCCGGTGCCGCCAGCGTGGCCTGCAGCTGGGGACCGCCGCTCTGCTCCTTGACGGGCTTCCCATCGGGACCGAAGCTCCAGCATGGGAGCGGCCGCTCTGCGGGTGGCGGTGGGGTACACGGTGTTTTGTACGGACGCGGCGACAAAGCGTCGCTCCCGACCTACCGTCGGTTCTCCGACTGGGCGCTGTGATAGGCTTTAGATGTGCCGTGAGTACCATGTTCTTGAACGTGTCATAATCAACTCGCTGCGAGACCGCACGCTTCTTCGCTTCGTCGATGGCCTGCAGCCCGTGTGGAAGTGTATGAGCATCCGGTGACAGCCGATACAAATAACAATTTACGAATTACTTTTCGTTTGAAGTCATCGTATGCTGCGTTCGCGAGTTCTCGAGAAACCTTTACTGGTTTGTGTATCGCATTCGCTGACATTGTTGACGTTGGACTGTCGCGCGGATAACACGCCTGCACATTGCACCCATCCCCAAACCCGGTCAACGCCAAGCGTGCTGTACAGTCAAACTTCATGCCGTATTGTCGTACAGCATGGCGTCGTGCGCGACGTGCGTGCAGTGGCGGGTTGACGGCGCAAGGACGGGTCAAGAGGAGCCTGAAGGCCGACGGACGGACGGCGGCAACGCAACCTGACCTACGGTACTTGGCTCGACGACGAGGCTGTGGCCACAGCGGCCGGTCAACGCCTGCTCGTATACCTCGCCCGCCATGCCCTGTCCTCGGCGCCCTGCTGGAAACATCACACCCTCGGGTGTCTATGTCCATAGAGGCTGCCCTCCCCGTTTCTGGTTCTCTTTTTTTGCAGTGTCACCGTGCCGGCAGGCTGTGCGGGAAGCGCGCGCTGTAGCGGTTTCGCCTTTTCCCACCGCTGTAGCATGTATGTAGGATGGCGGGTATGCCGTATGCCTAACGACAGCGCAGGTCCGGAGAAGTGCCGCTTGTGGGGGGCGGCCGACGCGGTGCGCCGTGCCACCGTCGTACCAGCCGAGCATCAAGCTATCCGTTACGACGGGGGGGGGGGCTGCCGGGCGCACGCGGCCACCGCTACATGCCTACATCCAGACGCAAGAGAGGGCACGCCATGACCCATGACACCGCGCCATGGCATGAGGCCTCCGTGGAGGCGCCGCGTGGAGGACGCTCCACCACGGCCCCATGGCGAAGTGCGCAGCGTGGCGGCTAAACGCGAACAGCCCCTCACCGGGATTCCCGCCCCTTTTCACAACACCGGTACACAATCGCTCCCCGCATTACTAACTGGACCAAGACGCAGCAGCGTGTCGTTCAGATGAGGTGAGCAATGACAATGTACCGCACCCGGGTAAGCACCACACCCGCAACGCAGGGGCCGCAGTCCCTGGGGCTGCAAGCACGCCCCCGGGCGGCCGACGGAGAGTCGGAGGCGCGCCCTGACGGCCCTGCCCACAAAACACACACACAACCCACACGAAGCAGCAAGCACCCAAACAGCAGCAGGCAGCAGCGCTCCATACGTACACGCCCGCTCACAACGCGTCATCCTGCCGTCATCATACGCTCCCGCGTTGGCCCGCTGTGTTGACACGCGCAATTACAATAGTCCCTTGTAGTCCCTGCAGTCCGCGCAAGAACGCGCACATGCACAAAGAACGCGCACAAGCACATCGCTTGAGCACGGAGGCCGGCCGGCGATGCCCCAGGCGCAAACGGGCGCGGTGCAGCTTCCCCCGCCCCCCGCCCCCCGCCCCGCGCGGGGCGGGGCGGGGCGGGGGGCGCGGGGCGGGGCGGGCGGTCGCTCCCACGCTTTTGGCGCGTTAAGGCCCCAAAACGAAGTGCAAAGACTGCGGCTCCGTGCTGCGGCTCCGTTCAGGCCCCAAAACGAAGTGCAAAGACGCGCGCCACCCACGCACCCACGTGTGCGGTGTGCGGTCCCAAGGGGCGCACCCCGGCTGGCTCGGCCGCCGTGCCTCCACGCCCCGCGGCCGCCGCGTCATGTGCTCATGCCTCATGCCCATGCCACCCAACCCACCCACCCACCCACCCCCACGCTCAACGGGGTTGTCAAAACCGCACCACGTGTTCACATACAGCGCAGCGGCGTGCAGTGGAGCCCGGTGCCTGCGGCCCGCCCTGCCCCTACAAAGACAGGGCCACCGATCCTGTGTACCCAGCCCGCCCCGCCCCTCCCCCCCCCCCCGGCATCGCTGCGCCTCCTGGCGGCCCCTCACGGCGCACACAAGTTGCCTCACATGGTCACGTGGGGCGTGCACTCACACGTCCTCACGGCATTGCATAGGGTCACCCCAGAGAGAATTCTGGGCCGCATCGGGGGCTACGGTGGTGGTCGCCGCCGAACTAACATGCAGGGACATCACCCCCTCGAATCCCTCTGGAGCTGGGTCCTACGATAACACCATCACTTTCGCGCTTACGCTCGTCGTATGCGTCGTTCCATTTCAACACACGTCCGCGCACGCGCACACACAGACGGGCTGCTGGCTAGGATGGCTTTGCTAGCGACCTTTGAGACCTGCTTTTCCGCACTCCGTCACGCACACGCAACACGCAGCCTGCTGGCGCTCACACTCTGCTTGCCGGGAGTGCCATGGGGACCCCGGCACGCGGTACCAGGGGGCCAGCCCCTGCTGCCGGAGCCACAGTGCACCTGCAGCCTCACCCATGTGGGCAAATGCGCCCCCAAGCACCTGGCACACACGCATTGCTTTGTGACTCTTTTGTTTCGCCACGCCCATCGCTCACACCACCTCATGCGTCCATGTAGCCGGCCATGGGAGCTGTCCGCTGCGCCACGTCGCCGAGGCTGCACCCCTCCCCCCCCTCTCCCCCCTCCCCCCCGACCAAACATTTATAAATGAGCAGTTCGTGGGCACCCCCAGCCGCTTTCAAGTCCCCAGAGCCGCCGAGGAGGAGCACATCAAACCGCTACCGCAACACGCAAACACACACCGCGCCGTTTGCAGCCGCGCGCGCAGCAGAGGTGCGTTTTAAGGCCACGGCGGCGGTCCCCGGGGAGGCGGTCGCGGGCCCCCCCCCCCGCTGTTGTGCGCAGCTCTGCCGACCCCTCGGCCCCGTAGGCGCAGTATAGCCCTGGGAACCCCCTGGGGCGAGCGGCGCGGACCTCGGACCCCAGATCATTCGTCTCCACGCCCGCAGGCTGGCTGGCGGTTAACGACGGCGGGGGGAGCGCCCCTCCCCACATGTGTACGGCGGCTCCCCACGTTTTTACCCCTGGGGCGACCACGGCAGCCTCAGTGCAGCGTATACTCATACAGCCCAAACGCCTCCGGCAGCACCAGGCCCACCAGCACCGCGGGCACCAGCAGGACCAGACCCATCAGCGTCACGGCGGTCACCTGGG
>LSYV01000015.1:1768964-1781979 GCA_001584585.1 Gonium pectorale
AGACAGGTGCGGAGGGGGCGGGGCTGGATGGGCTGGGGCCGGGATCTGGGGCTGTAAAAGAGTCGAGGCCGGGGGGCGAGGGGGGGAGGGCCGGGTGCTGACGGTGCGGTGCGGTTACGGGAGGGGGCGCGAAAGCGGTGGGGGGGGGCGCCTCGGCTGTCCGCGTGGCCTGGGGCCCTGGGTCCTGGCCATGAGCTGACGGGGTCAACGCAGCGTTGCTTGGGAGGGGTTCTGGCGGGGGTGGGGTGGTGGTGGGCGGTAATGAAGAAGCGAAACGGGTCGCGTCGCGGACACCGGATTGCATACCCAATAGTAGGAGTAATGGCGGCGGGGGGGGGCTGCGGTGTGTGTGGTTGAGCGCGCCGCTCAGGGGCGCCCTCGCGACGCAGCTCGCCCCCCCTTCCCCCTGTGGCGGCTGCGGACGTACCGCGCCGTCGACTTTGCAGCGCCGTACCTAATACTGCCCGCCTCCACACACCCCTGTGCCAGTCCGGGCCCCTCCTCGACACACACAACCCCCAACACACACGCACACACCGCAGGGCGATCTGTGGCGGAGGCGGCAGGCGCCGAGGCGGCGGCTGGCGGCGCGGCGGCAGTGGAGGGCTCCAAGAAGAAGCGGAAGACGGGCGCCGCTGCCGCTGCCGCTGCCGCCAACGGCTCGGGCGCTGGCAGCGGCGGCGCGCTGACGGTGACGGAGGCGAGCGTGGAGCTGCGCGGACACCTGCACTGCGTGTCGGGTTGCAGCTGGGCGGCGGAGGAGTCGCTGTTCAGCGCCGGATGGGACCACTCGGTGAGGATTCGCGGGGCGCGGCGGCGGATGCGGGGACGGCGGGTGACGGCGGCGGGGCGAGGCTGGGGCCAGGGTCCGCGTCGGTTTCCGTATTCACGACACGTGACGCGTATGATTCATATATGCGTGACAGCGCGCTCAACCATTGCTTGCTCAAAATATTTCTTTACCAAAGGACAGCGAGCTACAGCATCCAAGCAGGCAGCCCATGGACCCTCAGCCCGAGCCCGACCCCACCAAGTCTCAAGGCTGGGCTGCTGGGCTGCCCAGACAGCGGGACCCGTGTGCCCTATATGCATGACAGCCTGTTCTAACAAGCCTAATGATACTAACGAGCAAGAGCAACCCGGTACCCGGGACCCGTGTGTGCGCTGCTCGCCGCACACTACGAAGCCGTGCGAAGGGTGCATGGAGCGGCGGCTGGTGGGTGCATGCGGCGGCCCCCCACCGCGCCGAACCCAACCCGCACCCATGCACACCCCCCGCTCAAACCCCCACGCACCCACCCACCGACCACCTCCCCTCCCCTCCCTCGTAATCACAGGTGCGCCGCTGGGACGTGGAGACGGGCGCCGCCGCCGACGTGTACAACGGCTCCAAGGCCGTGCTGTGCCTGGCGACCCACGGGTCGGCGCCCCACCTGGTGGCCTTTGGCTGCGCCGACCGCGCGCTGCGCCTGTGGGACAGCCGCGGCCCGGCGCCGGGCGCCGACGCGCTGGCCGTGACGACCCACGGGTCGCACGCCGGCTGGGTGGCGGCGGTGGCCTGGCGGCCCGACAGCGCCCACCACCTGGCGACGGCGGGTCACGACGGCGCCGTCAAGCTGTGGGACCTGCGCACCCGCGTGCCGCTGGGCAGCCTGAGCGATGGGGGCGACAAGCTGCTGGCCGTGGGGTGGCTGGGCGGCAGCGGCGGCGCGTTCGGCACGCGCGGACTGGTGGCGGGCGGCGCGGACTGCCGGCTGCGGCTGTACGAGGGCGACGGCGGCGCAGCGGCGGCGGTCTGACGGGGTCCGGACGGGGCTCGGACGGGTCTCGGACGGCGCTGCTTGGGGGAGGGGTCGTCGACGGGTAACAAGTGGTTAATGGACTTGCGGCGTGGGGCGGGGAAGGAGGGGGACCAAGGGCAGCGTTCCGGGGGCGAAGATTGGGGCGTGATTGGGGATGCGTACGAGGGGTGGAAAGAAAGGGTTGGGCTGTTGAGGCGGGAGTTGGTGCGGCCGGAACCGTGACACGTGTATGTGTTTGTGTTTGCGTGTGTGTATGTTTGTGTGTGTGTGTGTGTATGTTTGTGTGTGTGTGTGTGTGTGCTGTCAGCTGACGGGGCTGGCCCTCAGGGGCGTGGGTTGGAGGCCATCCTGCCAGCGCGAGGAGGCGCGATGTGGCCTCTCAGAGGTCGCAGCTTGATGTCACCCGTATGAAGTGCGATTGTATCAGGGGCGCTGAAGAATAGGCTGTGCCGAGTGGGTTTCGCCTTGGCAAATTGATGACGTGGGCGGCAGGTCTGTGCGCGCGCGCTTTGGCAGGTGCGGACCTTCCTACGGGTGAACCCGGGTTCCCGTAAGCATGTGACAACGCCGAGCCCCGCTTCACATACACTCACAACAGCTAATGGCTTGCGGCGTTAGCATGAAGAACGCATTGCCTGAACGAGTCTGAACGCATTGCCTGACGGAGCCGGGTTTTGCCACGGCGACTTACGTGAAGCGCTCCGCCTCCCGCACCACTCACCATTCTCCAGTGCGCGTTGGTGCATGTAAATACTTTAGAAACAGTTACTAGCTAACTCGTTCGCTGCTGAATTTTCACTCCGTTTGAGGGCCAGATCGAGGGCCATCTCCGTCCGGTTCTTGCTACCCCGCCTCATTGCTACGCTGCCTGTCTCTTTTGAATTTAACTCACTCCAAAACATACTGATCAGGCCTTGAAGCCCGCTCCGTCGCTTTTACGCTCTTAGCCAGAGCCTTTGTAATATGGCTTCGGATGCGGAGAGGCGGGATGCAGCCATAGTGGATTACCGCAAGAAGCTCCTTAAGCACAAGGAAATCGACACCAAGGTCCGGTCCCTGCGGGAGTCCGTGAAGGAGCTCAAGAAGGACTATGACAAGACGGAGGACGATCTTAAGGCCCTGCAAAGCGTGGGCCAGATCATTGGCGAGGTGCTGCGACAGCTGGATGAGGAGCGCTGTGAGTGCCTAGCCTCAAGGGTAGCGCACTGTCAGGGCCTGGTCAGCTCCCCTAGATCAAGGGCGCATTAGGAGAGCGGCATTCCTTCGGAAGGGAGTCCCTGCCGCTTCTTTGGAAGGCTTCTGGGAGGGGGGTCCCGGGGAAAGCAGGCACCAGTCCCCTTCCCAGCCTTTTGCGTGGTTGGAGAGGAAAGCGTCGCTTGCCCAGCAGCGTTCGCTGATGCAACCTCGCCTGAGCGGGCGGTGGGAGGCGGGGAGGCACGTAGGCTGCGGGCGGGGCACTTTGGGCCTCTCTCCCCACCCCTCGAGCATGCGCGCGCAAGGGCTAGGGCTGGGCAGTGCGTAGGGACTGAGCGGGCAAGGTACGGCCCTGCGCGACGGGAGCACATGGCTCTTCCCTCTGGCAGACGCGCAGCGGAGTGACATGTCCCATCCCTCCCTCCCTCGACGGCCATCAATCAGCTTTTGCCCACGGACTGAACACCCCCCTCCCTTGCCAGCCCCCAGCCCGCGCCTTCGGACTGAACGCTGCCCCTCCCCCCGATCCCGCACACCCACTCCTCAGTCCTCCCAAACCTCCACCCACCGCTCCAACATGCTCCCTCCCCCCCGCCGCGCCCGCCGGGGACGAATGCTGCTGGCGGCCAGCCCATTGATTTCCACACCCTTGACCGCTACCCCGCCCCCGCCCCCCCTGCCCCAGGGGGCGGGTGAACGCGGCTGGCTCCCAGCCCGTCACGATCAAGCCTCCCTTGCTGCTCAAGCACCCCTCCCCGCCCGCGCCAAGCCTTCGACGGACGACATACGCGAACAACCCGATGCCCCCTTCCCCCTTTCCCCCTCTCCCGCAGATATCGTGAAGGCCAGCAGCGGCCCCCGCTACGTGGTGGGGGTGCGCACCAAGGTGGACAAGACCAAGCTCACCAGCGGCACCCGCGTGTCGCTGGACATGACAACGCTCACCATCATGCGGGTGCTGCCGCGGGAGGTGCGGAGCCGGGCGGGGGGTGGGTGGTGCGGGAGGGGCGGAGAGGGAAGGGGGCGGGGAGTGGGGCAAGGAGAGGGACGGCGTGGGAGGGAGGTGTCCAAGAGGTTGGAAAGCATCCCGGGATGTATGGAATTCGGGCCGGGGTCGGGGTCGGGGGGGTTCGCTTTGGGGCAAGTACGGGGGTGGGGCAATCGGTGGGCGGGAGTGGCTAGCTTTACGGGAGGGGACAGCGCAGACGCCGGGGCGGTGGAAGGGGGGAGCGGTGGTGGAGCGGCGGGATGGGTCCTCTGAAGGGCACTGCCGCGGCAGGTGTGCGGCGGGCGGCCGGGTGGAGGGGTAATATAGAAGGAGAAACGGGTCGCGTCGCGGAATCCGTTCCGCGAACGCATATTCATTGGGGGGGGGCGATGGGGCGAATGTGCTTACGAAAGCCGCGCAAGGCCGGCTAGCGGGGCCGGGGCGGGTTGTGTGCTTGGACGGGTGGGATGGGGGTTAGTGCTGCACTGTTGTCGGTCTGAGTGGGCGGGGCCCAAGAGCGGGGTGGGTGCGCAGGTGGGGTGAGGCGGACGGGGGAATGACAGGTCGGGCGGGCAGCTGGGGTAGCGGGGGGGAGAACCGAGGGGCGGGGGGGGGCGCCAATGGTAGTGGTGGTCGGGGTGGTGGTGGGGGGTGGTAGGGGGTGGGCAAGAGTGACGGCGGGGTGCGGGGCCGTTTGGGAAACGAGGCGCCGGGCGGTGTGTGTGCGTGCATGTCGTTGCACCCGGCGGCGGCCTCGACGGACGCGGCTGTCGTTTGGGGGCAAGGGCGGGGCCAGCGGCGCCGAAGCTCTCCCCATCCACCCACCCACCCACTGTTGCGTGCGAAGTAATGACAGGGGAGAGTGACGTGAGAGGCCGTCGCTTCCGTCGTGTCCTCACGACGCGGGTCCCGTGTCCCCCCGCCCCCGTCCCCCCTCTGTTCCTCCCCCATCGGGATGACATGCGCCTCGGGCGTCTCTGCTGCGGACGCCTTCCAACCCGCGATCCCCTCCCCCTTCCCACCACTCTCTCCGGTCGCCCCCTCACCTCCCCCCTCGGGCTGCAGGTGGACCCCGTTGTGTTCAACATGCTGCAGGAGGACCCCGGCAAGGTGGACTACAGCTCCATCGGGGGGCTGGGCGAGCAGATCCGCGAGCTGCGCGAGTCCATCGAGCTTCCGCTCATGAACCCCGAGCTCTTCCTGCGGGTGGGCATCAAGCCGCCCAAGGGGGTGCTGCTGTACGGACCGCCGGGTGGGTGCCCCGGGGGGAGGGAGGGGGAGGAAGAGGGGGAGGAGCGGGTTTGGGAAGACAGAGAATGAAGGGTGGGGCACAACCCTCCAACAACATTTGGGTGAGGGTTGTTCGACAGGGGTCCGGTTGTGAGGTGGAAAGCGGGAAGTGGTGCGGGAGGGAGGGAGGGCGGGACGGGCGGGCGGGATGAGTGGGCGGGTGGCTGACTCGGGGGAGTTGCGGTTCGCGGGGAGGGAGGGCGGGGCTCAGGGCGGGGCGCGCGAGGTTGACGGGGGTAGGCGGGGTAGGCGGGGCCTATATGGCCCAGCACACAGGGAACCCAACCCTACCCTTGATGGCCGGCCCCCCCTCCATGCGCCGTACGGTACGGCGTCCTGCAGCAGGGGGCCTCACCCGGCCAGGCACCTGGCGGTATCCGCCCCCCCATTTCCCCTGTGCCTTCCCCAATGCCTTCCAACCCCACTATCCCCCGATTCCCCTGTACGTCGCCGCCCTGTCCCACCCACCCCCGTGCCCCCTTGACCCCGCTCCGCGGTCCCCGTCCCCCCTGCCCCAGGCACGGGCAAGACGCTGCTGGCCCGAGCCATCGCCTCCAACATTGACGCAAACTTCCTCAAGGTGAGGGCCCCCGAGCCCCGGAGCGTGTGTGCGTGAAGCATGTGCGGGCGTGTCTACGGACGACGTGCGCGGGAGGGGGCAGGAGGTGGCCTGTGCCCGCGGCCGGATGAAGGGCCGCGGGGATGGCCGCGGCGCGGTGGGGGGCTACGGGGGGTGGGGTGGGGGGCGGCATCGGGAGTGAAAGATGACCCGAGGATGGGCGCGCACATGGCTCCGAAGCGGGCCGCAGGGCGTCTGGGTGGGGGGGGGCGGGCTGGACAGCTCGCGACAGCTAATGCGCTGCGCCGGGCAATTGCAATTGGCATGCTGGCCTCCGCTGTGTTGCCCCGGGGGTGTGGCGGATTCCCCATCCGTCGCCCGTGCCCCACACCCGCTCCGCGCCAACCGGCCCTCACAAACTCTGGTGACCAGAATAAGGCCGGCCCTTTCAAACTCTGGTGTCCCATCTCCTCCCGCCGCGGCCCCCTCGCCTCCCCCAATCCACGCGCCCCGTCCCCCGCCATCGAGGCCCTCCCTCCGCCCTCACCGCCCCCCCCTCCCGGCCCCCCCTGGCCCCCCTGCCCCTCCCTCCCCTCCCCAGGTTGTGTCGTCCGCCATCGTGGACAAGTACATTGGCGAGAGCGCACGCATCATTCGGGAGATGTTCGGGTACGCGCGGGAGCACCAGCCCTGCGTCATCTTCATGGACGAGGTGAGGCGGGGCGGGGGGAGGAGGCGGCGGGGCGGCCGGGCGGAGGCGGCGGAGGCGCTCGCCGGGGGGGGGCCGCTGCGTGTGGCGTGTGCCGTGCGGAATCGGGAGGATGGGGTTGGGATCGGGGGGTCACTCGGGGCTTGCGGTGACGCTGGGCCTGGGGAGGGGGAAGCTAGGGAGTGGAATTGTCGGGATGGCGGCGCGATGGCCGCAGCCCGCGACGGGTCTGCCCCGGCCCGTCCGCGATCCTGCCGCACCTCCGCCAGCTCCTTGCCCTCCTCCTCTCCCCCAACCTCTGCCTCCCTTTCCGGAACCCGACCGACCTGGGTTTCCTTGGCGCAGCCGCCTCATTGCACCCGCGCCGTCCCCATCTCCCCCCCCCCCACACACACATACAAACACACCGCAACCCCCACACAGGTCGACGCCATCGGCGGCCGCCGCTTCAGCGAGGGCACCTCCGCCGACCGCGAGATCCAGCGCACCCTTATGGAGCTGCTCTCGCAGCTGGACGGATTCGACGTGGTCGGCAAGGTGGGGTCGGGGTTTGGGGTGGGGGTGGGGGAGGAGAACGCGCGCGGGCGGGGAGGGGTCGTAAATGAAGAAGGGAAAGGGGGGAGTGTAGGGGAGGGCGCTGTCGCGTGGGTGGGTGCGTGCTGTGTGTGGGGGGGAGGCGGGGCGGGGCGGGGGAAGGTGAGAACGGGAGAGACGCGGGCGAGCAAGCGGCGCCGCGGGCATCCCCGCCCGCCCGCCCGCGCGCCCCCGGGGACAAACCCAGGCACTCGCGCCCCGTGCCACAAAGGCCACACGCCCGCCGGAGCCTACGGCGGGGGCTTCAGGCCTCTAGTGATCACGCCTTCCGCGATACGCGCCTCCCTGCGCAGCGCTACTGCGGCGGTTGGGGCTGCCACGCTGCCCCAACCCTTGCCTCCTAACGGCACCCCCCCCCTCGGGGCGGCGCCCACCGCACCTGGGGCTCCTCCGGTGTGGGAGCGCTGTGAGACCTCTCGCGAGCGCCCCCATGCCCTCCCCCCTGTGCTGGTCACCGTCTTTTCGTTTCCGCCTCCCCGGAACTCCGATGCCCTCCGCCCAGCCCACCCCCCGCCCCCCGGCCCCCGCAGGTCAAGATGATCATGGCCACCAACCGGCCCGACGTGCTGGACCCCGCCCTGCTGCGGCCCGGCCGCCTGGACCGCAAAATTGAGATCCCGCTGCCCAACGAGAACGCGCGGTGCGTAGGAGGCGGGGGGCGGAGGCATGTGTGGGGGCTCCAGGCGGCTGGAAAGCCAGCATCCTTACCGGAGATGCCGGAGGGAGGGAGAGACGAGCGTGGGCGCGGGGCGGGGACGGGTTGGGGGCGAAGGCGGGGGGCGGGTGTATAGAGGAAGGGCGGGCCGGAAGGGGGGCGGCGCGCAGGGGCCCGAATGTGCTCGGGGCAGACAGGCTCATGCCGCCCCCGCCGCGCCGCGCCGACCTGTGGGTCACCCGCGCTCGCCCGCAGGATGGAGATCCTCAAGATCCACTCCTCCAAGCTGGCCAAGCACGGCGACATCGACTACGAGGCCGTCATCAAGCTGGCAGAGGTGCGCACGGGGGGGGGCGCCGCGCGGCTGCGGCTGTGTGAGTTGTGGTGTTGTGTGTGGGGGGAGGGAGGGGGGGCGGGCCCCAGCCGCGGGCCCCATCCCGCGGCGCCCGCCAGCCGCTCCTTGCCGCTCTGCTTCCTCATGGCAGGGAGGAAGACGCACGGCACCGCCCCGGTCGCCTTACCCCAGTATCCCTAGTCGGTACCTACAACCGACTTCCCTAACCGACATAACCGACATCCCACCCGCCCGCCCGCCCGCCCCCCCCCAGGGCTTCAACGGCGCCGACCTGCGCAACATCTGCACCGAGGCGGGCATGTTCGCCATCCGGGACGAGCGCGACTACGTGGTGCACGAGGACTTCATGAAGGTGCGGACCCGGGGGTAGAGGGTTGGAAGGCATTCTCAGTAGAGAAGCCCTGGGGCGCATTTGGGGAAAAGGGGAATGGGGTGGGGGGTGGGGCGATGGAGGGGGGGCCCGCAGAATCGGTGGCAGAATTGGTACATTGGCGTGCATGTGGGCGGGTGGGGAGAGGGAGAGGGGGTGGCGTGCGACGGTTTGTGTGTGCGTGTGCGTGTGCGTGTGCGCAGCCTGCCCTGCAGTGGACATGGTGCGGGGGGGCAGGGGTTTGCGCCCTCCACCACGGCCCTCGTACACGGGGGGGTGGGGGTTTGGGGTGTTGCTGCATGATGGGCCGGGGAGGAGGGAGCCTGGTCCCGATCCCGGCCCCCCAGTCGGCGGCGGCGCAGTGGTGCCTCCTGCCTCCTGCCCCGCCATGCGGCGGCCGTGCACGGGTTGGCGCTCTCCCACCCGCGACCCCCCTCCCAGGCTTGTCACAGCTCCTCCCCACCGACCCGATAATGCTAGTGACTGAATTGCCTGCCCGGTGCTCCCCACCACCACCGCCAACACGCGCGCGCGCACAGGCCGTCCGCAAGATGGCCGACGCCAAGAAGCTCGAGACGACGCTGAACTACGACTCGGCGTTTGGCGACGGGGGGCACAAGTAGGCGCACCAAGTACCGCAGCGCAGCGCAGCGCAGCGCAGCGCAGGAGGCGCCGGGCGGGGCAATGCCCGGCGTGCAGGCGGGCGGGCGCCGGGGGTGCCGCAGAGGGCGCGGGGGCATCGGGTGTTCCGTGGGTGCGGGTACGGGTGCGGGTGCGGGGGGCGGACGACGACGGCTCCCGGAGGCACGTGGGGTGCGGTGGAGGACTGGCAGCCCGAGCTGTGGCGGCGGTGGGAGTCCGCAGCTACGAGTGCAAGGGTATTGTTTTGTCTCAGCGCCGGGCCTGCAGCGGCGCCGCCGCCGCCCCGCCCAAGGGGGTGGCAGGCTCCTTGTCACGCTCCAGGCGACGGGTCGTCGTGTGGTTGCCATGCGCCAGCTGCGGGGCCCGCTGCTGGGGCGCTTACGGGCGGGTAGGGGCCCTGATGTTTGGTCGTGAGGGGAGGGTGGGCGCCAGATCTGGATCTGGGTAGGCGCCTGATGGCCTGCATGGCTGGTACGGCGGGAGGGGCGGTGGGCGGGAGGGGGCGGGAGGATCCCGTTCCCCACACATCCATGTGGCGGTTGCGTGTTCCCCTGCTGCCAGCCCGGATGGGGCAACTGCCGGGGCCCCCTAGGTCAGGACCTGCCAACATGTCGGGCGTCGTTACGGCGGGTCGTGGCTGCGAGAGGGTGTTGTGTGCGGCCCATGGGTCGGCCGGGCCACACACGGGATTGCATGGCCGAGGCGCGGAGCACGCCTGGCGGAGGGGGCAGGGGAGGGCGCCTCCCGTTGCTCGCCCCCTTGCCGAGCTCGAAGCCGCTCGACTACTGTGGGCTGAGGACATACGGGCACGTGTAATGGCGTGACGTCGCGGGCTGTTGCTGGTGGTGGGTGGCTACCAGGTGGCATCGCCGCCAGTGCGGCATGCATGGCATATGTGCGGGGTACGGTAATGCGTGGCGCACATATGGGCTCCGGTACCGGGGCACCGGGGCACGGCCCAACAGCAGGAGGAGCAGGAGGAGGAGCCCCGTACACGATGCACTGCGGGCACCGTTTCCCACGGCACATGACCAGCGGGCCGGTCCCCGACCCGGGAAACGCGAGCCTACCACCCGTACGACACTTGGGCACACCTCCCGTACACGATCGCCAGCAGCGCCCCAGCGGCCCATCATGGTCCCTCGGCTCCGCGCCGTGTTGCGCCGCCCCATTTCCCATTCCCCCCCCCCCACCACACACACTCCCCTTGGGAACACAGTCAGCCAGGGATTCGGCCGGTTCGGGCTAATCAACCCGTCAAACCACCCGGCCATGTGGTCCATACATGCACAGGACCACCGGGAGGCGCGGCATCGGCAATAACCGGGAGTGCGCTCACCGGGGACCCTGGCCCCTCCCTTCCACCCGCAGCGCTCAGCCAGTTGTTAACGGTCGGGAGCTCTATGCGCCCCAGGGCTTCTCTACTGAGAATGCCTTCGAACCCTCTACCCCCCTCCCCCCCCTCACACACACCGAGCTTACCCCCCGGCCCTCCGGCGCCCGCCCGGCCACCCGCACCGTCGCAGCCTATGTCCCCGCCGTCACCCGCACCTCCACCTCCCCTCCCCCCTCCACCCGCCCCCCACCCCCGCTCGGGATGAGTGCGCCTCGGGCTCCTCTACTGAGACCGCCTGCCGTTCTTTGAATCCCCCACCCCGCGGGGCCGGTGCCGCCGCCTAGGCCAGCAGGTGGCGCCCGGTGGTGTCCCTGTAGCCGCCCAGCGCCGGCATGAAGTCGCTGCCGCCGGTGCCGGTGCTGGCCTCCGCCTCGCGCCCCTGTCGGGCCCACTTTGCGATGTAGGCGTGCGCAAAGGCGCGGTGCGCGCTGCGGAACCGCTCCAGCTCCGCCACCGCGCCGTTGTACGCGTCGCGCAGCTCGCCGCCGCCGGCGGCGCCGCTGGCCGACTGGACGAAGGAGCGCACGTTGGCGCGTGGGCGGCCGCCGCCGCCGCCTCCGCTGGCGGTGGCGGCGGCGGCAGGCTGTTGGCGGTTGGGCTCCTCCAGGTCGGCCAGGAACGCCCGGTGATGCGGCGGCATGTGCTGCACCATGGTGTCCAGGTAGCTCCGGAGCCACACCTGCCGAATGAGGGAGTGTACGACCGTACAGCACAGCGCGTGTGTGGCGCGGACCTTTCGGGGCGAGCGTGCAGTAACGGTGAAGGCGCGGCGCGTTTGGCGGACGTACATGCGCTGCCGCAGGCCGTCGCCGTCAGCAGGTGGAGGGCAGCCCGATGGGGGACGGCCGGCGGCGCCATGCCCTGCGCAAACCCGGCCCAGCCCAGCCGCGCCCGCATCGCGCGGTGCCAAGACGCGGCCCCTTGCAGGCCTCGCCGCCGTCCAACCCTCTTTACTTCGCCCAACTAGCCCACCCCGCCTCTACTCCCCCCGCGCCCCGGCCCCCTCCCGCGCGGCCGCACCTCCTCGTGCCGTATCCCCAGCGCCGCGTCGAAGGCGTGCAGTATGCTGGACTGGGCGCCCGTCTCGCCGTACAGCTGTACGGCGCACACCCAGTACGGCAGACATACGGGGAGGGGAGAAGGGCAGTGGCCGCGCCGTCATCAGCCGCACCGATGGTAGTTCTTCCATGGTGACGTCGGTGTGCGGAACACAGCTGCTGGGCCCCGCAATAGGGTAGTCTGCTGGTGGCCGGAACGGTGGATGGTGGCGGTAATGCCGCTCATGGTAATGGTGGTGGTGGTGGTGGTGGCTCACAGCTGCAGCGGACGGGCAAAGCGGACCCGCCTGCCCCTCCCTTCGCAGCTCCGGCGCCAGCTACGCCCCCAACCCCTGAGCCCAGCCGAGACCCGACCCCACCCGAGACCCGACCCCACCCGCCTGCCTTTACCCGGCCCGCACCTGGACGGGCTCGTCGCTGACCCCCTCGTACACCAAACCCTGCGGGTGGGGTTGGGGGGCGCGGGTTTGGGAAGCGTCCTCGGTGGAGAAGACGGGGCAGCGAGCAGGGGGCAGCGGCGGAGGCGGGGACGGGGAGAGGGTGCAAACGCGAACCCCTCCAAACGCGACCCCCTCCCAACGCGACCGCGTCCGTGGCGGCGTGGGACGAGGGGGGAGGGAGAGCGCGTCGCCCAACGCAGGAGGCAAGCCGTGTACGGCCCGCCGTACGGCACGTGCGTCCGCGCCCGTGCCACATATCGTACGCACCTGCGGCAGGTCCGGGTTGTTGCGCCAGCCCGACATGGGCGTCCGTACGCGGTTGTAGTAGATGTACGGGTCGCACTTTTCGCCTGCGGCCCCGAAGCCGGGGCGGTTGGGCGACAGTTATAAGACCGTTGACGTAACTTTGGCGAGCAGTCGTGCAGCGGGAGGGCAGCGGGGGGGGGGGCGACGGAAGGAGAGGGGTCTGGCGCCGACACGTTGCGGCGGGGGGGTGGGGGGAGGGGTTTGGCGGCGGCCGGGCGCGCGAGCAGGGCTGGGCAGAGCAGGACTTGGGGCTGGACGGTTGGGGTTCAATGGCGCTCAACACAACATGGGGTGGGTGGTACGGTGTGGGTGTAGGTGTGGGGATATAGGATGTGTGTTGAAATGAAACGACGCATACGCGAGCGTAAGCGCGGAAGTGATGGTGGGGCGTGTGTGTGAGCAGGGGGCGGGACAAAGCCCCGCAGGAAGCCCCCAAGGGATGGGGGACGGGTTGGGGCAACCCCACAGGCGCCAGCGCCAGCGCCAACGACCGCCGCTCGGCGTAGCGATGTCGCCCCCGCCTGGCTGGGTGGCTGGGTGGCTGGGTGGCTGGCTGGACACCCCGCTGGCGGGCAGCCTGTGCGTCAGCCTGGAGAGTGGAGATCCCCCCAAACCCTACCCCCACTCCGGTACCCGGCCGCCGCCTGCCGGTGCGAT
>LSYV01000015.1:1832127-1844209 GCA_001584585.1 Gonium pectorale
TTGATAGGAGCGCCAGCGGTCGGTAGAGGGGAGGTCCAGGTTCGCAGCCGCCGGGGGCCCAGCGCCTATCACAGGAAAACAACCCGCAGAGGAACCGAACCCGACCGCGCGAGCGACTAATACTCACCTATACCAGAGGAAAAAGCGGACGGGACCCAGGAGGAGCGTCCCGTCGGGGGCATGCGAAGGAGGAGGCGGAAAACGTCAGTGGAGCGCTAAAGGGGCCGAGCGGACAAGACCAAACGAGCAAAACTAAACTATGGCTATGGGGCCCCCGGCGGAAAAAGAAGAGCGGGGCAGGGGGCCGGAGCGGGAAATAAGGGTGCGGGAGTACGGCAGCCCGGGGACCAGGAGACGAAGGGACACACCAGAACCCGAGAACCCAAACCGAAGGCAAGGGGGCAAGCGGAGGGGGCAGGCAATACTAGCGGCGGAGTGCGGTCCGTTGCCGGATCCCCACAGCTCCGCCGGGCGGGGTGGCCCCCCGCAGTGGGGGCCAGCCCAGGGACGTACCAGCGCGGGGCGATCAAGCAGTGGGGACACGGTGAGTAACAAGCTGGAGGAAGTCGAGGCGCGGTGTGGGGGGGTTGAAGGGAAAGAAGAATGAACAACGAGCTGGGCGCCAGCAGCGTGTGTGTGTATGGGGGGGGACAGGCGTTCGTGCGCGGCGACACGCGGGCGGCGCGTGGGGGCCGCTCGCGGCGCAGGGGTCCGTCCCGCCGCTGTCCCCAACCCGCCGGCCCGCGCTGCACCTTGGGGTGGCGGTCGCCGATCTCCTTGCCCGTGCCACCCAGCGTCACGTTCTGCGGCGGCAGCGAGCGGGCGGGGGCTGCACGTCAGCGACAGCAGCGACAGCAGGCAGGGGAGAAAGGCGGGGGATGGCGTGCGGCCCAGCGCCCAATGCCCGGCAGGCTGTGGCGGCCGCATTCCGCGACGCACACGGCGCCGCGAGAGGAGGGGGGGGGCAGGGCAGCCGCAACCGGGAGCGCACGCTGGGGGGGGCCGCCGGGACACACGCGCGCGGGGGAGCATGCGAGAACCCAGCACGTTGGCCCCGGCTGCGCCCGCGTTCCCCTCTGCTACAATAAGCTGTAATAAAACTGCCGCCTTCCGCCTTCCCCAGCACCCTTGGGACGCAACCCGCAACGCTACGCCCGTCGGCCCCCTGCACACGCGGCGGCCGCGGCGCGTGCGGTCCGTGTTTGGTGTGGCTCTTGCCTGCAGGATGGACACGTTGTTGCCGATGGTGGCCGTCTCGCCGATGACCACCCCCGTGCCGTGGTCCAGCAGCACGCCCTTGCCGATGCGCGCGGCGGGGTGGATGTCCACCGCAAAAACCTCGGAGCTGCGGCTCTGCAGACCGTGGGCCGGGGGCGGGGCGGAGGGGGGCGGGGCCCGGGGCGGAAGGGCGCGGGCGACGGGAGGTGGAGTCGGTAAGTGCCAAGAGCCGACCATTGCCGCTGATGTTAGACTCCGGGTGCGAACACGAAACATTTAGATTGTCAGGGAAAGGTTTGCGACCGGCGGCCAAGCGACTGGTACGGGCTGTGTGCAGTGGCATCGCCGGCGGCTTGCACAGGGGGGGGGCGGGGCAGACGTGGCGAAGCCGCCCGCTGTCACGCCCCGCTCCCTCCCTCCCTCCCGCCCCCCTGCATTGCCAACTGCGAGCCCCCCGCCTCCTCGGCCCTCCCATGTTCCCCTGGTGCCCTCTCAATCTCAATCACTCAATCCCCGCCCAGTCCGCGCCCGCCCAAGCCCATCGCCCGCCGCGCCCCCTCGGCCCCCCGCACCTGCAGCGCTAGCGCCATGACCTTCTGCTTGCGCCCCCACAGCGCGTGCGCGATGCGCTGCGTCTGTAGCGCGTGGTAGCCCTTGTAGTACAGAAGCGCGTGCGAGTAGGAGGTGCAGGCGGGGTCGCGCTCGCGGCAGGCGGCCATGTCGGACAGCGCGGCGCAGCGGACGTCGGGGTCGCTCCGCAGCACCGCGTGGAAGATCTCAAACAGCTGCGGGTGAGAGACGAGGGGGGGGGGCGGGGGGCCGGCAGGGGGCCTGAGGTTCCGGGAGGCGATCAGGGTTACATTCCTGGGCTTTCTGACCAGGCCGTCTACCTACTAAGGGTCTAGGGGGTCCGCGTGCGGTGCCGGGAGGAGCGGGTTGCGCGTGCGTGCGGGCGTGCGGGCGGGCGGCCGGGTGAACGGCTGATACCTTGCGCTGCCTCCAGGTGCACAGGGGCGACATTGCGGGCGCGTGGCCCGCGCCACCCACGCCCGCCCGCCCGCCCCCACGGAGCTGGTCGGCGACGCAAATCTCACCAGCCCACCCCCACCCAACCCCCCTGCGCACAGGGGGCCTGCCCCTGTGCGGGGCCCTCCCCCCCACCGTGCCGGCCGCCCCACCTGCGTGGGCAGCATGGTGCTGTTGGCCAGCCGGTTGGCCAGCACAAACGCCAGCGACAGCTCGAACGAGTCGTGGCCCAGGATGGAGGCGTACAGGAAGGAGCTCAGGAGCGGCTCGGAGGCGGCGTCCGCCTGGGCCTCGGTCCTGGGGGCGGGGCGGGGCGGGGGTAAGGGCGGACGGGGGGGGGGCGGGGACGGGGACGGGGGGGGGCGCGGGGGGCGCGGGCGGAGTGGATGGTCAGAAATAGGGAAAGGCGTTCTCACTAGAGGCGCATGCCGTCCCGAATCACCCAGGCGAAGTAATGAAAAGTCCCTCCGGCCCAACGTCCCACAGACCGGGTGGAGGGTGGGGGGAGGCGTAGGTGGGGCCGGGGTGGAGGGCGGGGGGAAGGGGCAGGGTGTGTGTGCCGGGGTGAAGGGTGGGGTGAGGGACGTTTGGGTTGGAAGAGAAGACGAGAAGGTCTCATTTGGGGGTTGGACGAAAAGACGACAAGCTGGGGGCGGGGGGAAGGGGGTTTGTGGACACGGGAAAGGATGGGTGTGGAAGGGGGGGAGAGAAACGGGAAGTTGGGGTGGGTGGGGGCGTGACCGGCGAGGTGCGGAACGGTGGGGGTGCTGGTTGGGGTGACCCGCCGACGGATACAGTCCGGCTGTGGCGGATGCGGGGTCGCCGCGGCCTGCCGGGCACCCAGATCGCACACGTTACCCCGTGCCCTGACGTAACCCACCCTCGGCACGCGGGGGCGCGGGGGTGCGTGCCGGCGCCCCCAGGCCACGAGGCCGAGGCGGTACCTCAGCAGCGGCGGCTGACGTAATACCCCCGGAGCGTCCCAGACGCCGACTGCCGTCGGCGCTCACCGAATTGCGTTCCAAAGGAGGTCCCCTGCCATGCCCATCGTCAGCGCCTGCGACTCTTCGTCGCAGACGTCAATGTCCACGCTGCTCTGTAGGTACACCGGCACGCCCCGGCGAGTCCAGTCGACAGAGTCATCCTCTCTGTCCGACGAGGGCCCTGCCTTGCTGCTGGCAGAGGCGGACTCCGCCTGGCTCGCACGCACTGCGACGCAAAAGCGGTTCCTTGTGGCTCCTGGTGCAGCTAAGCCAGCTCCAATTCTCTGAGGCTGTCCTACCTCGTATGTACCGGACCGTGCAACGAGAGGGGGCCGAAGAGGCGCCCAGCAGCGCCTGTGTTTGCTGACGGTGCAGGGAGGTCGCATTCGCTGGTCGCATTCGTGTGCAAGGTAACAACGTCATGAGTGGCAAGAGCGAGCAGCAGCTAAGCGCGCTGGTAAGCCAGGATAGGGTTAAAAGTGTTAAAACAAGGTGCTCATAATCAGCAGTTATGTAATTTACGATGCTCAGGGCAAAAAGCAATGCGCAGAGGTACCGTATGCTGCGTGGCCAGCACGGCAGGGAGTTAGCAAAACGGTCTCCGGGACTGCACGCCGCAGTCGTTGGGTTGATGTGCATTCTCACATAACGCCTTGGATGCTATTAAACAAGATAGGAACGGGACGCATTGTAAGCAGCATTATGACACGCAGAACCCTGATGAACAACAAGCTGGACCCGACTTACTGATTGGAACAAGGACGATAGTATGTCGAGCGTGGTGCTGGCCACTGCCGGCTATGACCATACCGTGCGATTTTGGGAAGCCACCAGCGGCTGCTGCTACCGGACGCTGCAATACAATGACTCGCAAGTTAACAAGCTTGAGATTACTAGCGATAAGACTCGGATCGCCGCGGCGGGGAACCACAAGATACACGTGTATGATGTCAACTCGATGGACCCCAACCCGCTCCTAACATACGATGAGCACAGCGGGAACGTCACGGCAGTGGGATTCCACAAGGATGGCAAATGGATGTACACAGGTGAGCGGCGGGGAGGCGGCGGAGGACCGCCAGCCCGGCGGTGCGGGGCCGGGTGACGGGGCCCGTGCGCTGCCGCCAACAGGGCCGCCTGGATGGCAAGTTTTCCCGAATGTTCTGTGTGCAGGCGGCAGCACCTATTGTGCGCATGTGTAAACCCCATTCCTGCAGCTCTTCGGCCCTTGCCAGCTGCCCCGAGGACGCCCCACCCTGTCGGGTTGCTCGCTCAGCGGCCCTAGCGCAGATCATGCCTCCTCACACAGCGTGCCGCTGCCCTGCCGCTCCCTGCTCTGCCGGTCTTTGCCGCGCCAGGAAGCGAGGACGGCACGGTCAAGGTGTGGGACACGCGCGCCTCCTCGGTGGCCCAGCGCAGCTACGAGAGCCGCGCCGCCGTCAACAGCGTGGTGCTGCACCCCAATCAGGGGGAGCTCATATCGGGTGGGTCGGGCGGCCTGGTGTTGTTTGGAGCCCCTCTCCTACCGGGTGGCGTGGGGGTTGTTAGGCGGAGCCGCGACCACTGCCAGCCGTGTGCCTTACATGCGGAACAGTATGCTCAGCCTATCCCCTGTGTGCCTTGCAACCACTCCCCTATCCGCGCTGTGACCTAAACACTCGCGCCTGCTGCAACGCCCCGCCCTCGGCACCCCAACCCGTCCTCTCCATTACCCTGTGTACGCCGCGGACCGGAACCCAGGCGACCAGACGGGCCACATCCGTGTGTGGGACCTGACCGCCTCGGCCTGCTCGTGCGAGCTGGTGCCCGAGATCGGCACGGCGGTTCGCTCGCTGACGGTGGCGCTGGACGGGACCATGATCGTGGCGGCCAACAACAACGGCACCTGCTACGTGTGGCGCATGATGCGGGGTGGGCGGCGGGGAGGGTGGGCGGCGGGGAGTGCGGCGGGGAGGGGTGGGTGTACAGGGAGAGGAGGCTCAGCGAGGTCTGCCTGTAGGGAATTCCCGTGGAGCACGCTGTTCCGGATGACTGGATGGATAGGCGGGTGGGTGGAAGTGGAGGTGCTGAGGTGGAGGGCGAGGGAGGACCGATCACCGCATCACCGGGCTGGAGCAGCGCTGCGGCTCGAGCCGTCCAGGGGCGCCGCTTGCCGCGGCGCTGCCAGAAACCCGGGATGCGTCACCGCTACGGCATCGGTTGCGACGGCTGGACTGGGCGGCGACATGGATGCTGCACCTGGCATCATGCCGGGTAGTAGACCAGGGAACCGGGGGGGAGGTAATGAAGAGAGGAAACGGGTGGGCGCCGGAGGTCGGTCCCGGGGCAGTCCATGCAACACGGGCACGTGGCAAGGGTGGCCTTGCGAGGCTGTCTGTGGACTGGAACGGCCCTCCTCTGTCTTGCATGTGGCAAGGCCGCCTCCACAAGCTCCCGCATCGGCGCCCCCACCCGCAGGCGCGTCCCAAACGACTCACTTTGAGCCGCTCCACAAGCTTAAGGCGCACGCGAGCACTATCCTCAAGTGCCTCATCTCGCCCGACTGCCAACAGCTGGCAACCACCAGCGCTGACAAGACAGGTGCGTGGCCCGCGGGGCTGATAAGACGCGTATTGGGGGCAACTCCTGCTCCTGGCGCAGGCGTTCGTAGGGTCGGTAATAAAGCAAACAGGCTGCGAGGCGCGAAGACGCTGCCGGCCAAGCTGAGGGGCCCCGGCTGTTGGGGTGTAGGCTACACGTGCGTGCAGCTGCAGCCTGGGGCGCGAGCTGCCGGCGCCGGTGGCGGCCGTGTTGGTGCGAGGAGCGGCAGCGCCGCGGGTGGTGGCCATGGCGCCGCTGCTACGGGTGGTGATGGCGTGGCCGCCGTAGGTGGCGACGGCGCCGGACCCCCGGTCGGTGCAGCGGACCGCGGCGGCGATGGCGGCGGTGGTGGCGACGCACGCGGCGGCGCACGCGCTGCTGGCTCCGTCAGCTTCAGCGGGAGGGTTCCGCACTTCCGGGTGCCCTACACTGTCCAACAGGCATATTTGCTGCCACCTTGCAACGCATGTTGCAGTGTCTACCCCTCTGCAGTGCGTGCCTGTCCCCAGCCCAACCCAGGCGCCGACCCGATCCCCTAACCGGAAAGGCGCGACGGCCTCTCACACGAGACTCTCTTTGCCGCGCGACACCATCCATCTACGGCCCCCAGCCCACATCTACTGGAGCCTAGCACACTCCGACCCACAGTACCCCCCGCCCCCGTAACCCCGCCTCCCACCGGCGCCGGCCCGCAGTCAAGCTGTGGAACCTGGACGGCTTCACCCTGGACCGCACGCTCGTGGGCCACACGCGCTGGGTGTGGGACTGCGTGTTCTCCGTCGATGCGGCCTACCTGGTCACGGCCTCCTCGGACGCCACGGCGCGCCTGTGGGACCTGTCCTCGGGGGAGGCCATCCGCACATACAGCGGCCACCACAAGGCGGTCGTGTGCTGCGCGCTGAACGACTCGGCCATTGAGGGCCGCGACGCGGACGGGTGACAGGGTGTAGGGTACCGGCTCTTGTTCGTTGGGTGCAGCGTGGCCGTAAGGGCAGCGCTGGCCGGCCGGCGGGGAACTCGAAGCACGCGGCTAGATCCGCAGGTGGGAGGGTGGCTGGTGGGAGAACATGTCCTGTCTGTTGGTGGAATCGGGCTGGGCGGGCAGGGCGAGGCTGCGACGGCTTTCCGCGCTGAAGTGTAGCGACTGCGGGTACAAGGCAAATTACTGGACGGGGATGGTGCACGGAGCTCCTTCGCCCCCCTCCCTGTTAGGAAGCAACCGAGGCGCGCATTGGGCAACATGCTGGTCGTTGCGCTCGGCGGAATCCCGTGCAACGAATTGCTAGGAAGGTGCTTACTGGCCTCTGCTGGGCCCGGGGCCCTTGCGTCCATGTTTGAGGACTTCCTTGAACCCGCACGCCGTATCGGGGGCGCCGTTGTGCGGTTAGGAGCCGTAGGTACGTGCGCACGAGTGTTGTTACTGTCAGGGCAGACCGCTGACCGCGGGGCTTTCCTCCGCTAATGGACAGTCGGGTTGTCGTCCCCCAAAAATTGCCTCAGGGCACATGGGGCACCCGTCTGCGCGCCAGTGCCTCACGCTGCCCGCAATCCCGCTTGCGGTTGCGCGACGCCGGTATGGAGGGGTCCGCATATCACCGGGATCTATCTACCGATAATCAGCTAGGTGGCCTTGGAGCGCTGAAGGCTTGGTTACGGTACCGGGTTGGGGCTGCCCCGGGCGCAACGTTCCTGGCCCCGCCCCTACCATGCATATGGGTGTTGCCGCACTATCAACGCCAGGGCTGGGGGCTTCCTGTTGATGCGCGGAAGCTGGATGGTGCACAGGTGCAGCGCGGTGTCATGTTACCTTTGACTTGTCATGACTCATGAGTAGGAAGGATTGGAGACGGGCTCAGGCGTCCAGGGGTAACATGACAATATGTACGGCTGCAGCTGTGTCAGCAAGGCGGTACAAGCCGCATGCATCTAATCATATTGTGCACGATCACACGGTGCGCGCCTCCATATCCGGACACTTTGCAGATTGCCCCAGCCATGAAAACACCCCAAGCATGAGTTGAATATGCTACCCCGACGAGACGTTCGGCTTCTTGTGCCCTGCAGACCCCCACAGCTCGAAATCCACGGCCACGGCTCTCGGCGGTACCCCACTCACGTGGGGGTAGGTCATCCTAGGTGCGCAGGATCAAAGCTTCGCCAGAAATCATGCACTCCACCACCCACCGGTTCCCGTTACCCCACGATACACCTCTCCTTGACCTTGACATATGCACGCTGCGCGCCGCTCATGCTACAGCAGTCCCTGAGCTGGTGGCACCACAGCGACAAAAAGGCGCCCCCCAAGGGCCCTTTGAGCAAGCACGCCAGCCAGCTCCGACGGCCTCTCCGTCACGGCAGTTCGGGGCGCGGCATCCTTTATGCGCCAGCTGCCGCCTTGACGGCAGAATGCTCCATGACTAATCGGTTCAGCGCAGGCGCCTGCACGCCCACGACCCGCTCCAGCTGCTTTCCATCCTGTCACAAGGCGCAGAGACGGGAGAGGAGGTGGGCACGCGCAAAGTGCAGTGCCACGAGTCTGCATGGCTTGCCGCAATAAGGGCTGCCAACGCACAAGCATTATCACTTGCCCGCCACAGCACAGCAACAGCACGGAAGTCCCCGGCCTACAGCGCAACCCCCCACTGCATTGGACTTGCATCCAAGAACGTTTCCTCACCTTGAAGAACAAGAAGACGGGGATGCACTTGCCCACGTAGTCCTTGAGCATGGGGAGCCGCTCCGCCGCTACCTGCGCGCGGGATACATCACGCGGACGACAAGGGTTATGGCACGCCCCAGGCCGGAGGATGCACACGGTGCACTCGTGGGTGCAGCACCACAGTTCTCGGACCCAACCCTGGAGGAATCACGCGCCTGTCCCGCGGGGTATCCCATTTCTGTCTCCTACAATTGAGGCCCTTCCCCTCCCTTCCCCTCCCTTCCCCCGGTAGAGGGACGCTCTCCCGCGTCTCTCCCGTCCCGTACCGCGTAGAACTTCAGTGGCCGGTCGTTAAGGTCGAAATACAACCGCTTAAAGGTTGACTGCACCGCCTTGCACGGGCCGCACCACGACTGGTACACCTCGATTACTGCACGGGAGCCAAGTCATGGGCTTCCTCAGCACGAGACTATAGCTGTCGAAGGAACCGCAGCGGTGAGCAACATGCAGCGCCCTCCAGCCCAGGTTTGTGAGCCTGTTGCAGCCCCTTGAGCACCTTGCAACGTCCCGGGAGTGTCAAGAATCTCCGTCTTGAACTGGGACTCCGATGTCAATTCCACAATGAACGCCATACTTGCTAATGTGTGTGAGGAGATATGTTTATTAAACAATTCGCGGACCTCAAGCAGGACTCCGCATTCGTTCAGCAGTTTCCAACTTCGAGTTATGCTTGCGGGTCACGTGTCGTCTTGCGTTTGGGGCCTAGGAAGATAGACGATGTTGATTCACGTCAGTTGGAAGGCTGCCTCTGAGTACATGCGGTTGTACTGCGGAGTACGGGTTGGGTGCGGAAGGACAAGCGGGGCCAAGGGCTGCACCAACGAGAGGTGAAACTCCAGGGATCATCATGGATGATGCGGAGGACGAGGAGGACTATTTCGCGGGGCTGGATGCGCTGCTCGCCAAGCAGAACGAGCTGGCGTGGCTGGTGGGGCGCAGCGTCACAGTATCCCCCGCTCTTGTTGCCTGGCAGCCAGCTGAACATGCGCGGGTGCTTGGGCCAACCGTGCGGCACCCGTCGGCGGATGCGGGTGACGACGAAGCCGATGTCGCCGCCGCTACGCACGGTGACCGCAGCGGCGAGGGCGAGGGAGGTTCGGAAGATGCAGCCGAGGATGACGTCAGCGAGTATGTGCCCAGCAGCGAGGGCGAGGAGTCGGAGCTGGCTTCGGAGGACATGGCGACGGCGGAGGCGGCCGCGCGGCGTGTCCTGGAGGCCGAGCTCGATATCGACCGGGTAAGGCGATACCCGACAGCCGGGCATACAGCATCGCGGGTGGCGTGGCCGTTTGCCGCTGACCTTGTGGCGCCTGCGCCGCCTGACCTGCCCCGGCGTGTTGCCGGCAGCCCTGCCCCTGTGGCACCGGCCCGGCGGTGCTGCTGGTGGGCTATCGCTGGCGCCCTGCGTGCCGTACCCTGCAAACCGCCACGTGTGTGTCGCAGCGCGTGTTGAAGTCGCTGCCCATGGCCTACGCCACCCGCAGCCTCGTGTCCGGTCCGTCTTAGTGCGCATCCGCTGCCTTGCGCCGTTACACACGCCCTCCACCCCGACACTGCTTGACTCCCCGTCCCGTCCTCCCCGCCCGGCCCCGCCCCGCCCGGCCCCGCAGCTGGCAGGTGAGCATCGGAGCGGCACGTGGCTACTCGGCGGGGCCGGCGCTGGTGCGCGGTCGACAGTTGGCGGGGGTTAATGCGAGTACTGGCGGACGGGCAGCGGCTGCCCGCCTTCTGCACAGGGCGGACTCCCGGGCGGGCGGGCGGGCAGGGCGCCGCTGACAACGCGCCCCCGTCCGCCGCAACGTCTCGTGCTGGGCGTAGCGGCCAGGCCTGTGTCGATTGCCCTTCCAACCCTTGGAACCCGTGCAGCCGACGGCGGCGCGGGCGGCTACGGCGCCGGTGGCTTGGGCTCGGATGCGGACGCGGCTACGGACGAGGAGGCGCCCGGGGACGGGCCGGACGCGGACAGCGGACCGGAGGAAGGCACCGACGAGGAGGACGACGAGGGCGGGGACCTGGACAGCTACGTGGCCCGGCCCGAGGGCGAGCAGCTGCCCCCTGGCAGCCGCCTGGCCCGCCTCTACGCCGCGCTCGACACCAACCGGGCGCTGCAGGTGCGGCCCACGGCCGGCGCCGACTCTCAACCCGCGTGCCGTGCCCTCGGCAACCCCCCACGCCTCGCGCCCTGCACCCGCGCCTCTCCAGTGAGAACGCCTACCTTCTTTCCTATTCTGCCCCCCGCGCAGCTATTGACTGGCCCCCTCTTGCTCTGCCTCCCTCCCTCGCACCACTGCTCATACCCCAACAACGCCCGCGCCTGGTTCACGCTCCGCTTGCCCGCCTCCCGAACACCACTACCACCTCAGCGCCAGCTGGTGTCGATGCTGGAGAAGCTGGACTCGCATTCGGACCTGTCGTACACGCTGGAGCGCAGGGTCCGGGAGCAGCCGGTCGTGTCCAAGCCGACCAACGCGGAGGCGAGGGCGCTGGGTGCGTGACGTGGCATGATGGCGCGGCGGCTGGCGTGAGACGGAGGACGGGTTGTGCTGGGTTGTGCTCCCAAGGCCGAACGGGGCATGAAAGGCGGACATGGCCATGGCAGGCGGACACAGTCACCGGCTGTGTCGACCGCTCTGCAGCCCTCACCCCTCTCGTGAGCCATCTGCGCTTCCCCGCGTCTCCGCGTCCGCCCCCCGCAAACCCGAGCGTGTTCGCGCCCCACACACGGCCCTGTAGCCCTGCCTTCTTTCCCGCCCGGCCCGACACTTACCCCCTCCCCCTCGCCCCTCGCCCCTCCCTCCTGCCCCCGCAGCCATGTCGCGCGCCGCCGCGCGGGCCACGGGCGCCGCCCCTCCCGCCCAGCCCCTGCAGACGAGCCGCTTCTGGCGGGTGGGCGGGCTGCTGCCCGCGCCCACCGCCGAGTGGACCAGGCTGGCGGCGGCGCAGCAGCTGCCTCCCCGGCCCTACGAGCGCGTCCGCTGGCCGCACAAGTAGGGGACCAACCGGGCCGCGGGCGCAGGGCGGAGGGCGGAGGGTGGGATGGGGAGGGGAGAAGCCGCCAGGCGGGGCCGGGACGTAGTGGGGCCCGGGCTGAGCGAAGGGGACCGGTCGAAGCGGGAGGTGAGGGGTCAGGTCGTGAGGCTGGCGTCGTCGGGGGCGGTGCCCTGCTGATGTGGGTCCTGGCTGGGCTGGGCCAGGGCGCGGCCAAGTCGTCCGAGAGCGCTCTCGACCGCCCGTCCAACACACTTACTGCTGGCACGGCTGCCGACCTGGCTCCGCTCGGGATTTGCAGAGGACGCAGCCCGTGCTCACCATCCCGCTGACCCCTTTCTCCTGGTCAGGCTTACCCGTTTTCCAAATTCCTTACTCGACCCGTTTTCATCCAATTCCACTACCCCTACTCCCCTCCCATTCACCTCCGACCCGGGGCCCCCCTAATCCCTGATCCGCCTCTGCCCCCCTCGCCGCTGGCCAGGTCGGTTGACGCGCTGAACCGGGGCCTGATGCTGGAGGTGCAGGCCCTGCTGACGCGCCAGGTGCTGGAGCGGGTGGCCACGCA
>LSYV01000015.1:1869709-1898029 GCA_001584585.1 Gonium pectorale
CAATGACGGTTCCTCCGGGCTGGTGTGCCCGGGCGACCCGGGGACCATCCTGTACAGCGTGCGAGGCAGCGGCGGCGACCCGCGCAACGACGTGTCGGCGGCGTCGGTGTGGCGGCTGGGGGCGGGCAACATCTTCTGGATCGGGTCATCGTTCAAATCAGTTACTAGCGGCTTTGGGAAGGTCTTGGCGGCGGCGGTGGCGCAGTCAGCGCCGCCACTGTTCCAATCCCCTAAGCCTCCGTCACCGCCGGCGGCGTCCCCGGACGTTCCGCCAGCCGAGCCGGAGGTGCCTCCACCGCCATCACCGCCACCGCCGCCGTCTCCACGGTCTCCCCCCTCGCCGCGCCCACCCATTCCGCCCCCTCCCTCCCCGCGCCCATCGCCGCCGTCGCCCCTACCCCCACGGCCTCCCCCGCCGTCACCATTGCGCTCACCTCCTCCGCTTCCGCGGCCGCCTTCTCCACGGCCACCAGTGCCGCCAGCCTCATCTCCGCCCCCGCCCGTGCCTCCACGGCCGCCCCCGCCTCCGCCTCCAAGCCCACCATCGCCTCCGCCATTGCCGCCACCCTCGCCCTCGCCGCCATCCCTGCCGTTGCGTCCAGCCCCGCCTGTGCCGCCTGCGCCATCGCCGTCACCCCGCCCGCCCTCACCCCAACCTGTGTCGCCTTTGCCGCCAGCAACGCCGGCCAACTTGCCCCCATCTCCTTTGCCCCCGTCTCCTCTGCCACCGTCTCCGAAACCGCCGTCTCCGAAGCCGCCATCTCCTTCACCATCGCCCGCTCGTGCCCCCCCTTCGCCGCACCCGCCACCTTCATCATCACCACCCACCTCTCCAACTCCCTCGCCGCCCAGCCCAACATTGCAGCCTCCGTCTCCTTCCCGCTCCTCAGCTCCCTCCCCGTCTCCATCTCCCATGCCGTCCCCTCGTCCGCTAATCCGCTCCCCGCCTTCACCCAGCCCACCCCCCAGCCCCCGCCCTCCCACTCCATCGCCAGCCCCAGCCTCACGGCCCCCGTCGCCGCGGCCGCCCAGCCCCTCACCACCCGCTCCACTGCAGCCCCAGCCGCCTGACACGTCAGACAGCTCTCCTCCTCCGGAAAACGACGTGCCGCCGCCCTTCGCGTGGGATGATGCGCCGCCGCCCGTGGAGGAGGAATCCCCGCCGCCGCCCAGGAGGAGGCCGCCCCCGCCACCCAAGGCGACGGGTGGGTGAGGCTGAGCCTTTCCCCCCAGCTCGGGCCCTGAGCAGCAACGGACGACATCGGGACGGGAGTGAATGGAATAGGATGCTGTTGGGTCTGGGCGGGCGCGAAGGAGTCCGTACCGTACCGGTAGTACGGTGAGTGGAGCAGCGCGCATGCACCGGGGGGCTCGCAGCAGGCTGGAGGTGAAGGTGTTTGCGAGGGGCCGCGAGGGGCTGCGGCCCGCTGAGCGCACGGCTCCGTGGTTGCGCCGGCGGCGGCGTGAGACCGCGTTGCTGACAGCCGCGCCTGCGCACGTGAGCCGCACGCGTCGCACGGACCAGGGCGGGGTAGCCTGTAGTATTGGCACGGCCTGTTTGAAGGGCCGGCTTTCCGCCCGTGGCAGTCCATGCACGGTGCGCCAGGCTTTACGGGAGGTCAGAGACTGAGGACGGTTTGTTGGTTTGCGAGAGGGAGGAACGGCCGGTCGGACGCTGACTGGGGTGCCAGCAACTCTCTCTAAGCCCTGCACATTCTGGCCTGGCGACGTTTGGATGCCCAGCGCGCTTGCGTCCACGCGCTTTGCAGCGCACTGCTTGGCTAACATTACTTTGCCGGCATGCGTACGGCGCAGGGATGCGAGTGGGAACGGGAAGCTGCGGGCATACATGGCGGGGACGGGGCGGACCGGCGCTCGCGGAGATGCGGGTGAGCGTACCCTATGGCGTCGGGGTGCTACCGGCCGTGCGCGGGACAGCGGCCCTGGACTCATCCTGCCCGTCGGGACCGCCAAATTGCTCGTACACCCGCATGGGCTGAGAGTAAGCTGCCCCTAGCACACACGATAAATGACGTCCAGAACGCTTCGCACACCATACATTCAATGGTAAGATGAGAGATGGGCGTGCGTCAAGAAAAGCGGGCTATGCCTTTCGGGGCTACGGTACTCGGAGCGCAAGGACCGGCCTGGAGCTGTGAGAAGAGTCTTCGGATGGGAGCATGTAGCTTTGAATATGACCGGAGGGGGCCTGACGCGCGTGGGTAGGAGTTGCAGTAAGACTGGGTGGATGGCACGGTCGGGGAGGCCGTACGCGGAAGGGTACGGATGCGCAGACGAACATTCCGCACGGCAGCCCACGGCTTTGGCGTTGTCAGTGACTCCGACCAATTGAGGGCGAGGAGCCTGATTCAGCAGGCAGAATACATTGATTCATGATTCGAGGATGCCGCTGGCGTTTCCGCACGCCCGGCAGCCATTGGTGCTTTGTTGTGAACGTGAGCGCACGCGACCTGGTGCGGGCCCGTGCTGTGCTCGGGTGCTGTTGGACAGCTTGCGCTGACGCACACGCTGCCGTTGTTAATTGAATGTTGCTGTTGTGACTGATGAGCGATTGGATTGCTTCGGATTCGCACCCAATGCCTGCCTGGACGCAAGCTCCGACAGGGCCGTCCTCCACTCGGACCCACGGGTCACCCAGGGCTCCGCTCGCGCTGCCTGTTCGTCACGATTCCAATGCCGCCATCGCTAGACCGGGCCGTATGTACTTGCGCAGCGTGATGTTGGGATGACACTCTATGGTTGGCTGTTAGGGCGCCGTACATAAGTGGTTCGAGTGTTCCGCAGCACGCCCGCAACTGCGCATTCGTTATTGGGCGCCATGCTGGTGGCAGTCTGTACGGTTTAACGCGTTGCTCCACAGGAATCTTGTCAATCTGTCAGGAAGGGCAAGATGCGACAAGTAATTGACTCGTCAAGGGGCCTGCATTGACCTGAGGGAGCGACCGAGACGGACGTCATGTTACTTCGAGCCAGCTGGGGAGACTGGATGACAGAGTTTTCAGCACATGCCGCAGCCATGTTAGACACCGTTTGTATGTAGCTACAGCATACTGTTGTGATAGCACACTTGCATTGCGGGCCGTGGTGCACTGTAGCCACGACCAAACCCATGGTGTACGGCACAGGATGGTGGAAGTGAGTTAAAGGTGAGATGCGACACAGCTGTTGTCTACTGCCAGGTAGTACAATGATTCCGCTCAGAAGCAGTAAACCTGGGGCCCTCCCATCGCGCGGCCGCGCTCATGCCCTACATGCAAGGATATGCTGCGCTCTGCCTGTCAATCATACGAAGGGCCACACGGTTCAATATACACACATACAAAGCTTAAGAAGAGACCAAGAGCCGGAGCTCGTTGGCAACCTAGGACCGAGCACTTCATCGGCGAAGTGGGCGCAAGCACTTTGTGCGACGGCGCTGTGCGCGGCATTGGCGCTGGCGCCCCCGTCACTCGCAAACCCATACCAGGAGAGCCGGAAGACGATCATTCTTGGCGTCTCCTCCGAGGGGTAAGGCGGGCTACAACACACGCTGGTGCGACACACCCTCAACCCTCCCCACTACCATAGTCGGGGGTTGCACGCCCGCCCCAACACCATTCGCCCTGCCTTGGGCCAGTGCGCATTGGCTTGTGCCCTGCGCCTCGCTTGAATGGCCCGGCTGGTTGTCCTGATACTGTGTGCCGCTGGCGGTCGTGCTCTCGGCTGTGCCCCAGATGCAGCTAAAATCTTTGATTGTTGGTTTACTGCTTTGCCGTAGTAGTCTCCAAGGCGGAGCTGCCCCATTGACCTGACGGGAAGCTCGTAGTGGGGCCTTTACGGGGTCTGCTGAGCCTGCCTCCCGTGCCTCAGCCCAACACTACCCAGCAGTTCTGATGGGTTCTGTGTGCCGCGGGTGTGCCGTGCCCCCGATGGTGCCCGGCAGGACCATCCGCGGCTGCCAGGGCAACGTAAACCCCAACTGCGTCTCCACAGCCAGCACCAACGAGGTGGGTGTGCGGGCTGCTGGATTGAGGAGCCGACTATGCTCTTCGCAGCAGGAATGTGGGGCCCCTGAGGGGCGCTGCAGCCCCGCGGACCCCTGCCGCGGGCATTGGGGCCCTGCTTGTCGCCTGGACGGAGACCGAGAGAAGCACATGCGCGCAACCGGCTCCAAGGAGGCGTTGCCGCGGCATGCCAGACAGCTGGCAGGCGGGGCACGGGGAGCGGGGCACGGGGGGCGGGGCACGGGGAGCGGAGCACGGCTGAGCTGGGGGTCCAGATGTAGGGTTGGTCCAGGGCCGGGCTGGCCGGCGAAGGGCGCACAGGAGAGTCACTGAGGGCGCTGAGGGTGCTTGCCTTCGGCGGGAAGTGCGGATGCTCTAGGGACTAGGACCCACTGCCAGCCAACTGGCATAACCAATCCCCAAGCCCGCCCTCGGCCCCGCAGCTGTACGCACCGGCATGGCGCGCCAACACGCGGACCGCAGAGGAGGCAGCGCAGGTGGGCGACCGTGGGCTTCTGATGCAGTTCGCTGCTCAACCATGCGCATTGTCGCTTCAGCGCTCTCTGCCGGTGTAGCGATGCGGCCGCGGGGCACCACCCCCTGAGGCTCGTCTGCTGAGCACTCCGATCCACTGACCCCTGGGGCCGCCAAGCGAGGCTGGGATGCGGCTGCGATGTCATGCAGTCGATTCAGGCTGCCGCGCCCTCACCACCACGGAACTGGCAATGCGGCTGGGACGCTCCGCCGCTTCTGCTTGGGCACTCCCATGTAGCACGCGCCGCCAGTCGCCTGGCCCAGTGTGCAGCCCGCTTCACGCCGCCAAGCCCTCTCGCTGCTCCCGTTCCCATGCCCCCGTGCTGGCGCCCTGCGCTCGTCACCATCCTCTACAATACCCACCACCCCCCTGCCCCATGCAACCCGTTTCCCCTTCTGTACTTCCCCCCCCCCCGACCTCTGCGCGGCCGCTTGGCGTGCAGGTTCTGGAGCGGACAGTGCTTGCGCGCTACCCCGAGTGGTCCCTGGCGCAGAGCCAGACGCTGGACATCGGCGAGTACCGGGCCTTCCTGGTGCCCTCGCTGTTCGGCAAGGACATAGTCGAGTGAGTGGCCTGGGGCCACTCCGCCTGCCATTGGGGCACGGACCGGTGCAAGGACGCATGGGTGTTCGCGACGGGCAGCGGTTGACACCGGAGAAATGGCTCGTGGCGTCAAGGTATCCTCCTACAGGAGTGGTGTCGTTGTTGGGTTCGTGCCCAATCCTGGTTGGTTTGTCTATCGGGACATAAGAGCAGTCGGTTTGCTCGGCCTGGCTGTGCGTGCGATGCCCACAGGTTCCTGATTAAGGACGAGTCGGTCAACAACCGGAACTGGGAGGGCGACCGGGAGGGGCCCTTCGTCACCTACCGCTCGCTAGCAGGTAGGGCCCGCTGACAGAGGGTTTTCAGTTGTGGTCCGACTGAGCATTTGAGGACTGCGTGTGCGCGCTTCCTTCTGGTGCGAGGGCAGTCGCGCGCCGAGGACCGAAGATGCAGACCCCAGGATGAAGGGTTGTACCTCCGGAAGCGTGCCGCTGAAATGCTGTCGTCTGCGTGCTGCGGCTTAGCCGGTGGCCACCGTCTCCCGCCACATTTCAGCGTCAGCCTGCCCTGCGCCGAAGCTTTGCGCTGGAAACCAGGCTGTTGAGGCCCTGACCCGACCGGCTCGCGCCATACCGCTTCTGCCCGTTCTCTTCCCTGAACAGGAAGCGTCAAGTACATCTGGCCCATCCAGCAGCCCGTATCAGACTTCGGCGCCCAGAAGACTCGGCTTCAGGAGTTGCGGCAGCAGCTGGGCTGGCAGGTCATCGGTTGCGAGCTGATCGAATGCTACGAGTACTAAGCACCAACACACAACGCGCTCGGCGGCGGTGGTGCGGCCCCTGAGCGCGTGTACGAAGTGGAGTGCCTGGGCGTAGTTGCCACGGCGCAGGGGGAAGCAATTTCGGCACGGCACATTGCAGTGTACTCCGAAGCTTTGCGTTTGGACTGTTTCTGGGACAGAAACCGCAGCAGCAGAGGGGCACGGGGTGGGTACGTCGGGCTGGCGGACTGGCGTGGTGGAGGTGAAGGTAAAGTGGGACATCAGTACACGAATGGGCTCGAAATGTGAAATGGAAGGCCAGACCTGTGGCGGGAAGTGGCCCCAAGGAGGGCGTTCGACTCGGGAGGCTCATGGACTCGGCCACGCCAGTCTGCAGCGAGTCCGGCAAGTGGACACCAAGGACAGTCCTGAGCACGAACACGGTGCTCTGTACCCTGTGCCGCTGTAGCCTGTGCCGCGTTGAAACAAGCGCCGGGACATGGCGATGCGCGATGGACATGTCGTGTCAACCCTCTTGTCAACATATCAATGTGGCCTGGATAGGCATGTGTTGCACAGGACGGGCGTGTGTTGTGTCGCTAAACAATGCCAGAATCCAGCAGCTGGCTGGTCCTCGTCCTTGTACGGTTCCGTAACTAATACTGTCATGAATGGGAGCAGAGAAATCGACCAAACAATAGGTTATAGAAAGCACTTCCAACTAAACCATGGCGTCGCAGTGCGTCAAGCCTTTCTCGTCGCAAGCTTCCCCAGCACGTAGCGCGCAGAAGTTAACGCGAGTATCTAATGTGAGTCGACGAACGTTTTACGATCATGCGCGCGATGATGTCTCTGTGCAAGCATATGCTCTCTGGCCCTGTATACTTAACAACAACGGTCTATTATACCCTGGGTTATGCCTCAATGTCCATCGTCCATACCTAACCTCCGTGGCAGGGCCGGGCCCGCTCCGTGGTGGTTGCGAGTGTCCAACCCCCGCATCAGCACGTCGGGCGCCGCTCGCTGATCCTCTCCACGGCCGGCGCAGCAACGGCGGCTCTGCTGGGTTCCCTTTTGGGGCCCTCCCCGGCTAGCGCGGATGTGGTGAAGGACCTGCTGCGCGGCTACACGCGCCCCGACGTCGGCACGCAGGTGCGGCTGCTTGGGCCTGCGGTGCGGCAGGGCGGTGCGGGGTAGAACACATACGCTTTGCAGGTGCTTCCGTAGCGCAAATCGAACTTGATCACCCAGCGCGCCAGCAGCGGACCCCAGCACGTGCACCGCTTTGCTTTCGCACCTGCAGCTTGACCTCGCACATGGGAGCAGCCCATCCTTTCTGGCGTTTTGCCGATAGGTGTGCACGTGCACCTGCGCGCAAAACGCGCATGGCATTTGCTCCAGTGAAGGGCGCCCAGCTGACGGACTCTCAACCCGTCCCCAACAAAACCTTACAACGGTGAACCCCTGTCCAGGACGCCGTTGTGATTCTCATGGACGCAAGGTCCACCCTCAAGGAGATCCAGGTGAGGCCCTGCAAGGGCGCAGGACCGAGGAGTGATGGCGGTGCGGTGATGCGAAGAATGATAGCAGTGCGGAAGCGTTGTTGGGGCGGAGGACGGGGCGGGGCAACAGGTACAGAGCAGAGCCACCGCGGCACAGCTGCGGGCGCATGCCTCCACCCCGCCATCCCAGGATACCGTGCGCATGCGCTGGTCAGCTGGCCGGCAGGCGTGCAGCGCCACGGGATCTGGGCGCCCCTAGGCGCCCCTGGCCGCCCCTGTTTCGACCCCTCTCCCTTCTTCGCTGGCCCTCACCTCCCAGACCCACAAACGCCAACCCGCCACCCCCGCGTGCCCGTGATCTGCTGCACTGCACACCGCAACGTCGCATGACTGGCTCTCCCTGGCCGTCCCGGCCCTGCCCCGCCGTGCGCCACGCGCCCCACGCCCCATGCGCCGCGCCATGCAGGGCATCGCCGCCACGCCCTCCGACAGCGAGGAGCGCTTCCGCGCGCGCGCCTTCTGGCCTGCGTACGCCAAGCGCCTGCGCGCGGTGGCGGAGGCGGCCCCCGTGGTGGCGGGGGTGGTGGTGGGCGCGGGCGACAAGGAGGAGACCCTCAGCGAGTACTATGGCGGCAAGGCGGCGGAGGGGGCCGGGGTGAGCCGCATGGGGGCGCGGCGGCGCGCACGGCGCAGCCCTTGCATGGGGACCGGCAAGTAGGCGGGCCAATCCGTGCGCCAAGGGCTGAGAAGGAGCGCACGGCGAGTGTACAGCTGCCGGGCGCCTGGGCTGGGCATTCCAGCGGCGACTCACCGGGTGACCCCGCGCGGGCCCCTCAGAGGCGCACTGGCACGCTTGACGCTTTCCGATTTCCCAGACATGCTATTCGTGGCAGTTGCGGCTCGGACCTGTTGCTTTGCTGTCCGTCCTAGTTCAGAGTGGGTTCACGCTTGCCCTGCCCTGTCCCGTGCGCCCTGCAACCCCAAGGTCGCTGACGCAGTGTACCAGGCGCTGGGCCGCGTGCTCACCATCTCGGGCCGCACAATCCGGGCAGAGGCGCAGGCCAGCCCCCAGGCGGCTGCGGACGCGGAGGCAGCGATCAGCAGCTTCCTGCAGAAGGTGGGGCGCGGGCGTGAGGGGAGGCGCGGGGGCGGGAGGGGCGCACAACAAAGGGACAGCGCTGGTTCTCCTCCTGGACGGGCAAAGCGCTGTGCAGCCGGTGTTGGACCGCAACACCCCTTTGCTGTCTCAGGAGCCCGGGAACTCACCTTTATGCGCAGGGCAGATGTGGGCATGACCTCTTCCGACGGCTTGAGAACCCTGGCTCTGCTCGTTGCCCTCCAAGGGGTCCATCCTTTGGATTGCCCATTGCGCGTCGGCGAAGATGTAAATTGGTATGTGTGGCCCCGCAGGTGCCGACCCCTCTGCTGGAGAGCGCTCAGGAGTTCCGCGTGGCGCGGGCAGCTGCCGCGACGCGGGCATAGAGGAGTGTGGCGGCGCGATGGCCGTCTGGGGCCCGGCGCCAGCGGCTGCGGCTGCGGGCGGGATGGACACCGGCTGGGTGGACCATGGTCGCCAGCCAATGGGGGCTGTGCCACGAATCCATAGGGTGGTCATTGGGTTGAGGCATGAGCGCCAATGGCCGTGATGCTGTATCCTGTCGTATTCTGGGGAGGTCACCTCGCCGTGCCGCTCCTTACGGTCCTGTGTGCCGTTTTTACTCAATGTGGGTCCCCGGCCATGGCCGCCGGGCGGAGCGTGCCGCACTGTAGCATACATGTCTCGAGGTGTGGTCAAGCACGGCTTCCGCAGGCACAAATGGAGGTCATCAGCGCGCGGCAGGGGCAGTTGGGGCCATGCTCTACCTCAGGTTGTTGCATCTTCGTGTGTGGGGAATGCGGTTTGAAGGGTGCAGTACAAGGCCGTTACCGGGGGAACTGTCTCAGTTATGACGGCGGCTGTCATCCATTGGCGTGTGAGGCGCGACCCTCAGGTGTGGCGGGCAGAGGTGGACCGCCCACGCGGAGCGGTGAGCAGGTGCAGAGCCCTGGGCTGGATCACCACCGCCGAAGACTGACTGGTGATGCTGTTTGGGCCTTTACGGCGGTATGCGGACGCGGGCTGGATATCGCTGTGGCATTTGCGGCCGGGTGGCGCCGCTGCCCGTACGGTACGTGGTGACCAGAGTCGGTGGATGGCCTTTGGATGCCTTCCCACGGCCCTTACCATCCCTACTGCACAGTCGGCAATGGTTCTCGGCTACACAAGCTCACTTCCTTCAACCCATCCCACTGGTCAGCCGGCCACGTTTCACCCTCTGACGCGAGTAACCTGACTATCATTGTTGGCAAGGGGCGACAGGCCAGCAATCCATCGTATTCGGAGCTTAACACCTTTTGCACCGGCAAATAGGAAGCAGCTGAAGCAGCGGCACTGCCCTGAGAGCTCAAGGATGGCAGGGATTCCTCTAGGGCCTCCTCCCGTGACCCCAATTGCCAATGCGGTCATGCTCGCGCCGGAACTGCCTGCCAACAGGCCTCAGGTGGGCAGCCAAACCGCCGCTCTTGGTCCTGGATCGTGCTGGAGGTGGAAAGCTTCCGCTTTCCAATCCGACATTATTGCTGTCGGATAAGACGGCTAAACTGCATACGCTGTATATGAGCCACTTGATCCAAGCACCTTGTGAAGCAAGGAGCGGCTTGCATCTTGTTCCGACCCGTGGGTCACTACGGCCGCGCGGAACCGTGGCGGACCGCGCTCATTGACCGGGTGGTCACTTGGCACGACTGCGTTGGGTGCCCTGACGAGACGCACCTGGGCCCCCAACGCCGCGTAAAGGGAACGAGCTTGCAGTTCCGATGCAGTCATGCAGCCCACCCTCGGCGAACACTGTGGTGGCCCTTTGATCGCAGACGCACGCTACGCCGGAGATCTCCAGCACGGCGCCCTACCCGGGCGGTCCGCCGCTGCTGCTGGGTGAATACGTACCCGCTGCGCCCCGCCACACCATCACCCCGGCCGACGTCGAGAGCCGCGCCGAGCGAGTGCACGACATGACCTGGCACGACAGGACCGCAGGTGGGTGGGGGGATTCGGGAGCAGCGCCTCCGGTCTGAAGTCAGCGCTTGGTGAAAGCGGTGCCCGGGCAGCTCTGCCGCACGACAACGGTTGCGGGTTACAGTTGCCCGTCAAAGCCGGGAAGGCCATGGGTAGATGGGCCTGCCTAGGACAGCGTCTCTCACACTCGCATCGGAGCATTGTCGTCTTGTACACAGCTGTGACCGCGCTGGATGTGCCTCACAGCGGCATGTGTTGGCCATGCAACAGGCCGATGGCAGACCTGTGCATGGGGGCAGTGGCTGCTCTGCGATTAGGACCGTACCCGACGCGTGTCATATCGGTGCGGACATGTGCCATACCGCCGCCCGCTCTGCCATGCGACGTCGGTGGCTTGACAGAACACGAAGAATATGCCCCGCCCGTAGCCATGGGATCCCCTGCCACTGCTGCGTGGTATCCGTGATGCGTGCTGCAGACCCCATCGGCGGTGCCCGCCTGGACCCACACAACCCGGAGGTGCCCTTTGGGGCCACAGTCATAGACCTTGAGGGCCAGCCCATCACGTCGGAGACCGGCCCGGAGGTCGACCCATACTGCCTCACGTCGCCGTCGGCGGCTGTCCTGGCAGCGGCGGGCGCAGTGGCCAAAACGGGAGGCGGCGATGCAGACGAGCTGCTGGGCGATGGGTCGCTGGAGGACGCAGTTGAGGCGGTGGAGGCGGTGCGTCGTAGCAGTGGCGGCGGCCGGGACCGCTTGGACGAGTGAACGGGGGCCCAAGGCGAGGGGGGAATCAGGACTCGCTGATGTTTGGGTTGCTCGTTGAAGGTAGGGACGCGGTCATTTCTTCGCGCCCGCCCTTTGGTAGTGAGCTAGTGACTTGTTGTCTCGTGTAACCAGGAGCGGGCCGTGCTTATGTTGTGTGGACAGTCGCTTCAGGCCATGGAAAACACATCGGCGTTGCGGGTTACACGCGCCCCCTGGTCCCTGGGGCGTTGTGGACCGCGTTGGCTGGACGGCGGCGCAGGAGGGGGGCGGAGCATGGAGTGGTAGCCCTGGGCCGGGCTTTCCACGCGGACTATGTCTGGTCGTGCCGCAGAGTCTCATCTGCTAGGGCTGGCGGTGGCCAAACGCCAACCCGACGCTGTTATGCAGGCGCTTGTTGAGGGCGGCGGTTCCCCGTACACAGTCGCAGAACGCCCCTGAAATGTCACCGAGCACTTCTCAATCCCAGCCGTTACAGCAGACGAACGAACCCAGCCCTCCTCTTTGGCCTTGGAAGAAAGCTTTCCCCAACCGCGCGCGTGTTTCAGTCGTGAATTATTTCTGCTATTCGCTGACGCACCAGGGAGATTCTTGCAGCATAGGGTCAGCTGAGGCTGAGCAAGAGCCCGCAAGATGGCGGGGGTTCCTCTTGTCCCTCCTCCCATCAACCCGATCGCCAATGCGGTCATGATCGCCCCGGAACTGCCTGCCTGCAGGCCTCAGGTGGGCAGCAATCCAGTCACCGTCTGAACGTCTATCAGTCGCGCATATGTATAGGTGCATAGATATGCTCACGACTGAACAAGTGCTTAAGCTTGCCATAGCCGACCCGTGGGTCGCAATCCTAGGGCAGCACACGGCGGCGCGGGATTGCGCTCATCCACGGGATGTGGATGCCTACAAACACTGCCATACCTCCTCAGTCTGTGTCAGGCATACCATCCGCAGGGCAGCGCGTATCTGGTCCCCGACGCCGCAGCCAGGGATGGAATGGTTTTACACTGATAGCGAATGCATCTTCAACGCATAACCTGACCGTCCTTATCGGTACCCGCCCAGCGAGCACAGCGCGTGATGATACCACCTCCTACAGACGCACGCAACGCCGGAGATCGCCAGCACGGCGCCCTGCCCGGGCGGTCCGCCGCTGCTGCTGGGTGAATACGTACCCGCTGCGCCCCGCCCCACCACCACCCCGGCGGACGTCGAGAGCCGCGCCGAGCAAGTGCACGACATGACCTGGCACGACAGGACCGCAGGTATGTGAAACGCAGTTTCTACCTACACCTACGTGGCGACTCAGTACCCCGGCCGTCGAGGGCATACGGAATGAATGTGTTGTTGTAGGAGTGCCATGTTCGTAGAGGCTGCCTTCGCCGTTTCTGGTTCTCTTTTTTCATGTTCACTTTGCGACGCGTGCCGCGTTGCGCCCATGCCATTACATTCACGACGAAGCAGCCGCGTCATGTGAGACTGGGAAAACACTGCACCGCACTCCGTGCTGTACCCGCGACGCCCATAGGAAATATGGTATCATTACCTGCAGCCACCGGTTTCATGTGTCTTGCCGCCTGCAGACCCCATCGGCGGTGCCCGCCTGGACCCACACAACCCGGAGGTGCCCTTTGGGGCCACAGTCATAGACCTCGAGGGCCAGCCCATCACGTCGGAGACCGGCCCGGAGGTCGACTTATACTGCCTCACGTCGCCGTCGGCGGCAGTCCTGGCAGCGGCGAGCGCGGCGGCCGAAACGGGAGGCGGTGGTGCAGACGAGCTGCTGGGCGATGGGTCGCTGGAGGACGCAGTCGAAGCGGTGGAGGCGGTGCGTCGTAGCACCAGCGGTTGCTGAGGAAAGCCGCAGCTTCCAAGAGAAATGGCTCGCGCACCGACGCATCGTTCCACGGCCAGTTCTGAGGCGCGGCTATCTCCGTGCACAGCCGACAAATACCGCCACGCCAAAAAAAACGCACTAAACAATGACAGATGGGATAGGCGGAAAGATGAGTTGAGGGTCTGGAGGGTTGCGCCAGGCGGTCTCATGTGGGTTGTAAGAGTGGTGAAGGCACGTTGCGTGGGGGAAGAGTCGGGCGGGCAATAGCTAAGGTTTTTCAGATTTTCACCGTACAAAGCTTGGACCATGAAGAGACGTTACAGACGTGCTCCGCGAATGAAGGCGGCGCCGCACCTACGAGGGCTGTGCTGATTTATTCGCGAGGACGGCCGGATGGCAATACGTGCACGGCGGTGGATGCAGGACTGCTGCCCTGGCTGCCCTGGCTCGCGCATAATGGGAACCGCTCTCACGACGTCCCAGCTGCTTGGGGCATTCCTTCAACACTGGCATTCCTCGCGAGTGCACCAACCGTCTCCGAAGGACTGTCCGTACTTTGGCTCTGCATGTACGCTTTTGCATGGCGGCCGGCGTGGGATTATATAATCCTTCTGCGTCGTCACGGTTGCGAATCGTTGCTGACTGCTGCTGTGCACCGTGCAAAGGAGGTTGAAGGCTCCGAGGACGGTTGCAGAACTAACACGTTAAAATCAATACGACACATGCGGTTCCAAATACAACAGTTGGCACTCCTGCAAAAAGGTACATACTCGTAGAGCATTGCGGCGTGCGGCACCAGACAACACTTGAGGAACAATGGCTATGGCGGCCTGGACTCCAGTTGCCGAACCGCAATCAGCCTGCATGCACAAGCCGACCACATCGCACTAACAGCGGCAGAAACGCCGAGGCCCAGGCCACGACATGAGGAACATAGGACACGGCGAGTACACAAGATCGTTAAGACACGCCAGGAGGCACACAAACAGTCCCGTGGCTTTCATTCCATACAAAAGGGTGACAGGTCCGGCGACAACCCTCAAACAGGGCGGCGACATTTATGGGCCAAGAACACAAACACACGCGGGCTGTTTCCGGCCCAGGGCGCGTGGCCCTTCCGCACGTGGCAGCGGAGCCCACTCGGCGCCGCCACTGCCGTCACAAGTGCAGCGCGCTCGCCCCGACAGGTCCGCTCGTAAACGCGCATCTCCTGCGCCTCGCCAGTGCTCTCCGATAAGCTCTTGGAACATAAGCCTCCGGGTCTCACCCCGGACAACCTGCGCGCCGCCGCCATCCGCGTCCGCGCTGCGCCTCCCTCGCTGCTTCGCGCCCATCGTTCAGTACCCGGTCACCGCAGTCATAGCGCTGGCGCCACTGTGGACATGCGACACGGCGCCGCAGTCTGCGGAGCCCCGCCCGCCGGCGGTGCCAACCTCGGCCTCGGCGCCTGCCTCGGACTCCGTCTCAGCCTCAGCCCCGAGCCGCGGGCTGGCGCACGACGCGCCGCCAACGCTGCCGCTTCCCCGGGAGCCCAAGCCCAAGCTCCGGACAGCCCTCTTGACCACGCGCAGCGAGCTCTTGATCCGGTTGCTAAACGTATTGCCACCCAGGACTGTGTGCGCGTCGGCGGCCGGGGAGGGCATGGCGCTGCCGTATTCGGAGCGCGGGCTGGTGGCCAGTACTGGCCGCGGACGCCGGTTGGCGGCGGCGCCGCCGGTCTCTGCCGTCGACGGGGTCGCCGCCGACATCCCCGCGCGCACCGGCCACAGCGCTGCGGCAGCTGCGGCGCGGGCAGCGTCGTCCTCCGGGCTGTACGGGTGGTGGCGACCCGAGGCAGCGGCAGCAGCGGTGCACAGGCCCAGGGTGAGAGGGCCAGGCGGAGGGGACGTTGGCGTGCCGGCCGGCCGCCGGGGAATGGGGCGCACGGGCGTGGTTGGTCCTGAGCCGCCGGCGGGGGCTGGCTGCTGCGGGGCCGGGCCAGGGGAGGGCTGGCAGTATTGGTTGTGTTGCTGCTGGTGCTTGCAGGCGGGCCGACCGAGGCGTTCCGGGGTGTAGTGGTCACGGGGGGCGTGGGGGCCCTCGCCGTCAGGCTGGGACGGCCTGCGGGAGCCGTCGGCGGGGGTCTGTACCTGCGGCGGCGACGGCTGCCGCAGCACAGCGCCGCGCACGCCACCGGCGCCGCCGCGCGGCGAGAGCGGCGGCAGCGCTGAGGACTGCGGTGGGACGTACGGCATAGCGTATGGCATACCAGGCCCGTACAGCTGCTGGTGCGACTGACTGTGCTGGAGATTGGACAGCGAGGCATACGAGATGCCGTTGGCGTTACCGGGCGTCGGCGGCGCCAGTCTGCCGGCCGTGGGCTCTGAAATCGTGGCGGCCAGCGGCGGCTCGGAGCTCGCGCCTGCAGTACCACGCATCCCAACTGCCGCGGGCACGGTCACCTGGCTGCGCAGCGGCCCCATCCCGTAGTGGCCCGCGCCTTCGGAGGCCCCAAAGCCGGCCAGGCCCCCATACGCCGCGGACTCGAACGGTGACCCACCCACCCCGCCGTTGGCGGCGGCATAGTATCCGGATCCCATAGCGCCGGCCCGCCTCGAGCTGCCGTGGACTGCTTGGCCGGAGGCGTGCAGAGGCGCCGAGTCCGCCGTCGCGCCGCCGCCGCTGCTGGTGCGGGCGCTGTGCGCGGTGCTGGCGGGCTCGTCCGAAAGGCTGCCGCAGCCCGGGAAGGAGCGCTCCGGCGACGGCGACGCCACGGCCGCCGGGCCGCTGGCGCCGCGCTGCGGGTGTTGCTGCTGCTGCTGGCCGCGCGACGAGGAGGAATCCGAGGTGGAGGACGTGTAGTGTGCAAGCGTGGGGGCCGAGGCGGCGGGCTGCAGCAAGGAGGACGGCGTGCCGCTGTCAGCGCCACCGTCAGAGCCTTGCGCCGAGGCGGGCGCCGAGACGGCGGCGTCGGGGGCCATTCCGAAGGCGCCGCCTCCCTCGCCGCCGTGCTGGGGCGGGTAGGCGTGCTGGTGCAGGTAGCGGTGGTGCACGTGGTGGGCGTGCGGCTGCGGCGGCGCCGTGTGCGTCCGCGAGAGCCCCCCCGCATCGCCACCGCCAACATCGCCGTCGGCAGCTGCGGTGCCGGCGGCGGCGCACTCGCCGCCGGCCGGCGCGGCGCCGCCGACTGACGCGGCGCCGCCGCCCGACTTGAGCTTCTGCTGGCGCTCGGCGGCGGCGACGGAGGCGCAGTGCACGGCCGCGTCGAAGGCGCCAATGCCCTCCAGCTTTAGGTGCTGGCCGGACAGCGGCTCCTTGCAGCCAAAGGTGAGCGAGATGTCCACGTCCTCGGGCAGCCGGAAGAGCTCCCGGATGCGCAGCGTGAACTCCTTCAGGCCGTCGGGTCCCTGCTTCACGGGGATCCTGCAGTGCGGCGCGCAAACCGCAGACGTATGCGGGCGGTGGTGTGTGGCGGTATGGCGGCAGCTGGCGAATGGGCTGCCCGGTGGTACGGCCACGCAGGACGCGCCGTCGGAGCCCATCCGAGGCATGTTTCGTCCGCGGCTCCGCTACTCGCTTACGGCCCACCACCCACATGCTGCCACGACCATCCCTGGCTGTCGTGCGAGCCCGCCGCGCCCGGCGCACCCCGGGTCGCCGATCCCGCCCGGCCGTCCCCTCGCCCACCTGTGGATCTGCCCCTCGAAGTACACCACCATGATGGGCTGCACGCGCTGCACCTCGGGCTTCAGGTTCTCTGGCGTCAAGCTGGTCTTCCAGTCAGCGAGGTTGCACTGGCAGAACCTGCAAGTTAGGCCACACGATCACGTGGGGTTAGGACTGGGTACAAGCCCTTGATTGGTCATGCAGTGAAGTGTGCCCCATTCCCGCCAGGTGCAAGTTAAGCTACCCGCAGCACAGCGACCTGAAACAATTATAGCGGCATGGCCTGAGCCATGATGCACGACGCACGGGGCGATAGGCGACAAGCGGGGGTTCGGCTGCGCACCTGCAATTCGTCTCCTCCAGCCGGCCCGCCTGCTGCAGCTGCCAGCGCGCCAGGCAGCGCGGGTGCACCTTGCGCGGGCACTTGCACGGGTTGATGAGCGGGTCCTTGTCCTTGGTGTCGTCGAGGCAGATCCAGCACATGTCATCGGTCTCCTGTGCGCAAGGTGTGAGCCGAGGCGGCGGGGCCGGGGGGAAGGTGCGCGCAGCTCAGGAAGGCGCGCCTGCCAACAACCCGTGCTGCGGAGCCAGACCGAGAGCGAACGCTGGATGTTGGGAGTGCAGCTGGGAGCCGTACACGGCCGTGGCTGGAGCATACCACTCCAGGAGACGGCCAAAGGAGTTCGTGGGGTTTATGGCTCACCATGTCCGCCGGCGCCTGCCGTGGGTTGTCCGCCTGGATGATGCCCTCCTCTTCCAGCATCCTCCGTATCACTTATGAGTTAGAGGAAGCCACTGGGTTCTTCGTTTTCCCCAAACCGTCGAGTTGGAGCTGCTTCCGCGGCTCACGGTTTGCCAACCTGCAATGCACCATGGCAATACGGGTTGTCCCTGGATCTCCTGGCGTTACCCTTGGCGCTGTTCGGGATGAGCCCGTTGCGGGATGGCCCTTGTCTATAACCGCTGCAGCCCACCTCGCTCGAGCCCAGGAAGCCGACACTATTTGCGGGTCATGCATCATAAGACATGTGAAAGCTAGACCTTGTAGCAGTGGAAGCTGGCAGCTCCCAGCGGACCGACAAGACGACCCATGTCACCGCGACCGCGACAACAATCTTGCCTTTCAAAAATATATATCTCGCAGCTCGAGAGGATGAGGGAGAAATGGGATGTCCACGTTGGAGTGGGGACGCGGTTCTGGTGGGTGAGGATGTAAGAGTATCTAAATAGGCAGGGAGCAGGGAATGACCCGATGGTGACAAGGTCAATGTGCTCTGCCTAGTTTGTTCGCTGTGCCAGGGATGAAGTCCCTATAGGGAACTCCTCCAAACCCCTCGTGCCGTATTCGCCCGCCGTTTTCGCGAAGCCCGCAACGGGCCTGCCTAGCCAAGGCTACCGATACCACCAATGGTTGTTGATACTGCTCCTACGGTCCTCACGCTGTTGCTCACCGCCCAACTACGCGTTAGCAACCCTCTCAGCCACTATCATAACGTGCGGAACATATTGCCCTTCATCATTGTACAATCCCAGATTCTTGGAGCTGCATTTGAGGACCTGAGGTCGCTGCCCGCGCACGGGGCATGCTACCAGCGATGGGGACCTCCTGGTGGGAAGAAAACGGAAGAGAGTTTCAGTGCTCGGGGCTGAAGTGGCCAAGTGAACAGCGGGCGGGGGAAGACTAGCTGCGTTGGACCCCGTGACTGCACATCCATGGGCCAGGTGTCGAACCCTCCTCACCAACATTTCCATGTTGCGCAACACGTCTGTCTGTCCCCCCCTACATGCGGAAGCTGCTGCGTGTGCAGACCTGTGTAGGCCATCGCTTGTTTACGAATGTGGTTGCGATGCTCCACGGGTCTAGATATGGTTCCGGGCGCCCGTGGCTCACGGCCGAAGCAGGTTACAGGTTACACGTCCGTCGAAGCAGGGACACGAATTTGCCGTGTCCTGCGGGCTGCACAGGCTGAGGATTACATTGCCGCCACCCGTCGCCGCCACCCCGCAAGCCGCTAGCCATACGCGCCCCCAGCACGTCCATCTGCACTATCATAGCCAACACCTAGTCGCGTACTGCCATCCGGCACCGCCCAAGCTCTGTGGGCAATCCTGCGTTCCGCCCACAAAATGTTAGCTATGTCAGGTCCCAAAGGTGGCCCGTGCCAATTCTTGACACCACCACTGCCCATTTCATCCCCATTCTTCGAACCGGCAAAGGTATGCTTGCAAGGTGGGAAACGCCGGATCCGCCCGCAAATATGGCGGACCGGCACACGCCCCTGAGGCGCACAATGGCGCACGCTGCCGTACAGGTGTGGCGCAGCCCCCACATGATGCGGGGGACGGTGGTATCAAGATCTGCCGGTGCCAGCGGTAGCACACGACAGATAGGGTCACTTGGTTTGGGCTCAAATGCCCTTCCCGCTTCCGCTACAGGCTATCAGCCGTTCAAACCCCGACTGCTATCCCTCCTCACATTCCAAGCTTGTCGTTATGTGATCAGTGCAATGCTTGATGGACAGAGCAGCTAGAGCTCAGGTTTGGGATCAGCCTGTCCCGGGTGCGCTATCCCGGCGAGCCCGGCGATTCCCGGCGTCAGAGCACTGATTCAGCAGCACCCATCGCCCTATGTTAATCCAGGGTACTTCCATCTTCGCCTGGCCTAGACAGGCGTGGTGGCACAGGCCCCTGTGGCGGTGACCCGTAGGCCCCTTGTACCGGCTTGCATGGGGCGGAAGGCTCCTCGTATTAACATTATGATTATCGTCCATCCGTGCTATGTCAAGTTGCAAGACGTTTAAACTAATGATAACGTTCACATGGTGCTACATGGTGCTGCTAGGCGCATATGGCTTGTAAGCCGCTTGGAGCTACCCTAAGCTACATGCGAGTGGGAGAGTGAGGCCAGGGTTCGTGCTGCCGTACGGCGTGCTCCTCACCTGTCATAAGGCAGAGGGCAACCTGTCCGCATTGCGGCTTCGTGCTCATTTTGCGTTTGCGCTAACGGGACCGGCAGCAGCAATGCAAGCACAGCGACTTGCCTGCCATGGGCCGAGGGCTGGCGTTCGGGCATTTGGGCAGCGCCCAATTCGAAAACCTAGAGCATGCATTATTGTTGCATCTGCGCGGGAGGATGTGCTTCTCAGAAGGTGTGGCTCGGGCTCGCACCTCAGGTCAAGTGGTCGCGAGGCACTCACGATCGGCGACGCTCGCTCTTACGCAGTTTGTCGCTCTCTGCCGAGGTGTCAGTGCTAGTGATGGACGGGACAAAGCTGGTTGCCGAGGTAATTCACGTCGGCGTGCACCGGCGGTCCCCGGGTGGGGTGGCGGGCCCTCCTTCCCTCCCGCTCATGCATTGGTCGAGAATTCTCACTGCTCCCATCTCTAGTCGCACTGTCTTACCGTTTACGCCTGCCTTGCACAGCCTTCTGTGCTTCCTTGCGCCATGCACGGTGGCCGTCCAGACCCGCGCGGTAGGCAGTGTGCTATGCCGCACCGTTCGAACACCCGAACGAAGATCTCTCCTTCCGACCCACCCTTCGTCTCCAGGCGCAGCAGCGGCACAAGCTGGCGCCCACGGCCACCGCGGCCCTGGGCCGCACGCTGCTGGGCGCGCTGCTCATGGGGTCGTTCCGCAAGGAGGACGAGCAAGTGCAGGTGCGGCCCCTTTCGCGGGTGGACTGCGGGCAAGCTAGGTGTGGCGACTAGGATGTGGATGGGTCTGGCGGTAGGGCTGGGGCGGGAAGCAGAAGTGGGGTCCCGTTCCAACTGAGGGGTCACCTGCCCTGCGTCCGCAATTTACTTCCCTAAATCCTCTATCCACCCGGGGGCTCAGATCACCTTCCAAGGTAACGGCCTCGCCGGCTCTATCCTGGCCATCGCGGACACGCGGGGCAATGTCAAGGGGAAGGTCGCCAACCCAGCAGGTGGGTCGGCGCGGGGGGAAGCGAGCTGGGGGCGGCCGAGCGGGGGACTATGACGGAGAAAACAAGGGGAGGGAGGCGCTCGAAGGCGGACCGGTGCCCTTCATTCTAAGGGCTCGTGTGCCAATAGTTTCCATACCGCGCGCGCGTGGCTCCGTCCTACGAGCCAGGGCCGATGTGGATGCGGGACTCGTACGACGGAGCACGTCGGCGGCTGGGCGCGGCACCGCTTGCCCCAGGGTGCGGCAAGGGAACACGGTTCAGAGCGTCGACGTTACCAGTGCAGCGCAGCAGCGGCGGGTGACTAGGTCACCGAGGCCACCCATGCACGCTGCTCCCTAGGGCACAAACTCGTTGCTCGCCACGCGCCTCGCTGTCTCTGGCTTACCGCCTGCACCTGTTGGGCCTTCAGCTTCCACCCCTCGCCTCGCGGCCCCTGACCTCCGCCCTGTCCCCGCCTGCGCTGAATCCATACCGACTTTCCTTTGCCCGCGCGGCCCCTCCCCCATGCTGCCCCGATCAGCGGACCCGCCCCTCCGGCCCGATGGCAAGCTCGACGTTGGAGCCGCGGTTGGGCAAGGTGCGCCGTATCCTCCGCCCTCGTTTGCTGTCATGGCGCGCTAGGGCTGCTGTATCGTCCCTGTGGGTCATGCCGATGCCCTCGATCAGAATGCCGGGCTCGGGTGCGGGACCTTCATGTGCATGGGTACGGCGGTCGCCGTGGCGTGCCGCGGCCCCGCCGTGTCCCGAGTCCCGCCCCGGCGGTCTCGGACAGGAGAATGCTGCTGGGTACCTGCCCGCCCACGTCATCCCTACGTCCTCAACTCCTCCCAACCTCACGCGGCCTCTCCCTGGCTCCTGCCGCCCTCGCAGGTGTGCTGGCGGTGGTCCGCAGCCACCCCCTGGAGCCGCAGCCCTACACGGGCATGGTGCCCATTGTGTCGGGCGAGGTGGCGGAGGACCTGGCAAACTACCTGGTGAGATGGAGGAGTTGGGGGCGGAGAGGCAGGAGGATACGCCTTTTGTGGCCCCGTGGACAGGGCAATGAGGGGCCGGGTTGGGCCGTGTCCGGACCTGGGCAACTGTCTGATGCGGTGTGGGGCGGGTTGGGCGCGCGGGCCCTGCCGCCCCCCTGCGGGTCAGAAGTGCGGTGGAGGGGCATATAGCGGGGGATGGAGACGTGCTTCGCAACACTCGGGACCGAGAGGTTAGCGGGGCTGAGATGGGCACTGGGGACGTTCATAGTCAGGTTGTGCACATGGGCGTGGGAGCCGTGTGTCCTGGCTTATATTATTGCGTTCGAGCCGTGTGTGTGTGTGCTGCTGGGTACGCTGGGAGGCGCCACGATGGCTAGGACACGGACGCGGCGCAAGAAGGGGGCCGGGGTCAACAGTCCGAATCACGGAGGAAGACGGCAGAGGCTGGCAGAACATGCAAGAGGCGTGGGGTTGGGCGTGCAGCGTCGGTTGGGGCAACGTGTTGCCGTTCGCAGACTCGCTGCGTTGTGCCGGAACAGCGGGCGTTGGTGCTGCGGGGCGCAGCTTTTGCGTGCTCCGGGGGTAAAAGGCTTGGGCGCGATCGGGGTGCCACATGCTTCCTCTTGGCCCAGACTGGGCGCTGCTGGGGCGGCGCGCTTGGCCATGGCTCCTGAACTGTGACACCCACAAGCCCTAGTACCCCGACGCCACCGTTAGCTTCGCGGACATCCACCCTCGTCGCCTCCAGAGGCCAGCGGAACCGCTCCCTCCTCCCCCTCCTTGCTGTGCGTAGCTCCGCAGCGCCAGAACTCCTGTGTGTCCCGCTGTCCGCCCCCGACCGGCTGCCCCACGCGTAGGTGGACAGCGAGCAGACGAACTCGGCGATCGGCCTGGGGGTGTCGCTCGACCGCGACTGCAACGTCAAGAGCGCGGGGGGCTGGCTGGTGCAGATCCTGCCGTTCTGCAGGTAGGCGGTGTAACCGCAGCAGCGCGTGTCCGTGCCCGCAATCTGTGTCTTGCTTAGCATGTGCCGTACGAACTATGGACCTGGGATACGCGCCTGGTGCGTGTGTGGGTGGTGGGTGCCCGCATCCGGACCCAGCGGCTCTCGGCAATGTGTTGTTTGTGCATTAACTCGCCGTCCCCTTCCCATCCAGCTGGTATCCAACCGCTTGACCTGCCTCCCGTCCGCCGTACACCACTGCAGCGAGGAGACGCTGGAGGTGCTGGAGAAGAACCTGACCACAATGCCATCCATCACCACCATGCTCAACGACGGGCTCACCGCAGCCGACATCACGAACCGTATCCTTGATGGGCTGGGCGTGCTGCCGGACGCCGAGACCATCGTGCCGAGGTGGGGCCCTGGCGAATTCGGCGGGGTCAGCCTGTTCCGAGGCCGAAGGGATTCGCGGTAGCATGGCCAGGGGCAGCACAGCGTGGGTAGCGCGCAGCGTGGGTCGGCGGCAGAGACGTAATGGGCTCGTTCCCAGGGGACGGAGCGGTTCTTGAGGGCGGACCCGTCTGCGAACCCCTGGTAAGCGGACGTGTATTGAGACGAGCTGTTTGGTGGGTGGGGATTCACGACGACCGCATGCGATGAGAAGCGAGATTGCACCTTGGCTGCTCTGTGCGTGCGGGCTGTGTGGCCGTACCATGTCCTTCCATGCTGCCACATGACTGAGACGGGACACCCCGGTTGGCTCGCGTGTCGAACCGGTTCTGCGCTGGCTCCCTCTGCCGGGGCGCCCGCAGGTACGGGCCGTGCGAGGAGGAGGCGCTGAAGAAGCGCATGATCCGCGCGGTTGCTGCGCTGGGCAAGCAGGAGGTGGCGGACATCATCGCGCAGGAGGGCAAGCTCGAGGTTGGTGGGATGCCGTAAGGCTGTCGGGCGTAAGGGGTTGGGCGGGGGTTGGGGCGGAGCAGCGAAGTGCCGGTGGTTGCGTGTGAGGGATTGAGCACCAGTGGGTTCATTTAGTGCTGGTTGCGCTGCTGCGGACAGGCCCCACCCGCAGCCCTGCTATCCCGTGCTGTCATGGCGCCCAACGCGCCGCCGCAGTCGCAGCTAGCTTGCTGCCAGACGCTACGTTAGCACGGCTCCTGTGGGGTGGGGTTCTAAGGGCCTTTGTCCACCACGCACTCCACATTCGTTTTGACGTGACTGCTATGAGCAACTGCTGCGGCTGCCGCCCTGCAGGTCACATGCGACCTTTGCCAGCAGACGTACCAGTTCACTCAGCGGGAGGTGGACGCCTACATCGACGGGGAGGAGGTTGAAGCGGAGGCCGTGCGGGCATGAGCGATTGGCTCGTAGGCTAAGGAAGGCTACTGCGAAGAGAGGCTGACAGAGTGATGGCTGTTGCCGAACAGCAGCGGCGATGCGAGCAGGGGCTGTGGCTGCGCAACAACAGCCTTACGGCCCCTATAGTGCGTGTGGTCGATGAATGGATGGATGGATGCGTGCGTGCTTGCCCTGCCGACGAGTGCCCAGAGCGTGTACGGGAGCGCAGCGCGAGCGAGCCCGTTACAGGAAATTCCCGCAGCCGGGACCGGGGCTGCGTATCGCGTCGTCTGCTGGAATGAAGTCCCACGAGAGGTGGTGTCACGAGTGGATGCGTGAAGGAGACGTGCAATGTACGGTGAGGACTACGCGTATGCATCAACCTAGCGCTCAAGTTTGGATCTCGCCACAACAGCAACAGGACAGAGCGCGCCATGCCCTGCGCACGCCGCCTGCATCCTGCTGGCCTTGCGACTCGTCCGACGCGGTGCTTGTCTCGGTCGCTGGTTCCGCGGCCGCAGCTAGCAGTGGTGACGTTGAGCGTGTGTGGCGGCGCTGGCCCAGCGGCCCGCTCCTGCTGACGACAAGCAGGGGGGCGGGGCTGAGCGTCCCGACGGGCGAGTCAGGCCGTGCCGCCAGCGCGCCGCTCCGGGCGCTACAGCCCGTAGCAGCATAAGCGTTCGCCTTCACCGGCAGCGAAGCCAGTGTGCGCGCCTGTAACACTTGCTGCGAATGCGACTGCGCGCCCTCTTGCCCCTCCGCGGCTGCCGCCGCTGCCGTCGCCCACGGCTCCGCCTGCTGCAGCAGTGCGCCCGCGCGAACCACAAGCCCGTGTGCACAGCCCGCGCCGTCATCGCCACTGGTCGCCGTCGGCGCAAGCTCTCCTGAACCCAGGACTGGCATCCCGCCACAGCCGGCGAGGCGGCTGTGGTGATCGGTCGCCGACAGGGGCACGCCTGCCAGGTCACAAGCAAGCTGGACGGCGGCCTCGAACACGCCCTCTCCCGTCCTGGCAGACAGCGTGAAGCGCACGCAGCCGTGGCGGGCGGCAAGCTGCCGCGCCAGCGCATCGGGTACGGCCGCCGGCAGATCCGACTTGTTCGCGACAAGGGCGAGGTGCGGCCGTGCGCCGCCGGCGGCGATGCTGGCTCGATCGACGTGCTGCACGGCATGGGTCAGTGCCTCCAGCGAGGAGGGGTACGAGACGTCGTACACGAAGAGCACCGCCTGGCTGTTGTATAGGTACGCCAGAAGGGACTGGCTCGGCTCCTCGTTGGGGTCGGTAGGGCAGACGCTGAGGTCCCACAGCTGCAGCGTGATTGTGATGTCGTCACGCAGGGCGAGCTGGCATGAGTACCAGTCCAAGCCCGGCCGACTGGCGGCGGCTCGTTTGAAGCTGCCTCCAGCCAGGCGGCGGATGAGCGCGGTTTTGCCGACGCCCGGTGGCCCCAGCACCTGCATTGGGACAGGGGAAGGGGAGGGGAAGCTGGAACTTGAGAATCAGTGGAGGGGCCCGCTGCCTCACCCACCCGGGAGACCTACCACGACTTTGAACCGCTGCCTCATGAAGGCCACATTGTGACGCAGCTGGCGTGGCCCCGCCTCAAGCAAATGCCACGCCCTCGTCGCTCCGAGCCGGAGAAGCAGGGTATTGAAGGCATCTTAGCGGTGTGCGGCAAAATTGCAGGAGAGGGGCCGCGCGTCTGGACGGGATCAAGAGACATAGGCGCCTACAGTACGCAATTATTTAATGTTGTATTCACATCTTGTGTTTTCGGCGGCATGAGGCGGGATGGAAAAACCCAAGGAGAAGGAACTGGCACACACTTTCACGGCTCAAGCAGCATCTGCATCGGTAAGCTAGGGCTATGCGCATATCGTGCGTGCGTGGTACACCCAACCACTCGACGCATGTTTCATGGCAATACGGCATTCACGGCACAGTTTCCCTCGACAAGTTGCCACAAACCGCTAATATGTTACACGGGAGACCATGGCTGCAACGTCTCAGCCCGCCAAGAAGCAGCTGCCCGAACCAGAAAGCAAGGCGCACAAACGTGCACTGGATCTCCTGACGGAGGACTGCAAAAGAATTTGCACATCGTCGCTTAACAAGCCCTTCCAGACGCTTCAGGATGCGGTGGACCACCTGCTGCCGTTCCATGTGAGCTTTGCGGTCCCCTGTCTGACGCCTGCCTGCCTGACGCCATGTTGGCGGACAATGCAAGGGTGCTGACGCGGATGTGGGGTCTCGGGGGGTCACGGGGCAGGTGCTGAGCGACGTTGCGGGGTACGACGTCGATGCTGAGGAGGCCGAGGCGGCCGCTGAGGAGGGGGCACGCCTGCTCTGCAACCGCCGGGACATGGCGGCCGAGCTCGTTAACCGCCGCGCCGTCGAGCTTTGTGGACGGGTGGAGGACCTGCGGCAGCGGCTGGTGAAGCTGGAGGACCGATACCGCACCCGTCATACGCGGCCGCTACCGGAGGAGGAGCTCTTCATTGCGCAGGTGCTCAAGGAGGTGGCGGAGCGGACCCTGGAGGCGGAGCGCGCCAAGCCAACGGCCCTTAGCTCCGACTCCGAGTCGGACGAGGAGCCGGGTGACGGCAGGAAATAAGGAGTGAAGCGTGCGGCGAGGGGCGGCACAGGCAAGCGCTGGCCGGGGCGCGTCCTGACGATGGATGCAGTTCAGAAGGCTTCAGTTTTGGTGCCCTTCACCTGGACCTGGGCGTAGCATGGTACCAGTCGATTATGGGCTCGGTCATCACTCGGAGCAGGCGAGGACCTGCGCATTCCCGCTGACAGATCTGGGTTATGTTTGAAAACTGTGGACGCGGAGTTGCTACTACGGGCGTTTGCTGGTGTGCAGGTTTGCTTGTAGGCCTTGCCAGCACCTTGACACGTGGACAGCATTGCAAACTGTCATGCATTAAGTTCATTGTCATGATCACTGCTGTGACACTGTGGACTGTGCATGTCAGGGAACAGAGCACGGGGAGACCCCGAACGCAGAGACCAGGACTAGGTAGCATGGTGGGGGATGATGCGATGCATCCGGTAGTGGCACGGGCACGGGGCGCAGACTGGTAGCGATAGGGGCAGGGGAGCAGAAACATGGCTTTGTCGTGCGAGAGCTTTATGAGAGACGTATCCAGTAGTCTGCGATGATACCGGGTGTCAGGTTTCTCGGTGTGGTTGGCAGTGCAAGTTCAGTAGTGCTGCGGTAAGCGGATGTGAGCTGCTGAGATGCAAGTGCTGCTTGTATCGTAGACATGCCCAAATGGGTGTGAAGGGCCGTATCCTCTAAAACATAGTATAATGTAGGTTCTAGGACAGCTCCAACTAACCCCCAACTAACTCGTGTACGGCACCCCACCCCCCTCAGCCGTACAGGAGTTGACTTGGGAGTCGGCAGCTGCGCGAGTGTGAGCAGGTGGTTGTACGGTTGCCCGGCTCGGAAGCTGTAGTGACGCACACGGGCAGTTGGCGCTAGTCGCACACTAGCAATCATTTCTCTGAGTCGGCCGGCGCGCGAGTGGGAATGAGCAGTTGAGCGCGCACGCGTGTGGGAAGCTGCGGCAGGGCACGGTGGAGCACGGCGGAGGCTGGCGGTTGGTGCGGCGCGCGAGTGGGAGTGCATTGTCGCGCGCGTGCCGTTTGGGAAGCCGCGTGTGTGAGCTGCGTGTAAACTCAGAGCGACGCATGGGGCTGCCCCTGTTCCATAAGCTGCCTCTGGGCGCACACGGTTTCACACGGTTGACAGTTGGGCTCCAGCGCGGGTGGGACTCGCTGGAGCGCACGACAGGCGCTGGGGGGCACGCGCGGGCGGGGCGCAGGGGCGGCTCGCAGGAAACTAGCTGTAAAATTTATCGTATTTATTGGGACAGTGAACGTTGGCGGTAAGCCGCTCCGCGCTCATTCAATTCATCACCTTGCGCAGCGCGCAATAAGCGTCGGGGCTCAGATCCTCCTGCAGCTGCTTCGCAGGCAGCCAGAGCTAGAAAGCGGCTTCCTGCTGCTTTTAGGGTTGTCTGGCATTCCTGACACAGGCTGTTTCAGAGCCGCTCAGCCTCTGGAAGGATCTGCACAGGCCTCTGAAGGGCTCTGAAGGGCTCTAGAGGGCTCTGGAGGTTGGAAACGCGCATGCTTGGCGGGCCAGTACCTAGTTGGCCCACTATCCAGTTGCAAAGGCCGTGGCAACCCACGCCATGCCGAAAGCCAGTCGAGGTGGGTATTACGGAGTTAATGGATTCCAGACGTTGAATGTTTGGCAGGCCGGCAGCACCACACCACAGCCCAACGGTCGTTCACCTAGCACGGAGCACAACCCAGCCCAAGCCCAGCCGTCCACAGACCACCAGCACTTACTGGCATTCACCACTAGCCCATATACCCCGCAGCGCTTTAGCACCTCTAACAGCCGCGAGAGGAAGGCACGGATGCCGCGTGCCTGTGGCAAGCTGGGCCAGTCGCTGGGCTACTCCAATCAGGTTATATGGCT